>VWZK01006798.1:0-93163 GCA_013396935.1 Baryphthengus martii
AGGAGAGATACATACGTGGGGGACGGGCACCCACTCGGGGCTGCCACAGCTTAGGGATACCAGGAACCGACGGAGGGGGCAGGCACGCACTTGTGGAGCAGGAACCCATTCAGAAGGAGCAGGAACACCCAGAAATGGGTAGGAACCCACTCGTGTGTGTGTGGGGACCAGACAGCACTGGGGTGCAGCACCCGAGGTTGGGGGGCTGTGGGGGGAGCAGGTACTCGGGGGGTGCAGCCGTCCCACCGCCGCACCATCCATCGCCGCCAGGGGGCAGCAGAGCGCAGGGTTTGCCTGGAGGGTGTCTCCCCACTCCCCGCGGGGGTCCCGGCGCTGCGCTGTGGGGAGGCGGGGGGGAGCTCCACATCCCACCGGGAGAGGTGTCCTGTAAGGCTAGCAGGTCTCTCCCCATCTCTAGCGTCCCACCAGGAGGTTGTTCTGCAAGGCTGGCAGGTCCTCCCCAGCCCTAGCATCCCACCAGGAGGATGCCTTGCAAGTCCAGTAGGTCTTCTTTCTTGCCTGACATCCAAGCTTCCTTCCAATAAGCATTCTCCTGTCTTACCATCACAGCCACAGTCTCCTGCTCTGGCTGCCAGCATGGGCTGCCCCTCACTAGTTTCAAAAGCAGAAAGGACAACCAGGGTCTAGCATTAAGGGGCAGAGGGTGATCAGCAGCTCCATATCTGTGACTTAACCCTGCTGCAAGACTTGGAAACGGCAGCTTGTGATGAAAACCTATAGGCACATATTTCTAGCTAATTTAAACAGGGTTGTGTTTTTTTTCCCACTGATAAAAGCAGATCCTGTTTACACTGGTTGCCTCCCAGTGACCCTACTCTCCTGCTTCCATATGTTGCGATGGGGACTGACCCCAGTGTCAAACAGGAGCGCTCTCTCGGCTCCTTTCTGCTGTACACAGGAAGTATTTCCTTGGAGTGTGTTTATCCATGATTTTTCAACTTTTCCTTCTTAAAACAAGGATTTTAAAGGCCAGTCCAAGTAGACAGTGAGGTGATTTTAACTGTTGATTCCCTGGATATGAGAGTGGACAAAATAAATAAAAATAGTAGAATATATATTTCCTTATTTTCTTTGACAATCATTGCAGGAACTGATACACTTTTGATCTTCCTTAATACTGTCATGCACTTCTCTCTTCCTTAAAATTTCACCCTTCTTCCTAAAGCTCGATTTCTTACCCTACTGGGAACAAGCAAAGCACAACACCTGGAAAATACAAGCAAGCAGGGATAAATACTGTACAAGGGAGATGTTCAAAAGGATGGTTTTAGTTAAAAAAAGAACCAACAAAAAAACATCCAGCAAACCCTTTACATTTTTTTTTTTTTAAATGCAGTTTAAAAAAAAAAACAACCCAAAACAACAGACTCCCAGCACTTGAGGTCAAATTAGTTATTTTCCCTATGTTTTGATGAAAACATGTCAAGCACTAAAATGAAGTATCGCTTCTTCCTAAGATGCTAAACTCAGCATGCGATAATCTCAACCCATGGAATTTTGTAGCTCTATCTTTGCAGCTACACAGATTGCTGTCTCGATAAATATATCTCATCTAATCTATCCAGTGACTTACAGAGATAAAGAAAACATGTACTTTTCTCCAAACTTAAGCCTGGATTGAGCTTCTCATGTACAGCAGGATTTTCAGTACCTTTTGGGTCAGAAAAGAAAGATTTCTCCTAAAAGACATGATAGGAAATGCCATTAGGATGATGACTGAATCTGCCCTGCTCCTTGCCCTCCCTGGGTGAGCTCTCCTCCTCCTCTCCTGACCTCTTGAATGCAACTTGCCGATGTTGCTGAGAAGCTGGAGGGTTTGAGCTGCAGGGTTCAAACAGGATGCAGAGGTCATAGAATCATAGAATGGCTTGAGCTGGAAGGGACTTAAAGATCATCTAGTTCCAACTTCCCTGCAATGGGCAAGGACACCTCTCACTACACCAGGTTCCTCAAAGCCTCATCCAACCTGGTCTTGAACCCTTCCAGGGATGGAGCATCCACAACTTCTCTGGGCAGCCTGTGCCAGGGTCTTACCACCCTCATAGTGAAGAACTTTTTCTTTACATCTAATAAAAATCTCTCCTCTTTCAGTTTAAAGTCATTGTCCCTCATCCTATCACTTCACTCCCTGATGAGTCCCTCCCCATCTGTCCTGTACACCCGCTTTAATTACTGAAGGCTGCAATAAGGTGTCCCTGGATCCTTCTCTTTCTCCAGGCTGAGCAACCCCAACTCTCTCAGCCTGGCCTCATAAGGGAGGTGTTCCAGCCTCCTGATGATCTTCCTGACCTCCTCTGGACCTGCTCGATGGGACAGCTGAGCTGAAGCTGCATCTTTTGGTGGACATAAGGCTGGAAGCTGCCATCTTGCGTGCTACTCAGGACTGATGCACCTGCCCCAGTCATGCAGAGAACCTTTGAGGTTGCACTGCTGCCTTTCATCTCTCAACCAAGGCAGGGAGATAGCAAGTCCCATGCTGTCACCACAGCTCAGCTAACAAGCATCAACTCATTAAGATCCAGTTACCTCATTGCTTTCCATCTGTCTCCTTGTTTTAGTTTAAACCAGGTCTCTTACAGTTAATTTAAACTAATGAAGAATAGGTTTATACTAATGCACTTAAATGCAAATAGAAGTGTTTGGGTAGGTCTGAGCAGAGGATCTGAAGAGCCTGAAGTAAACACACATGGAGATTTGCAAACACCTTGGACTTTGCCAATCTGTTGGGCTTGAATTGGAAGAAGGTACAGCTCCTTCACCTCTTGACACATTACATGTCTTTCCTCCCTCTTTTTTAACCTTTTTTACCATTTTGGGTCAGAGTTTGATCCTGGGACTTGGGTAGTGCCATATAGTAATGTGATCAAGTCTTTTTAAATAAAAAGAAAGACACATACACACAATGAACAGTCTTTGTCGTGGTGTAATTACATATTATACCCGAGTCTTGAAAAGGAAAGACAATTTTTTGGTGCAAAAGACCACAGCTTAAAGGATCTACTCTATGTTTATAGCAAGGAAAGTGGTGTCCTGGGTGTGCCCTTGCTCTGCAACGGGACACTGGCTGTGGTGCAGCTGCCTGCAACACTGTTGGGTCCAGAGCTGAGAGAGAGGGATCCTGCTCATATTCAATGCAGAACAGTGATGAAATGATAATATTTAAGTGATTATAGTGGCAGGATTGCCTTGCTGTGGGCAAGACACCCAAAAATCCCTTGGGAAGATGAGATTGGTCTCCCCTGTGCGTCCCTCTGAGGCTGAGTCCTGTTGGAGGTCGCTTAGCTCTGGGGGTCTGGTGTGTAGCTGACCCCAGGTCTTCAGGAGTATTAAAAAATGAGCTAGAAGTGATTGAAAGGGATGATTCAAACATGAGCTGCTGTCCCTTGTGGTGCCCAACCTGAGGCTCTTGAGAAATTCTGGATAAGGACAGTAACTGGGAAAGGTAACGGGCAAAATGTGGACTGGATGTTATCAGAGAGCATTAGAATTGTGTGGCAGTTTTCTTTTAATTGTGCTTAATTGTGTGTAAATTGTTCACCATCATTTGTGTTGTGATGATGTTTTGACTTTGGTGTGGGGAGTTATTTTTGTTGAGGTATGTGAAGGTTGTGTGATGAATGTGTGTTTTAGGGATATTGTTGTGTTGTTACAATTTTGGTTAAAGTCTAGGAAAAATCAAGCTGCACTTCAAATGTTTATGTCTTAATTAATGAGGCAAGAAGGATAAGGAGAGTAAATAGCTTTTATTAGCTGACTGATAAAGGTGAGGGAAAAGAAAATCAGACGATCTTCTTATGACATCTACCTAAAATTACCCAGCCTTGTATTATACCTTCCCTTTTTGCCCTGCCTTCCTGCTCCCCTGAACCATTCCAGGCACTGCCACCTGACATCATTACTACATTTACTACACTTGACAGTTTCCTCCTTTGTGTGTCAATGTGTCTTCTTTGGGTTTGTTTTTCAGCTGTTTGCTACCCTCCTGCAGTGCTGGCAGCTATCAGCACAGGAGAGACAGGGACCTGTTGGAGCGGGGCCAGAGGAACCCCAGCAATGCTGGAACCCTCTGCTGGGAGGCCAGGCTGGGAGAGTTGGGCTTGTTCAGCCTGGAGAAGAGAAGGGTCTGGGGAGACCTCATTGTGGCCTTTCAGGGCTTCAAGGGACCTGTCAGAAAGATGGGGACAATCTTTGTAGCAAGACCTATTGTGACAGGACAAGAGGTGATGGTTTTAAAATCAAAGAGGGGAGATTCATGAGAGACAGAAGGAAGAAATTTTTCACACTGAGGATGATGAGACCCTGGCCCAGGTTGCCTAGAGTGGTGGTCAATGTCTCACTCCTGGAACCATTCCAGGTGAGCTTGGCTGGGGCTCTGAGCAATCTACTCTAGTTTCAGATGTCCCTTCCTTTAAAGGTCCCTTCCAACCCAAACTATTCTGTGATCCGCCGATTCTATGGAACCTGCCCTTCATGGTATTTTTCTCCTTCTGCTATTGACTCCAGTGTCTCCCTGTTTCCTCGGTTAGAAAGTCTCCCTCGGTCTAGCCAAAAGTTTTTTTGCTGTTATTTCATGATTTGTTGCCAGCTAATGCAGAGTGTAATTCATTACCTTCCTTTTATAGGTTTTAATTTAATTTTTTGGCAACTGAGTATAAAAAGGAAAAGGAAAAAGGAAAATAAAAGCAAGGAAAGGAAAAGAGTTATCAAGCACATTGACTTCTTATTTCTGACCACTCTCCCAGTGCAGTGAAGGTGCTTTTACAGAACCTGGCTGTGATCAGCAGTGAAAATTCTCAGGAGCAGAAATTATTTTGTCTTCCTGGGTGCAAGAGTGGACACAGCAACTGAAGCAGTGAGACTGAAGCCAACAGGAGCCCCTCAGAACTCAAAGTGAGAGATGGTATCAAACAAGGTGGCAAAGCATCTTTCAGGCCATCAAAAATCAGCATTTCAGGAGGAGAAACCCTCAGACACAGCCTAATACAGTGGACAGGAGCCAAGGGAAAAGGCTGGATTTTTGTGTGCAAGGAGAAGAACTCTGAGTGCCAGGGTGGTTTTTGGGCAGCCAAGGCAGGTGGGTTGGGTAGATGGAATAAGCAGATAAGTGTAATTTATAAGGGCTGGTTGGATATGTTTGTTATTTTAGTGGGAATGTTGATGTGCTCAAAATGAAGCATTCCTCGGGGATGTTCTCTCTTTTTTTTTTTTTCTTCTTTTTGTTCTTTGCTTTGTTAAGAGCAGTACAATAAAATACTTCAATACCAAGCAGAATATTTTAGATCTGCATTTCAAAACACTTTTTTTTTCAGGGGCGAATAAACGAAACATAAGGCAAATTACTTCAGAAATTACTGACAGAGTTAGCAATTAGCAGAACAATTGCTAATGACAATGTAAAAATATCAGTCATTGATGTATAGAATGAGATAGATAATAGCATAAAAGATATATCACAACAGAATGAAATATATAAATAAAAATGCTACAAAAGTTCAAGACTTCAATGAAGAGTTTCTCTGTTATCACTGAAAAATATTTCCATTGGCAGCTTTGTTTCGTTCAGAAACTTCATTTCCCTCCCAAAGCCAGCATTTATTTTCCGTTACTGTGTATTCTCTTACCAGTTAGAAATTTAGACCATCAGCTGCCTCAAATGGAGGTTCAGAGTCTTGAAATAAAGCCCCTCTGATTTGTGAAGGACTGCTTCTCATGGTTGACTCTTTTGCTCATAAACAATATTCCTGAGAAGCAGCTTCAAGAAAATGAGGTCAAAAAAAGGACTTTGCCCACCAGGAGAAGTTATCGTGACATTGTTCCATCCCCGTTCTGGCAACATGCAACACCAACCAGCCTGGGCTTTGCTTGCTGACTCACTGCTTCTGCTCCAAACATGGCTGTTTCAGGATCTCCTGTGCTACCTGGGAGTCTACAAAGGCTGGACTGAGCTCAGCCACCTCTGTGCTTCAAAACCTCAAAGACGCTTTTGGGTCTATAGCATGGGTAATTAGGATTTGAGCGAGTTACATCTCTTCCGTGTGTCAGATTTGTTCCTTCGATTAAAATGTAATCCATAACCAAGTGGAAGCCTATGGAAGCATCGAGAGCAGGAGGAGATCTCCTTATACCTGTTTAAACACTTTGCTGGTCAGCTCAGCCTTCCCTGACCTCCCCCTGAAGCATCAGAAATGCATCTCTGGGTCTTTTTTACTTGAATCCTCATGTAGTTCAGCTTGGGTCCTGCCAGCCCCCCTGTAAACCAATAAAGACCATCCCCGTGAGAGCAGCTATCCTGACAGTTTCCTAGTCTGGGAATATTATTTCCAACAAAGAGATTGCACATGTCTAAATATCCAAAGTTATTAAAAGAAGAGGAGAACAATATTGCTAGCTGCTGGTCTAAATATTGCAATTTGATGTGACCTACAGTGTTAAAAGTGATAATGAATTCAGCAACAGGCGTAGCGATGGCTGTGTAAAAGCATTAGCCAGATGTTTGCTTTTAGCACGACACACGTAGGCTAGGCTGGTTCTCTTCCTCCCGGCTCTAAAGTGACTGCATGATTGCATTCTGGTTTAGAGGCCAGAAGGGAACACCAGCTTCACCTTGGCTAGTAAAAGCAATAAAAAAAGTGCTGATAGCTCTCTAGCTTGGAGGTGAACTAGGTCACTAAGAGGTTTTGCTAAAGGAATGACCTTCTTGCAATGGTCAGGCTATTTGGGTGGCAGCATCGGTTGCTTATTAACTGTTCCCAAGTGATTCTGTGCTGTGTTGTCATTGCAGCCAGTGAATTAGGCCTTCCAGGGCAGGGCTTTCTGTTAGCAAGGGACGAGCAAGAGCCAGGGATGAGAAAGGGCAGTGACAGATAAACATAACACCTGGGACTCCAGAGCTTGAAAGAGCAACTGCTTTAAGAGTCAGTGACCATATGCAGATGTATTTACCAGGTGAATGCTCATGCAAGAATGGAACACGTATGATGCCCTTGCTAGACTTAAATGAGATGCCTTGAATCAGACTTCCCACTATAAGGATGTCTCTTCAGATGGGAAATGGTATGGAGCTGCAGTTCCAAAATTGCTTCAGTAATGGCTTTGCATCTTGATAAGAGCCCTGTTTCTGCAAATGGACTTCCATGGGGTTTGGAAATCTTCCATGTGGCTCCCAAATCCCATGGAAGTTCAACAGTCTTTCCAGTGACTGTGACAACTGACTGCTGTAGAGAAGGAGAGTTAGCCATCTCCTCTTTTTCTGTGTCATCCCAAGGTACTTTAGACAACACTGTCAGGTGAGCTTTTTACCAGGATATTTCTGAAGCTAAAACTTTTCAAGAAACCCCCCTGGCAATTGTAACATATAACCTATTTCCTCATCTCCCAGGGAGGAGGGTGGGAGATCCAAACCCCAAACATGGGATCAGATCTTTATTTCCACTCATAAAAGGCTAGCCTGATTTACTGATTGTGTCTTTCAAATTACACATTCTAACTGGAAGGAAGGGGTTAGAGAGAAATTTCAGAAATATTTCCCATTATCCCCCAGTTAAAGATAAAGAAACAAAAGTATTAAGCAAGATTGTCCAGGGAAGGGAGCCAAATTTTCTGTCTCTGCTGTTAGATCTCCTGAATCACCAAGGTCCCTGGTAATCTGGGCTCAGTTGCTCCATGACACTGCAGGTTGCAAAGACTGAGAGAGCTGAACTTCAGTCTGGGGATGTCTTGGCCACGTAAAATGTGCAAGAAGCCATCATTTTACAGAGATTATCTTTGCTTGAGGCTATCCCATGTAGCTCCCCGCTTTTTCCTTCTTAAACACTTTCTTGGAAGTCAGAGAGTCCTTGCTGTGGGGCCTGGCAGAAAGTGACCGTCACACAACCTATCGGCAACATGCCAGGTGTCAAAATAAGTATCTCAGGGCACTTGGTAGGGTCATACTTCCTTCTGGTGATATGTTCATGGGGTCTGTATGCGTTGCTGCCTCTCAAGAGAGATCCACGTCTGACATGCAAGTCAGGAGCAAACTCCCAGGACGTGCTATCCAAATCAATCTTTCTCATCTCAGCTATTAGGGATCTTGTAATGTAATGAGTCAGTCAGATAGAAGACATGACTCCCAAAAACTCATGGAAATCACTTTGGAGAAGACAGTGAATAATCTTCTTGCATCAGCTACCTAAAGATCTAAATCAAGTCAAGGAAGCTCAGTCGTTATTAAAACCATCATCATTATTTTTAGTAGGGACTAGAATATAAATGTACAGAGAGGAAAAGAAGAAAAATACATGTCCAGAAAAGTGTGTGTTACAAGCAACTTGACAGTCAGAGGGAGAAAATGGTGCAGGTTAGAGGCAGCAATCTTGAAAGCCAGGCAGAGACAGATTAGTTAAGACCACAATAAAAAAAACATCAGGAACCCAACAGAGACTTTTTTTTACGGCTCTATTCCAGGAAGGAGACAGGATTTACTATTTGCTGTGCAGCGTTTGGATAAGGAAGCATCCCTAAAATCCAAAAAGACGTCTGCTGTAACAGTTACGTCGCAACACTGTTAGGCAGGGGAAGCCTGGAATGGTTTTGATGTCTGCAGCTGCTTCCAGCTTCTGGTTTGGAGCGGTGGCTGCTTGCAGACCATGATGCAGGAGCAAAAAGGAAAGGGTAGTAATCTAGTACAGATGTTTCAGCAGGGAGTGAATCCTTGGTTTTGACAGCAGTTCTCTGGCATTCAGGAAATTACTGTGGTCAGAGATTAATGCTTTCGACTACTCTGCTTTCCTTCCAGGATACGGGAAAATAAAATGTGAAAAATGAACGCAGAAGTTAACGAGAGCTGAGAGATGGTCTTAGAGACTGTTTGGTTTTTTTTTTTCTTTCCCTCTCATTTAAAGTCATGTTTGCTGGAGAAAGTGTGAGAAGTAAATGTGTGCCTTAGGTTGTATTTGTTTAAGGAGAATGTAACAGCCAAGTGCCAGAGCCAGCAAAGACCAGAACTCAGATTCGCACCATCCAGGGGCTCCTTCTCAATCCAAACAATTCCATGTGATGGGAGTACCTAACACAGAAATGAGGGGTCAGGAGAGAGAGCGAATGTGAGGAAAATTAGAAGTAATGATAATATCTTGTTTAATGTTAGGAAAAGAATTTGTTCAGGAGAGCTCTTGGCACCCTTTCCTGTACTTTCAGCACGACAATATATGAAAATCCCTTTATATAACAGTGACCCACCTCTGATAACTTCTGATTTTGTGAAAGAACTGGTTGAAGTACCATACTTGTGAGAAATTCTGGATTTTCCTGCACAATGGCTGTATCTTGACAGTGATTTCTGTGACATAGCTGACAGATTACGAATCTCTGAGGATGGATATCCTCTTGGCTGCAGATCAGTTGTTTAAGCAAAATGCAGCCAAAATTGCCAAGAAATTAAGTAAAGGAGGGAAAAAAAGGGCTGGTAAGGATATCAAACACAGAGATAAAGTGCCTCTGGTTGGAGTAGGAGAGTATAGGTGGTATATATTCACTAGAGTATATAAGTGTATCACTACCTACCTGGTCTGGTGGTGTGCTCTTTCCAAGGCAGCTTGGTACTGTCAGAGAAAAGATTCCAGACCTTTTTCTTGTCTCAGCCAGGCCCTTCTTCATGTTCATACAGGGGGAAGAAAATGAGTGAGGCCACTGCATGAGAAGATACGGTAACCTCTTCCCCCTAGGAATCAAGAAATAATTGGAGAGAAATCAGAGATACAAGAATTTGCCACAGGCCAGGCAGCAGGACTCTGGTAACACTTAGAACAGACTTTTGGCCTCCTGACTTTCCACCAGGCTTCATCTTATTTTCATTATATTGATGCAATGAAACTTAAAACATAGGAAACTGATAAAGAAGGGAGCTGATGGGCACAATTCAGTGTAAAAAACACCCTTTGTGTTCATAGTCCATGTAGTTGCTTTTTGAATACTTCCATGGACTTCATTTAATTCAGATTCAGATTAAGAAAAGCTCTTTGGCTTCATGGAGGCAAAACAAATTTTATTTTTCTTTTTTACAGCATGCTGAAAGAGCTGATCCTGAAAGTGGTAGAAACAGTGTAATACCTTCAGCTAAAGCAATGCTTTCAGGTGTCAGCTGCAGGGACTGCAGAAACTGTCTCCTTTCACACTAGATACCTAAAAATGCAGTGAGCTCTTGCAATTATGACAGATACTTCAAAACAGGATTTCTACAAAACAGCCCAAAGCTCAAAAGAGTTAAAAAAAAAAAACACAACAAAACTTAGCAGAGGAAAAAAAACCACAGAATGTTATGACACTGCAAAAAATCCTTACTATTTGGATTTTCCCACATCTTGAATACTGTGTATAAGTTTGGCATTCCTAATCTCAAGGGAGATGTAGGAGAACTACAATGGAGCACAACAAATCCATGCAGCTGTTAGCAACAGATTTTGCATGAAGTTTGATTGTGTAAGTTAGGGCTCCTCAGTCTGGGAAAGTGATGCTTAATGACGAGGATAAAAAAAATCAAGGGGAATGGAGGTGGTAGGGAAGAACCAGATATTCCTGATCTCTTCCAAAGTAAGAAGTAAAGGCCATTGAATTAAACTAATACATGTCAGATTAAAAAAAAGCACAACAGACTTCCTTGCCAGAGGAAGTATATATGGCTCCTGGAAGAGTTTGTACAAGTTTTTGAATAAATAGATTATTAAATGAGAAAATTGTATCAGATTCAAGAGTTCTCCTGAGCTGAAAGTAATGATAGACAGTGGGAATGCACGAGGAAACTATCATGTTATCATGCCTTGCTCTGACTGTCCCTGACTCTGTACAAGGCTGACATTTTTAAAGCCAGCCCCATGGACATCACCAACAGAGAGTCCTCAACCAAAGGCATGCCTTTCATGTCTCTCTGACACACTGGAGAGCCATGGTGTTAACCTCAGTCATGCTCTGTTAGGGCTGATGTGTCTCACTAACCTGTGCTGCTCAATCCACCCTCTGATCTATCCCAAAGAACGGTCTAGGGCAGGAAGGATGGACTCAGTGCGCCGATGCTTTAGGTGCCAGCACTGGCAGGAAAGGAGGTGGACCTGCCATTATACTGGTACCAGTCATGGTCCCATGACAGGCTTAGTGGGTGTTCAGCTCTATATGCCAAGATGAAGGAAGTGGGAAAGATCTGGGATATTCTGCTAGAAAGCAACCTTCAAGATCTGTCACAAGACTAAGACAAAGTGTTTAAAGCTCTTATCTGAAATCTGCCTTGGTCATCTTCTCTTTTCTGGCAGTAAGTATTGTATTTTCCCATAATGACTGTTTCAGGATCACCAGACTTGTTAATGAACTGAAACAATCTCATAAGAGATGAACCTGAACTAGAATTCAGCCAAGAAATATAAACTGTTCAACTACCTGATTAGGAGATGAGCTTAAGCCAATTTGAAAGTAAAAACAAGGTCTGCGGGATTTAAGTCAATTATTATCGCTGTCATCATCTCAGGACATGAAATGCAAGAGTGATGAATCTCCATGTGGTTGGCAAAGATTAGAAAACGTGTTGTTTCCTTCTCATATGATATACTTTATTCCTAAGTATCTGCTGGACAGCTTGGGTGGACTCTTTTCAGTGCTGACTTTCCCAAAACAATGTCATATCCCTCAAAACAGTGTACTCAAAGGAACATGTTCCTATTAAGAAAAACTGCACAGATGAGGTATTTGTTTAATTGGAGCCTCTCTCCAGAAACTAGGTCAGCTCCAGAGTAGCAAATCACAGTGATGGTCATTTAATTGAGATGCCTAGCCAAAGCGAGGCATGCCAAGCAAGGCCTGTGCAGAGTGTGATACATATTCCAGTTTCTAGGACATTCACACAAATGATGTCAAACAAGTTGACTAGCCCAATACTTGCTGATTTATTTTTTACAGTTACATTTCATGCTTACTTCTGAGTCTTGACAATCACAACTGTGAATCATCGCAGACACCCCACTCAAACAAGTTTCTTCAGCCAGATGCATTCAAATCAGGGAGAAGAGCCAAGAATGGCTCACCCGGCGAACTTAAAAAGTTGCAAGATTTTAACGAAATTCACAGGAGTCACACTTTTCCTACATTAAACCGGAAGCTTCAAAAGAATATTTACATTTATGGTTAATTATATTATACAAAAGGATAATTAGGGATTGGAATCTGAGATGAAGAAGGATTCAGGCTGAATTATGTAGAAGATCAACACTATTCATCAAATGAAACACCTAGCTAATGCTTTCACTCTTCTGATGCAGTGAGCTTTCCTTGGACTGGATAAAACTCCTCTAGCTCAGACCAAAAAGCTGTCAGTGAGGCTGTTGAGCTAAGGATCATCACCTTTCTTTACCTTGGTCCTTTTAACCATCAATGCATAGCAATATGTCTAATAAATATGGTGCATTTAGTAAATAAGTTAAAAAAAAAACAACACAGGAGAAGTCTCCATGCACGCAGTGGAAGGGGAAAGACAAGAACAGTAACGACCATGTAAATAATGTGTGTTAATCACGTAGCTTAATGCCTTACTAAGAAATGCTCAAACACAATGGAGATGAACATAACATAGATGAGCAGGAAGAACAGGAAAAGAAACCAAAGAGATAACTCGCACAATCAGCAATGTTCACCTTTCAAACTCATCAAAACAGTAGGATCCAACCAATTTTGCTTTTATTGTTCCTCTGTCAGTTGAACACAGAGCCCTAAATTAAAATAAGCGAAGCGTGAGAAAGCTTCTGATTGAAGCATTACAAGACATTTCCAGAGGATATTAAAATTCCCTAGAACCAGCTTCTAGAAGAAATAGAACGCAAAGAGATTCAAGCACTAATTAAGCAGAAAAATAAACCACAAGGACTATAAACAATACTACCAATAAACTGTGGAAAAGCTCTTCTCCATGCAGCTTGGCCACAGTCTGTGTAAAACTGCACGTCCAAGAACCACAGTCAGAGTCGCTGCTGGAGTTGGAACAGTATTTGGGTTTCCTATAAAGCTAGGTGGAGAATGAGAGGACACTTCAGCAATGACCCAGTGCTGTGGAAAGCAGCTTCTCCTCCTGCGTGCACCAGTTGGTTTTATTTGATGTTTGGTTTGTTTTCAGTGTTTATGAGACATGCCAGAACTAATATGCTTGTGGAAAGGTTTCTTGACTAGCAACAATTGCTAAACATGTGTTATATCTGCCACGTGCCACAACCATTTTCCAGATCTCAAGATGAAAGATTCACTTTACAACTTCGAATCCGTTTTTGGAAAATTAGTAGAATTAGTCACAGCAATACCTACTGGTAGCACCTGGGGGATGTGAGAAGGTCTTTGACTCAGACCTGCCTGGACAGAAGAGTACAGCAGGATATGTAAAGAACCCAGAAAAGTCTGAATGTTAATAAGCATAAATTTTTTGATGGGCAACTAAAAAAAATAACCCAACTAAAGAGAAAAGGAAATGTTAGGACTTTTAATAAAATAGGTAGGAATAGACTATTCTATGAGAACGTGAAGATAGAGGACAGATTGGATGAGATTGAAAGAGTATGGGTGGGTCTTAGGAAAAGAAGGCAAGATATTGATAACAGTCTTCAGAAAAATGCATTTCCTCAAAGGGAAGTAGTTAAGGAGGGGAACTATTTTAGGGGAAAAAATGTGGATAACTGGAAATGACTGACGAAATTTCTGTTAAAAAAAGACACAATAGCTTATCCCACTATGAAAAATGGCTTTAGAAAGTTGTAAGAAGTTTACTTTACCAAAAAGTCCTTTAGAGATTTCAGAGACAGGTAGAAAACATTCAAAATTCAGAAATTTCATGAAAGCAGTATGGACAAATTTATTAGAAAAGCACAAATATATGGGGATAAAAATCGAATAGACATAGAACAACAAAAAAACCATCTGATAAGTATAAGAAGAATGAGGTGAATGTCCATGACACTTCTGCATCTCAAGGGAAAGGAAGATGTCAGACAAAGATATAAAAATAACATTATCTCAAAAGCAATTCATGTTGAAGAGGTTTTTTATTTTTTTTTAACAAAAGAATAGGACCGAAAGATAAGAAAGGAACCATAGATGTCAAATACTGTCACTTAAGGTCTGGATATTATTTCTCTAATCTCCTAAACAATTTTGGGAAACAAGGATTAGATAACGCTACTGTTGGACTGGCATTTAACTGGAAAATAGCAAAGTATGAACAGATATTCTCTGAAAAGCGTAAGACCAGAACAATGTATTAAGAAATGAAAGCGTGGGGCAGGGACCAGTCAACATTTTTTATTCATGGTTTTGGGATTCTGCAGACTGATGGCATTTGCAATTCATGTGAACAAGGAGGAGGACAAGACTGAGATCCAAAACTGTCTTGACAGATTGGAAAAATTGACTGGAAAAAATAAAGTCAAATTCAATCAGGCCAAATGTAAAATTCTAGCCCTCGGAAGGAAACATCAACAATGTGATATAGGAGAGTGGATGAGTGGCAGCAGCCAGTGGAGGGGAAACTGGAGTTACAGCAGGGGCAGAAGGAACATTTGTCAGGAATTCACGCTGCTGTGGAAAAAGAAACTGCTCTGTAGAGATGGGAATGCACTGGGCCATATGTAAAAATCGTAGCAATGCTTTTTATCACTTAGACTTTTCTAATATGACATAACACTCAAAGTGTGTGGAACCATATTGCTGTAAATGTATCAGAAATTAATATAATTTTTCCTCTCTCAATAATTTTTCAGGATATGGGATATTCTTATCACTTCTTATTACAATTTTAGTTTGGATACTAACTCAAAAAGGACCCAAAAGATAAAATGGAAAAGTGGTCCAATGATATGGTCGTGCTAAAGGCTAATTTTGACACAGAAACTCTGGTCATTTTCATCTACAGAAGGTTTGTGGCTTGCAATGAGCTCTACTATTAGTTCAGAAAGGAGGTGATGTAGGACTGTTGATGATAGTGGGTGACACATGGGCTCTCTTTAGATTGATGATGTTGGCTGGTCAGCTGGTCTCCCAGATTCTACACAGAATGACAGAATGATAGAATCACAGAAATGTTTTGCTTGGAAGACATCTTCAAGGTCATCAAGTACAGCCTTTAACGGAGCACTGCCAGGTCACCTCTAAACCACGTTCCTAAGTGCCACATCTACACGGTTTTTAAATCCCTCCAGAGATGGTGACTCCACCTCTTCCACGGGCAGCCTGTTCCAGGGCTTGACAACCCTTTGGGCAAAGAAATTTTTCCTAATACCCAGACTAAACTAATTTCAACCCTATGAAATGATACTCGCTAAAGATGTTGAAAAGAATGAATTGCAAGTGTAAAACAACTTAAGCAAAGAAGGAAAAAGCATGAGAGGGAAGAGGGAAACAGTTAATTCCTCTTTTGTATGGATTGCAATAAGTGCAGACAAAAAGATAACAGGGTGCTAATGTCCCAAGTTCTTTAATATTTTGATTGGCATGAACAATGTAAATAAGTCAACTGCAGTTAGAGTTTGTTCTTACACGTCCAGACAGTTCTGTAAAATATGTAGAAATTTAAGGAGGAGTGAATCCTGCCAACGTTTACCCAGACATGTTAAACTGCTGAGTTCAACACCACTACTTTAGTGAAGAAAAGTTTTCAAGACAGCGTGCCAGGCGTGTCCCTTAAACAGATTAGTCTGTGATCCTTGGTCAACAGTCTTTTGAAAGCATATCCAGTTCCCAAGCCCTTTGGAATCCTTACCTGGCATTAATTCCATTTGTATTTACAAATGCCGTAAATTATAGGTGTCACATGGACTGATATCTGCAAAAAAAGGCTATTACTTTTCATACTCTCTGGTTAGGAATAACAAGTCTGCTTATGGTCCAGAAAGCATGATTTCCCATTTGGAAGAATTTAAAGAATTAATTATTTGGCAGAACAAACGTACTTGTAAAATTAAGTGTCAGAACACATTTTGCCCTTTGATTCCCTCGAAAATTCTCAAATAAACCAACTTACCCCAGATACACAAATCATATACATCAGCTGTCTAGCAGGGAAAGAGGAATGCCATGCGTAAATGCATAAAAACTCTCTGGATTTTTAAAGAGAGGAAGTAACCTGAGTTGCCTGAATTCTTTTTCGATGCACAAACAATTAAAAAATACTTGAAATGCATTTTTCCTCTTGTTTTTGTACATGTTTTTCCATGGTTATCAAAAACTTTGTGTCTGGAATACATGAGAACTATTCAGAGAGATGTACATACATCCACTTCTAATCCAGGAATCCAGAAAACATCACAATAGCTTGGCAGAATCTGAATTCAGGAAGAATCATTCCTGCTCTCCACCACCATGTTGAAAGTCCCAGCAAAGCATATAAAGAGCTTTTATGAACATACACACTTTTACATTATACATATTTTGTATTTATTTAAAATAAATAAATATTTTTTTCTTTGAATTTATTTACAACATCTTGCATCAAGTGAAATAATTTATTTCGTTTTGTGTGAAACTGGGAAAAAAAGGCAGACGCACAACAGGAATTCACTGAAGCCAAGAACTCTGGCACCCACATTGCATTTTGGAAACACTGAAGATTCCCGAGACAAAGAGCTGTAAAATGGATGCTGGAAGAGGGTAGATTTAGATTAGAAATCAGGAAGAAGTTCCTCACTCTGAGGGTAATAAGATGCTGAAACATGTTGCCCAGGGAAGTTGTGGATGTTCCATCACTGGCTATGTTCAAGACCAGGCTGGATGAAGCTTTGAGCAACCTGGACTGGTGGGAGGTGTCCCTGCCCGTGGCAGGGAGGGATGGAACTACATGATCTTTAAGGTTCCTTCCAACCAAACCGTTCTATGATTCTGTGATTTCTGGGATGTGTTGTCTGGCTTAGAGCTGCAGCAGATGTATCTAATAGTAGAGAAAATCTTCCAAACTATGGCAGTGATAAAAACAGGTGTCTTAGACCTTTTGTTTTGCGATATATCTCTAACCTGGCCAATGCTGCAGGGGATGACATGTGGTCTTTTTCTTTTCCTTATGAAGTAATTATTCGAACTGGGTGGCTGCAATATTGGATTGCCAAAATTATGGCTATATTTAGATGTAAATCAAAGCATCGGTACCCAGAGGGTTTTCTCACAGCTTACTCTGATCAGAGTGGTTAATAAGGTAGTGATCGATGAATCAGGTGCTAATAGGGTTTGCACTGTGATTACAATTTTGTAATTTGGGATTTTGTTTTCATAATCACCCAATGCCAGCCACACTGCGCTGACATTGACAGAACTCGCAGCAGCGCCACAAGCAAACAGCTGATTGAGTTACTGCAGCAAAACACTTCTGTTGGGTAAAATGCCTTCCAGACGTGGGTCATGCTGAGATGCTCCACAGCATTAAAGGCAAAATGCACAACTTCTCTTGAGGGTTTTATATTTTCCTCCACAACTGGTCGTGTGTGTGTATGTGCGTGCATATGTGTGTGTGTGTGTGATTGTAGTGCTGGTTGCACTGGTGTTTTTAGTGCTGGTTGCACTTTGTAGCATGCTGAAAGCGAAGTGGGGTGGTGGTAGAGAAGGTAAAACCAAGGGAAAAACTAAAAGGTGACAGTCTACGTTTCTATACTGGCAATAAGGCTTTCAAAAGCATAAGGATTTAAGAAAAGCATGCTGAAATCATCAAGAAATCTTAGCTAGCACCTCTTAGCCCATAGTCTGGATGGAGAGTGTCAAGGAAGGGCAGAGGGTATGAAAAACAAAGAGAGGAGAACTTAATTCTGTGGTCACATTGGTATAGCTAAAGAGATGGGAGGAGGGAGGAGATGAGGCCAACTTCTTGCTTTGCTGGTGAAGAGCAAAGTGAGAGTAGTAACAGAGTATCTCTCATACCTGACTTCCTACTTTTGCACAATTTAGCATGTTTTCTGTGAGAAGAAAAAAGTCTTTGGATGTGTAACAGGAGTTATAGTGGAGTTTATTTTACAAAGAAGTTAAAAGATGCACTCAGAAAACACAACTATGGGCAGCTAACAGTCTGAAAGATTCAAAAGAGCTGCAAGAACACATTTGATCCTGCACCAAACAAACAGATGGAAAATAAAAAGTGAGACGAAGCATCTTTGTTTAGTATAGTCTGCCTTACATTGCTGGGTCCCTTATAAGCTATAAGTAAAATGAACATCTTTGTGGATGTCATTGTTAGTAATGGAAAACCAAGAGAGATGGTAAGGAAGACACATCATTTGAATCATTCCTCGCAGCTGCAGGAATGGGACCCATGATGGTCAGAATGCGAATGGTTTGAAGCACTGAAGCTGTGGTCTGTGAACATGACCACCAGAAATTACAAAACTGTACATAGCAGAAGTTTGCATGAACTGACAATACACTGGATTATGTTCATAAATTCCTTTCAGTTTATAAATCAGAGTCAGTAACTTCACGGTGTAAATTGAGGCAGAGGTTGCTGCAAAGGCTTTTGCTCAGAATCAGATCTCTGGATATTGCTAATATGACCACTCTTTTGCTACTGCCCCTGACAAAAAGAATAGAGTAGAGCAGAATAGCATAGCATAGCATAGCATAGGATAGCATAGCATAGCATAGCATAGCATAGAGTAGAATAGAATGAGAATCCCAGAATCATATAATCATATCATGGTTTAGGTTAGAAGAGGCGTTTAAAGGTCATCTAGTCCTATCCCCCTGCACTGAGCAGCAACACCTGCAACTACAGCAGGTTGCTCAGAGCCCCAGCCAATCTTATCTGCAATGCTTCCAGGGATGGGACATCAACCATCTCTGTGGTCAACCTGGGCCAGGGTCTCACTATCCTCAGTGTAAAATTTTTTTCCTTCTATCTAGTCTAAATAATCTCCCCTCTTTTTGTTTAAAGCCATCACCCCTTGTCCTCTCACAACAGGTAATGATAAAAAGTCTGTTCCCATCTTTCTTACAGGTCCCTTTAAGGATTGAAAAGTGATAAAGAATAGAATAGAATAGAATAGAATAGAATAGAATAGAATAGAATAGAATAGAATAGAATAGAATGGAATTATTAATAATCAATAATCAAATGCTAAAAATAAAATGCTAGATGTGCTTAGCTTGTGTTTTTTTAAGAAGAATAACATGGCTGAGGACATCTGGATCTGCCAGGCATGGTCAAGTTTCACTCCATGACTAGCATCCTGAGAGATCTGCTGGCAGCCTGCTTCTTGCCAGAGAGGGATTAATTCCTGTCCTGAAGTGGTGGCTTTGGCATGGATCAGCATGAGGGATGTCAACACCATTTATCTGTTAAATCTCACCAAAATTATATGACTTGGAAGGAGAACAGGCTTCCAGAGAACCTGGGCTGTAGTGGGTAGAAGTAAATCACTGAGATCTTACATGGCCTTCTTGCTTGCAAAGAAGTTATTCTGCAGTTCTGTTTTTACTCCATGGGCACGTAGTTTAATTTACCAAACTGTAATCATGCCAATATTAAATATCCCTAATGAGTCAGTCATGCAAAGTAAAATCTGACCACTGGGGAGACATTAGAAGTGATGTACTTAGTTTTTATGTGCATATTAATCTGCTAACTTTAAATTTAAAGAACATTGTTAGACTGGAAAGGCACTCATTACTAAAATTAGGCTGAAAGTTATAAGGTAGAAAAGATGCTGAATGATCTCATGTGGCAACACTGATTTACAAATATTCATTATTAAAAATGGAGAGAGATTGTGTTTTGACACTTTAATTATTCTGTAAATAGTAACCAGTTAACTTGCATTAATCGTATGTTTGCTTGTTTTCTTGACCTGTGCAAATGGCACAGGAATTTATTAGCATTTGTCATTTATATCCATTTAGCAAAGATGTCAAGGTGACAGAGTAACTGGAGTTACAGGGTTGGGAGGAGAAGAAATGATACTCAAAGTCTACTTAGCAGAGTGGTCTTCAGCTGAGCAAGTAACCATGAACCACAGCCACACAGTGTTTTTCAATTATATTAGACTTGTCTGAAATTGCAGCATTTCTCAGACTTCAGTATGACATCAAGGGGATGACTCTACCAGTACTGAAAAGAGACTTGCTATGTTAATAAGTAATTAAACTTAAGTAAACTATATATTTGCTGAATTTGAGATATGTAAAGTTCCCCTGAAGACAAATAAGATAAGGGTATAATCTGAAGTATTTTAGGAATCTTGTGGTAGCATGCTCAGAACAGTCCAAAGGGATAACCATGTTTGTTTTTTGAGCATCCTTTCCTGAGCAGATTCGAGATAACCCTCGTGACTCTGCTCTCCAAGGACAACACTATGTCTAATCCATTGCAAATCTGCCTATGCCTTTCCCTAATATTCTAACAGCCTGAGCCCAGCTCTGAAATGCAAAGTATCATTAATATTGACTTGTGCATTTACAGCTATTAACATAATATAAAATAGTGCCATTTCACACTGGATGATGAGTTGGGGAGTAGAGGGTATCACAGTCCAGCATAGAACGATATAGGACTTGTAAGAGCACTTCAGTGTACAACCGATAGCTATTAAATAGCCAAATACATGGGAACCATTTGCGGAAAAACCCCCTCACCTTGTATGTAATAATGAGAGTCTCAAAACATGGGAGGCGAAGCTGAAGATCATTGCAAAAGGCATTAGATCACAGATGAATTAAAGGACCCAATGTCAAAGCTGAGCTGCCTTTGAAAAAGAATCGTTTATTTATCAGATTGAGATAGAAAAACTGTTAAGGAAAAGAACACATGAGCATTGCAGAGCCGCAACAAGCTACCAGGCAGCATAAAAGTATTAGCATCATAACAAGGCTTTTTCTCAAAGACTTTGAAAGACTATGACGTTTAAAAAGACCTAAAGGGCTTGTGGCAAAAGCCACATGCCTAGGAGATGGGCTGTGACTTGTAACTCCATCTGTCTCAGCCAATTCTTCAAGCAGCTCATCAAAGGGCTCAGAACAGAAGTTCAGTGAAAGATGTAGCAACCTTTTTTTGAGAAATCTTGTCTACCTGCATGTGTCTAAAACACAGGTATGAGTTGAAGTATCTCTCATGAGATTCTCTTGTAGTGAAGAGAGATCTAATCTGAAAAACAAGACTCCTAAGCATTGCAGAGTGGACAGGGAAAGGCAGGGTTCTTGCTGGGCTTCCAGCTGGGAAGACACACAGAAGAAGTCTTGTATTCTCCATACAGTGGAATTTGTGGAAGACCGTACTGTGACTAAAACTTGCGTTCCTCTGTTTGCAAGTTGTCTTCTTGTTGTGAATAAGCCTAGCAACCATTTTTATTAGCAGTCATGATGATGAACTTTGAATAAATCAGATTCAGGTCCCTGAGGAGCTCAAGAGTCAATATTGGAGCCTTATGACTTTTAACAGGAGAAAAATTTCCTCGATGGACGGATGGATGGATAGATGGATGGATGGGTGGGTGGATGGAAATATAAGTTCACAAAACCAGTTGCAATTTATAAATATTCACATCTTTCTGAGTATGCCATAGTTTTGCTCCTTAAAGCCTGTATTTCAACAGTTGACACAGGGCAGTAAGTTCATAAATGATAATGACCAAATCTGCATGCGAGGACTCTCAACTGCCTAATTACCAGGCTGCAGGTGACTTGAGTGTTTCTGGGAGCAAGGTGGACCCTGGAAAGTCCCTGAGACTTCACATGCGTTTTACAGATACTTGGCACTTCAGGCACATAGGTAAAACTCCCCTTGGTCTGGCAAAGGCAGAGGCATGCTGCCAGACTGCAAACTTTGCAAAGACTTTGGTTCCCTGGGATGTAGACCGACAATCTTCTTTGGGTGCCTGAGACCGTGAAGCTGAATTATGGCTGCATTAGGTCAAGTCTTGAAGTTCAAGCATTGCATAGGTGGGAAACCCCTTTGTGCTCTACATGTTTGGAGGATACATGAAACATTTCAGGCTTCAGCCCTGTCAAACAGAATGTTTTTCTGCCAGCAAAAGTACACTTTACAAGACAGCGTGGCACAGCATTCACTTTGCTGTTTTAAACTGTTCTGATGTTCAACATCATGGAGCAGCTGAGCACCAGGACGTGGTAGTCACAGTGAAATCTGTTTCGGAGACTTGCAGCACTTCCAGAGGAGTCCAGAGCAGTGAGATTTGATCCAACGGCCTGGGCTGTAGAACAGCTCTGAGCAAACCCCTGAAGGGTCAATGACTGGTTACATTAAAAAGCTAGAAAAATGGATCTGTGCCATGAAGCACTGAGCTGTACTTAGTGGCTGCTATCCTCTGGAAAATGAGACTAATTATTCTGATAATCTGGTAATGATTATCCCTGAAATAGTTTTCTATCAACTAGCCCTGTGAAAGCTTTGACATGTCTACAAAGCAATTTGCCTCTTCCATCAGCCATCCAACCTACCAATCACGATTGTCTCTCTGGCAGCTTAACCTTTCACAATGAAATTTGGAAATGGCCAGGCAACAAAAATGCCCCCAAACTGTCCCTGAACTAAGCATAAGCTCAGAAAGTTGTTACATTAAATTTTATTTAAGTGTAGTCATAACAGTCTTTTATTATTCATTTGGGTAAATTCTGAAATGGAAAAAAAAAAAACAAAAAACAAACCCAAAACCTTCAGGAAATCAATTTAAATCTGCATTGCATCATTTCAGAGAGAGCATTTGATGAGCTCAAGCAAGTGCAGGCTGGGATGTGTACACATGATGGGATCAAAACTTTCAGGTTTCAGTGTTTGCCTGCAAGTTCAAATTCAGCATTTCCTTGTGGATGAGAGCCTCTTTACTGCTACTGATGAGTGTAGAGCCTTCTGGGTGGATTTCTAAATGAGGAAAATAAGAAGGAAAAGCCCAACATAACAATTCAAAGAGTTTAATTGCTTCAGCTCTTACATATCTGCTATTTTGCTGATAAGTCTTTATCACACAGCTCAACTACTAAGGTAGCTGAGGATAATGGGGAGCTTGCTGGATCGACTATGGAGTCTAGAGGATGTGGTGGGATGTGAAACCTGGGGCAAAACTCCACGATCCCACAGATTCCTTCCTGTCTGGAGTTTCTATGAGAATATACTAACCTCCCTTTTCCTCTTCTCCATTCCCCCTCCATCACAGTCTGCACAGGTGGAATTGCCCAAAATTCACAAGATCATAGAATTGTTTTGGTTGGAAGAGACCTTTAAGATCATCAAGTCCAACTGCTAACCCATGACTGCCAGGGCACCACTGACCCATGTCCCTCAGCACCACATCTTCACAGCTTTGAAACCCCTCCAGGGATGGGGACTCCACACCTGCCCTGGGCAACCTGGGCCAGTCCTGGACAACATTGGAGGGGAAGAAATTGTTCCTAATGTCCAACATAAACCTACTCTGGTGCAACATTATCTCTTGTCCTATCACTCGCTACCTGGGAGAACAAACTAACTATCATCTCCTTACAACCTCCTTTCATCTCAGCCTGAGTCTACTGTCACCTGAACATGCAGAAATGGGCTCCACCAAGACTCTTGTTAGACTGTGCTTCACCTTCTGCCTCCAGCACATGCCTCTTTCAGTATAAAAGTGGAGAGAGATTGCTTTTTATGTATTAGTTTTGTTTTATTTGATCTTCTGCAAAAGTCTTCTGTTTTCCAAAAGTCAGAATAATTCTTGCCCTTAGGTGCAAATAAATGTATCTGCTTGTGGGCAAAGTCTCACCTTGGGAGTTTTCTGGTGGGAAAAGGAGACATTTAGGTAAGGAAAGCAGAAAAATAGCTAGATGTGGCATTTATGCGTTGTTTAAGGTTCTCACTGCCTCTTTTGCTCCTTCTTACTGCCTCTGAGGAACATTCTTCCACAGAATGCTTTTAAGTATCTTGCTTTAGTAACACTGAGTT
The DNA here is from genome assembly GCA_013396935.1 of Baryphthengus martii. Classification (NCBI taxonomy): domain Eukaryota; kingdom Metazoa; phylum Chordata; class Aves; order Coraciiformes; family Momotidae; genus Baryphthengus; species Baryphthengus martii. The sequence goes on from VWZK01006798.1 coordinate 23,921, forward strand.
TTTTTATTGTTGATCTGTTGTCTTTTTTTTTTTTTTTAATCAATGGATCTCAAAACGCATTTTCCAGTAAGCAAACCAGTATTCCTTACCTCATTTAACAGTTGGTGAAGTGAATTGACCCCGTTATGTGTTTTATGTCATTGTCAGAGCTGGAAATAGAATTGAATCTCTTATGCAATGTACTGCCCACTCTACTCCACTGACTGAGAAAGCACAAAAACATCCTTTAATTCTCCAGAACACCTTATAAATAAATGCTGCATAACACACTGACATTAAAATGGTCATTTGCCACTCTGGGAAAGCCCTTTTGGCACTGGTTAATGGCAGTCCCATAGTCACATCCAAATATCTTTTGTGCCATCAGTGCTTCACGGTGCAACCAGCTCTGTGTCCTGTTGGGTTCTGCCCATGATCAGGGACTCATCAAGGGGATCTGCAGCCCTGGAAATGGCAGCAGGATTTGGAGAAGGTACCTTGAAAATCAGCTTGATATTGCACATATGCACAGACCCTGTGGGCCACAGCAGAAGTAGTCACAACAAACATCTCATGGACTGTAAAGATTATGAGGGGCCATTGAACATTTCTCCCACAAACTCCTTTGTAACACAGGGCAAAGAATAGTTTTGGCATTTGGATGCTAACTACTTTTTTCTGTATGGCACAGTTGCCTACTTTATTTTATTTTTAGCCTACTGCTCACAGATCTCTGAGGGGGCTTTTCTGCTTATTTCATGCTGTGGCGATGCTTGCCCAACTTAGCCATGGAGGAAGCAGTAAAGAAAATCAACCCAAAATTTGGCACTTGAGGTCCCTTTGCTTCACTTCAGAGAAACATTCAGGGGCAGTTAGAGCAGACCATGGGGAGCAACCCATCTCCACCCCAAATACACTTTTGTTCATTTTAAAACTCCGGTTGCTACTTCTATGCCTTCCATTCATGTCTCCAGCTCCCCAGTGTTCTCAATGATCATAAACAGAGAGGGACAGCTCTAATGAAACAATGTTTTCAATGCTTCCAGTTATCTGTCAACAACCTCTTACAAATGCAATAGAATTTTCTCCCAGAAGAGACATTGGGTTTACTGGTTATTTGTGTTATTCTCCCTCTCTTGCACAAAATGAGAAAATAAGGACAGTATGTGGTTTTGATTTTCTTTTTTCTCCCTTACTTCAGTAGTCCCTAGAGGAAGAAACGAGATGTATAAAATTCCCAGTGAAAGTTCTGCTCTCTGCCAGAGTATCATCAATCCTAAATGACAAATCCTGCCTTTGTGATTTTAGCCTGGCCACCTTTTTTCCAGATGAGGTCTCAGGGCCAAAGCTGGAGCTAATGGAAAGCCCCTTGTTGAAGAGTCCATCACCAGCACAGGCTGAAGATTGCTGTGCATCGCTTCAGAGAACCAGAGCTTGTTCCAGTCCCCAGAACATGGCTCATCCATGTCCATGCATCTCTGTCTTGTGTAAAGAGCTGGTTTAGGAGTGCTATCATGTAGCAGTAGATTATATGTGCCTGTGTCTCTCAACAGCCTCAAGGCACAGCCTCCAGCACTGGCCACCATCCGGTACACCTTGGTGTGATTTTACCTCATGCTGCTGCTTTCTGAGACAGCACATTTACAGGGGATCACAGAATCACAGAATGTTTTGTGTCAGAAGAGATTTCTAAAGGTCATCTAGTGCAACCCTCCCCGCACTGAACAGGGACATCTGCGACTAGAGCAGGTTGCTCAGAGCCCTGGATAATCTCACCTGGAATGGTTCCAGGGATGGGGCATTGGCCACCTCTCTGGGAAACCAGGGCCAGGGTCTTACCATCCTCAGTGTAAAAAGTTTCTTCCTTGTATCTAGTCTGAATCTGCCTCTTTTAGTTTAATCATCACCCCTTGTTCTGTTGTAACAGACCATGATAAAAACATTATCCCCATCTTTCTGACAGGCCCCTTTAAGTACTGAAAGGCTTCAAGAAGGTCTCCCTGGAGCCTTCTTTTCTCCAGGCTGAACAACCACAACTCTCCCAGCCTTTCTTCACTGGGAGAGGTGTTCCAACCCTTTTGTTGGGTGGGAGATACCATCTGCCAGGGACTGTTCCCAAAAGGCAGGATAGGGAAAGTAATCCTGTTTGGAGTGAAAAAAAAATAAAATTGAACACTATGTGTGCCTTGCAGCCAGAAAATAGACTCTGGCTCCTTTTACTCTCCACTGTATATGTTGATAACACAGAAATGATTTGTGAAATGTGTGTTTGTTCCTTCTTTCCTACCGATGCAGCAATTGGCATCTGTGGGTAACAGGATGCTAAACACTGACTGATCACATTCAGGCTGGGAGTTTACATGGCGCGTTAGCAGATGCTTTCCCATGGCATCAGGTTCAGTCCCATGGCATCTCCAAACAGAGATGTGCAGGACAGAGCAGAGCAAAGGAAGGAAAAAGGGTAGATCATCCACTAGGGTAGTTATAGCTATACTTCCTATTTCAAGAGTATTGAGTTATTCTGCATTAAATTCACAGGCTGCTTCTTTGCACCCCAGTTTACCTAAAAGGAAAACAGAGACCATCCCAGGGTACAAGGACTGTGAGTGCTGACCTGGCCATTAGCAGGATTGTTCTGCTTCGGGGATTCTCCAAAACGGTATTATTGATTTTCTGCATCATGTGGCAAATGTTTAGCACAGCTCTTGAATGTTTGAAGCCCTTTCATACTTGGAAGAAAGCCTGACTGTAGGAGTCTCATCCACAGCAGAAAGGGCTTGAAAACCATTTACAATAAAAATGGAACTTTTTGGAAATGAAACCTTCTATTTTATCTCTTTATGTTTTTAATTTGCCAGACAAGTGGGAGAAAAGTGCTGGGAAAGCAACATGAATAACAAGGCAAAGATAAAAGCCGAACTCTCCTCCTGCTTACGCTTTAGTTTTTCTTAGCCTTTAGCTCACATTAGGGTGTCTGTAGCATTTTGCCATTCTGGACTAAAAAGGATCATCAGAAAATAAAACCTCTTTTTCCTTAAAGAACAACAGTGGTTATGTGGTCAGAGAGCATCTTCCTCAGATAGGAGAGATACAAAGAGGGAGCCCAGATGTTGTCCCGCTCTTCTGAGTGGAGAATGTCTGATACGAAACAATCCACAGATTCCCTTCATCAAATTGCAGAGGCACTGGGGAGCACTTCCACACAGTATTTTTATGGAAATTTTGCCTTCAATGTGATGTGATATCTTACAGACTTTATCCTGCTTATCAAATTTGTTTAACAATGTAAAAGGAGCTAAAATTTTATTAGGGCTGACACAGGAAGACAAATAACACACACAGTGTGACTGCGCAGCCTTATTTCCTGAGGAAAGTCGGCTAAAAAGTAAAAGACCTGGACTGTGATACTTTCTTCCTCAATTTCCCTGCTCTACAAGTTTCCTATAAGGTTTCCATTATTTTCTAGAGCAGTGAAGAGATACTCTCTGACTACTGCAAATCAATACCACTAAAATGGACTTGATTTTATTTATTCCTGTGGTAAATGAATGATAGCCTCACTGAAGCTCTTCTGATTCATATGTCTGCGAGACATTGTTATAATTACTGAACATCTGGCCTTCCACAGGTCTGGGGACCTCACAGAGCTCTGCAAAATTTTGTCACAATGACTAAAGTTCCAAGAAATCACTTCAAGTGTGCCATTCCTCTAACCTTCACTGTGGTTTATCAGCATTTCTTCTAAGGTTCTGGTCCTTGTCATCTCTGAAGTCATCATAGCAAGTGGGTGGATCACTGGTATGATGAGTGTACTCCATTTTTTTCAGCAACTGTGATCTACTTGTATCTTTCTCTTTCCTCTACAGAAAGTTCCTTACCCATTGCATGCTGTTAGTCATGTGGGAAGCTTCATTTCCTTTCAAATATGAACAATTAATCACCATGAATGGTGCCCTATAAAAGCTGTGAAAGAGTTACAGTCTGATGTCGATGACCTCACAGCTGCATCAATGCTACTGGCTTCCATAGAGCATGTTTTGGTGCTGAGGGTCTGAGGAGTGACAACTTGCAAATGAACCAAAAGGACATTAAATTGTATTTCAACTAGTTGAAATGCAAGGGGGGGAAGCTGCTCAAGCCTCCAAAGAGGTTTCCAAAATCAGAGAGCCATAGGAGGACAAATAACTGTCCTTCAGGAGGTTACAACAGATGTAGCCTGGAAAGTGTAACACTTACTTAGAAGAACAAATTGCTTTTGAGGAACCTCAGACCTTGCATGGGAAGTGTATAATACAGAGAAAACTTAGCATTGGAAGAAGCTGTGGATTGTGACTATATTTATTTTCTTACCCAGTCAACCCCCAATTACCCAGCAAGTAAATCAATCCATCTACAGCTCTTGGTGTCTGAAGACAACCTCATCCTGCAGCCTCACACCCCGACTGTGCTGGGTAGTGATCTCTCCTCTGTGGGTCAAATAAACATGGTTTCTATCTGCCTTTTATGAACTGAGATTAGTTTAATATCTTACAGACAGCCCAGGTCTATGTGAGTGAAACCAACTCATTGGAGGTGGCAGTGGAGGGAAATTCACTGTTTCAGCAGCAAAATGTCTGATGCACAAGGGAGCAAGAAAACCACATCTACTTGAAAGTGGATGACATTTCAGTTGCAAGGTAAAGATGAAAGAGTAACAGAGAGACCAAGAAGCAAACACACATCTAATAGCAGGTAACACAGTGTAAATGACACTGAAAAACACTCCACAGCAATATACATCTGATTCCCAGCTCTATCATTTCTGCTGGGGAGTTTTCACACCGCCAAGGAAAAAACAAAGTGCTCAGTGTTTTCACAGAATGTCACAAGCCAGAACTTGTCCATTGATGGCAAGAGACACAGGAGGTCAGATATCCTTCAGTGTTCTAGGAGGAAGAAACATGACACTATTCTTGTTACATAAAGACATTAGAATTAACAATTCAACACAAGGTAATGTTGATTTTTGTAATTTCTGCACTTTCCCTAGTGCAGAAGTTCTCAATGTGTTGTTTGCTGTTTTTTTTTGTTTGCAGGTATCTTAGTGTTTTCTGCTGAGTAGTAGATCCCTAAATAGCAAACTTAAGCTCTCTGACAATAGTTTTGATTTCTTAATTACTTTTCATGGGCTCAATGACAATCCAGAGACCACGTCTCCCTCTGGGATTTGTAGACAATAGCCTGAAGGCAACTGATAAGTTTATTAAAGTATCTGCTGTTACTTTGAAGCCCTGGAGTTCTTATTAATAGCTTAATGATACCGCATATGTGCTCAGGGGGAGAAAACTGTCCCCCCAATCATCTGCTCTTGAATAAAGTTAGTGAGACTCTGGCACTGTTCAAACATCTCTGTGGAAGATGGGGCATTGCACCACGAGCATCATGTCATGCTAGAGTGGCTGAACAGCTTTAGGAAGGCCAACGACTTGCACCTCACCGGCCTGGACTAGTAGTAGAGCAAGTGTGTAGCTGTTCACCACAGATTTATGGGCAATTTTGCAGTATTTAATCCCAAGAGGCAACATCGCGTCCAACTTAACCTCTAGCTAGCAGCAGAGAAAGAACTTCCGCTGTTGACTTTTGAACCGAGTCTAGTCATTTGTTTTCTTAAGCAAGTACTTGCAGCCATGTCATTCAGGCATGATAGCAAGAGTTCAGGAATGAAGAGGTTTATCTGCCATAGCCCTTTGAAACGTGTCTTTAACTCCTACTATTATATAAAAGAAAGTAGATCTTAGTTTTCATTCAAAAACTCTCCTTTTAATTCCGGAACCTAATTATGCCTCTTCAGAGGGTCAGTGTCTTCTCTCTATTGATGCAAGAACACATTCAACATTCTCATTTTCGTCTTCATTTACACTGAGAAGTCCTTTCACATCCAGGGGGTGAATTACTCAGACCCTGCAACGAAGTGAATAATTTGCTCTATCACAAAGGAACTCTCCTTTTTTACTTTTTCTCTGTAATTGCAAAACACTTGGGGATTTCTGCCCCAATTAAATCTCATAACAGAATTTAATTGTCACAGTTTAGGGTCAGGACAACCCCAAAACCTGTAAGAGACGCTCTCTGTTAACCGTCTCCATCCCTTCCCAAAGGGGAAGAGAAAAGGAATAAGGAAGAGAGACTTATTGATTAGAAAAGGAAACTAGAACAGCTTTAATGAAAGTGGAAAATGATAAGAAGACTAAAATGGAATATATACAAAACCAGCATTGAACCCAGCCGCCCTGACAACAAGTATGTCACCGTCACCACTGATGCTGTGGAGCAGGCACCGCAAAAGTCCCAGACAGGGCCCAGCAGCAAACGGGAACCGAGTTCAGGAGCTGGATTTCGGTACTGAATTCAGGAACCCTCTGATCAGGATCAAAGGCAGAACAGACAGAGTCCTCCTTGGATTCTAGCTGTTGAAGGAACGAGGAAGAATCCAAGCAAGGACCCCCGAGCCGAGAGCAACTGAGCAAGGGCCCCCAGCAGCCCAATATGGCGTCTATGGGATGGAACACCTCCTAGGTCAATTTAAGGGCACCCATCTGTCCACTCCTCCCTGCAGCTGTGGCATTTACTTTCTGCACTCCCCAAGGTGGTACAGAGGATCTAGCAATGGCCTTGGTCTGCACACCAGTCTCTGGTGCTAACTCTAAACATGGGGCGTTATCACTGCCAGAAGCAGCCACTGCCTGCGAAAACAGGCTGCTCATTTCAGAAAGTGCAGTTAAAGGAACTGAGCTGAAACGTAAAAATCACAGAACATTGTTCTGTTCAAACTAAAACCAGGACATTAATAAATAAAGGGTCCAGCAGATTGTAGTTGAAAGCGGGTCAGATTACCAAGTCCTAAACAAAGAATCTTATTTCCTTAGGCTGTGACTTGTGTAAGAAACAGCACTTTTCCCCAGCCTCAGCTATTACTGTGTGATTTAGTGAGAAAGAAGATTTCAGAACCTGAAAAACATGAACTATTTGGCACAAAAATGGATTGCTTGGAGTTTTTTTTGTTTCTTTTCTAGCCACACTACCTGGCCTAATGAAAAAACATTGCCAGCACTTGGAAACCTTTCATTTTCTATGTCCTATGGCTGTTGACAGCACTTCAGTCATCACTTTCCAAATATACCACTGTCACCATCCTATGATGGACCACCAAGCAATGCCTAGCAATATGAATCTCACTGCCTGGACTTGCAAGCAAGTGCAAGAAGGAAAACAACTGCCTGTCCTTCTAATATTTCAGTCTGGGCTCATTAAGAAGACTTTTACCCAAGAAGCAAGATGCTGCTTCTTCTCTTGTCTTTCTCTCATTTCACGGATTGAAAACATGAGCTTCTGTCTGACATGGAAACGGATTATGGAAAATGTGTTACTGAGAACAATTTTGCGGTGCTGGGGTGAGGGGAATATCAGTAAGAGACCAACTCTTTCCTGTCTATATATTTTATTATTCAGCATCACAGGCTTGATTTTTCTAAAGCTCTCAGCCAAATGTTCACCTGTTCATCACCTACCATCAAAGAAGGATTTTCAGAACAGTTCCTCTGCTGTTTAGACTCTGAAATAAGTTTCCAGAGAAACACCTCTTTGCCAACCCTTCTAAGACAACCCCTTTGAAAAACACCCTTAGGAGTTAACGCTATTGGGAGAGTCTCCTGGAAGCCAAGGCAGGTGAAATTTTGGGTATCTACCATAAAACATGCAGGGATAGTTTTCAGTGAGATGTTTCGCCCCTTCCCTGAAGCTGGAGTGGCAGGGTTTGTGTTTCATCATGTCCCTTTGTTTTCCTCCAATACTTACCACATCCATTCACGTTTGGGGTGACAACAGTGTGAAGAGGTGGGTTTCATTCAGGATGAGCAAATCCCAGCCTATTTTTCCAATATCCTGAGTACTGACTTGTTTTGTAGGAATCCTGGACTCTCTGACTATGACCAAAACCCATTGTCAGTCACCCCAAAATAAAGTTCTGCTTGGAAGATTTCCAATCAAAAATGAAAATCAGCTTATTGCTCATGAAGAAGGAGCACAAGCCCTTGGTTTTCAAAGGAGCTGAAATGATAGAAAGCATTGCTGAAGCATTGATAAGCCCACATCTGTTTGCAGTTAACAAGTCCCAAAACAGACAATAACAGCATCAACAGTTTAAAAAAAGCCAAAACAATACCAACCCCCAAATTCTACCGCAGTTACAGGCAGGCAACAGCAAACCAGCTTCAAAACTGCTTTGTCCACACACTGTCCTCCTCCAGCCTGAAGGGGAAGCATGCAATTTCTTATATATTTTTCAAGAAATAAGTAACAATTCCCAGAACAAGGTCAGGGTTATGTTTTCTGGGGCTATTTTTCTGCTGTATCTGGGATGAAATATCACCAGAGGTAGCCTTCCCATTCTCTTGTGTCTGATGGTCTTGAATACACAGAATGTCAATAAACTCGTGATTCCAGTTTCCAGTGATCTGAATTTGTCCCAGACCCTTTGAATTCTAAGTACTAAATTTCAAGGCAGCTTTCATTTTTCAAAGGAATGTGTTGGTGTATGGGCTAAAATCGCTGTCGTTTTCCTTGCTCTCTTGTCGTTGTGTTTTCTGTGCTTATGCAAAATACAGATGAGGAGACATTGTGAGGCTGATGATTTCTGGGATGATAGAGTCTTTGAGCTATTCAGAATCAAAACACTTAGGTTTATATCATAGTGAATAATTTTGTTTTGGTGGCTTCTATACTCTTCTGTATCCATCCAAACTGTTCCAGTTCCTCCCAGAAGTCGTTATTTAGCTACATCTTGTTGCAATTATCCAAGCACAAACACAGGCTGGGTGATGAATCGGTGGAGAGCAGCTCTGCGGAGAAGGACCTGGTGGTGCTGGGGGTGAGAAGTTGCAGCAGAGCCAGCCCTGTGTGCTCACAGCCCAGCAGCCACTGGTCGCCTCGGCTGCATCCCCAGCAGCGTGGGCAGCAGGGCCAGGGGGCCATCCTGCCCCTCTGCTTCCAGGGCTCTGGGGAGACCCCGTCTGCAGCGCTGGGTCCAGCTCTGAAATCCTCAGCACAGGAGAGACAGGGACCTGTTGGAGCGGGGCCAGAGGAGCCCCAGCAATGCTGGGAGGGCTGGAAGCCACTGCTGGGAGGCCAGGCTGGGAGAGTTGAGCTTGTTCAGCCTGGAGAAGAGAAGGCTCCAGGGAGACCTTGTTGCAACCTTTCAATACTGAAAAGGGGCCTGCAGAAATGATGAGGATGGACTCTTCATCAAGGAGTGTAGTGATAGAATGAGGGATAATGGTTTTAAACTGAAAGAGAGTAGATTTAAATTAGATATTAGGAAAAAGTTGTTTACTATGAGATGAGATGCTGGTACAGATTGCCCAGAGAAGTTGTGGATGCCCCATCCTTGGAAGTGTTCAAAGGCAAGTTGGATGGGTCTTTGAGCAACCTAATCTAGTAGGAGATGTCCCTGTTTACAGCAGCAGGTTTGGAACTAGATGATCTTTCAGGTCCGTTCCAACTGAAACTATTCTGTGATTCTGTTATTCTGTGATTCTACGAATTCTTTGATGTTTTCTGGGCCTCACATTCAGACTACATCTCTCATGATGTCCTACAGCCTCAAGGGCAGAAAGTCTTCCCTTTTGGCCTGGGGATGCAAATCAACAGAGTCATGTTTTGGAAAGCAAAGGACCACCAAATAACTTTGCCTGTAAAGAATAATATTCATAAGGGGTGTTCAAATGCAAGTCGTGGGTGTACTTGTTAAATGCTTCAAAATAAAGTCAAAAGTAATTTCCTACTAAAAGCCATTCGATTTTTCTACACAGGATATCCTTTGCGTGATTATTAGGAACTGGTTCAATCTGGAGTTGAAATCAAGCTTGTGTACAACCTGGCATTTCCCTAACAGTGTTTTTAATCGCAAGAATATGTCACTTCTGTCTTCTGAAAGACATTTTTCATTTGCTGCTTCCCTTTCTCTGAGCCAGTGGGGTTCCTGTTGCGATCTTTTCCTAAAACGGGCTGCAATGATCCCTGCTCACCTGAGTGTAATACTGATTATGGGAGCTGTCTTAACTTGTGCAAAGAAAGCTTTGTCACCGCTTGCTTTGTTTTTCATTTGAAGCGTTTTCCTGGTCATCACTTTCATTCGTGTTGCTGGTTATATCCCACAACTGCATAAATCAAATATTCATGTATTTTTTGTATCATCTGTGCAAATTGGTTTTCAGATGGAGCGGGAAAAAAAAGCACAAACAACTTAGTGATTAAATCCTAAAGTCATCTGGATTTAAAGGCAAAGTCTAGACTAACTTGAATACCTGCAGCGGCTCTCCCATGGGGATAAGGAATAGCTTTGGTTTCCCCTCCACCCTTCCGAAGCCAGTCAGAAAACTCACCCTGAATCATGGGGACATTGAAAATGAGAGAGGATGTGAAGAACAGCCTTCCCACAAAGCCAGTCCTCTGGCTCGCAGTCCTCCATCTGGCCCCGGCATGTACAATTCCTGTGAGGTATGATCCGGCCAACAACTGGAATACGCGAGTGGGAGCTAGTTAGCAGAGACACTCCTCTGAACGGTATGGTCAGGCCACATAGGCAGAATCCTATCCAGCACACAGATGAACAAATGGGTCCAAAGCCTCGTGAATCCGTGCTGAGGGTACATTGCTAATCCCTGGAGAGAGCATCTGAGACTGAAGGGATGACGTGAAGTTTTAATCTATAATGTAAAAGTTGGCTGGCGATGGGGTTTTGTTTTTTACAGTGGTTCCAGAGACGACCATGGGGATTATTGCATGCCCGACACAGGCAGAGGAGCTGAGTGTATACAGGACATACAGATAACACTTCCTTGGGCATTTTCAGAGCATGGGGATTTACCACAACACTACAAGGCAATCTGAAATCTGTTGCAGGCGTACTAGTGCCTGAATATTCTCTATCTCCTCTGGTCAAACTGTATGAGACATGAGGGGTGGGTGAGAAGAAAAGCTGCCACAATCCATCTGTGCCCAACAGCAGTGCACACAGACTGTGATGGATGAGAAACTTGCATGCAGAACTTTCCACCTGCTTGTCTCTTTGTATTGACAGCATCGCTTTCTCCTGACACAAAAAGTTGAAAAAAAACTTCAAAAGCAGTATTTTCTGCATTAGTATATGAATTACCTACAAGTGTCCTTAGAAATAGATTTTCTTTTTGATCTTAGGTATCTGTCTTATTTTCGCTTGTGTTTCGTACCCACGCACATTTCATGTCAGCATAGTATATGTATCAGCCCTATCGTAGTAATAATGCATTGTTATTTCATATATTCTTTGCATTGTGAAGTATGTTCTTAAGCAAACCTCTTACTTTTCAGGGTGAAAGCTTAGTCTCTTTGGTGGATGTTCCTTGAACTCTCCTTGTGCACAAACAGTGCCTGGTATTCAACAAGTATGACCACCAAAGTCAGTGGAACTGCAAAGAGAATCACATTGTTGCAAGTCACAGTGTGAAACCATTCATAAATGGTAGTTCACATAGGAAAAAAACAAGATAATTTCTTGGTTGTTTCAGTAGATTGGTAAAATACTGGCAAGCTTGAGATCGAGAAAAGGACCATGAAGATGATCAGAGGGCTGAAGCACCTCTCCTATGAGGACAGAATGAAAGAGTTCAGGTTTTTCAGCCTGGAGAAACCTTGTTGTGGCCTTTCAGCAATTAAAAGGGGGCCTACAGGAAAGATGAGGAGGGACTCTTTATCAGGAAGTATAGTGATAGGACAAGGGGTAAAGGCTTCAAACTGAATGAAGGTAGATTTAGATTAGATGTTAGGAAGAAATTCTTCACTGTGAGAGTGGTGAGGCACAGGAACAAGTTGCTCAGCGAAGTTACAGATGCCTCATCCCTGGAAGTGTTAAAGGCCAGGTTTGATGGGTCTTCGAGCAACCTGATCTAGTGGAAGATGTCAGCAGGGTTGGAACTAGATGATCTTTAAGGTCCCTTCCAACCTAAACCCTTCTATGATTTCTGAAGACAGCAGTTATAAACCTACTGCCTACAGAGGATTCCCTGGTGCAGTGCATGTTTGGCTACATACATACTGGTCTGGAAAATCTGTGTGTTAGAAGTGGGCTGTTGTCACTTGGGAATGAAAATGTATATCTGTAGAGATAATCAGGAATCCCTTTTAATCACACAATACTTCATCGTGTGCTAATTTTCAAATCCATGCAAACCATTAGCTATTTTGAAATCAGATGGACCTTGTTTGTGTTGATTTCTTATTCCTCTATTTTACCCATGTTGAATATTCTCTGCATTTTCTGTGTTACATTCTCTTGGTCATTTTACAGATCAGGTATTTTATTGATGTTTTGCTACTTCCTTTGTTTTTTTGTCATCAGTGAATTTCATGGTGCTTGATTTTCGCAAGAAAATAAAAATCATGGAAAGGCAGTGCTGAAAACTTCTTATTGTTGGATATGTGCTCAGTTAGGAAGTACAGAGTATAAGATCCTGGGGGGAAGCTTGCTAGTTTTGTGCCCAGACTTGGACTGGGCTCTGCACTGGAGTGTCACAGTTTGAGCAACAATGTTCAAACATATTTTGGATATAATAAGAGTAGTTTTGCTACAACGAAAAGGACTTGTTGGACCGCAGAGAATCCCTGAAACAACTTTGAGAAACTGGTGATCTCTCTAGCATTGAGGGCATCCATATTTATGGAGAATCTTCACTCTTTGACATGTAGATATGGGCTGCCATAGGAGTATTTACAGAGTAAGTATTCTTGTTTATCAGGATGTCAAGAAGTTTAGATGAGATACACACATTGTCATGGGAAACAAGGCCAAAAACTTGGATATCTGCACACAGCATAGGACAGTGAATGTGAAGTTGCTTGGGTGATCATCAACCCATCTGGCTTCATCAGGGTGTCACTGGCACTGCATTTCCAGAGCAAAACAGCCTCTGAAGCTGTAGAGTTGCTTTCCTCCCTCTGCAGGCCTTTGATAACCTTTTGCGTCTGCCAGAGATCAATTTGTTCCCTGAATACTGGTGAGACAGGCCGGTGGTGTTTCATTTTTTCACATGGGAGAGACCATTATGGAGTGTGCTACTTATTTTTGGCCTTGATTGCTTGGAGGAAACTGCTTAAGGGGAAATTTCCTATTCAGAGTAGGGAACAGAATGGAATCTGACCATTAAGTGAAAAGAAGTGCAATTTTGAACACATTAAGTAGTGACATTGAATTGCAGAGTAGGGAGTTATGAAAAGATGTGGAAAAGTTCTCCTTGCCTATTTGAGTGAGGACGTCTACCTCTTCACAGCCTCATGGATCAGTAAAAGGATAACATTTAGTTTGGTTTTATGTCACAGACATGCAAGGTAAGGTCTGGTGGTTCTCCTCACTCTCTACTCTGCCCTAGTGAGGCCGCCTCTGGAGTATCATGTCCAGTTCTGGGCTCCCCAGTTCAAGAGCGACAAGGAACTACTGGAGAATGTTCAGCAGAGGCTATGAAGATGCTGAGGGGACTGGAGTATCTCCGTGACAAGAAAAGGCTGAGACACCTGGGGCTGTTTAGCCTTGAGAAGAGAAGACTGAGAGGGGATCCGATCAATGTTGTTCGATATCTAAAGGGCAAGCGTCAAGAGCGTGGGACCAAATTCTTGTCAGTGGTGCCCAGCAACAGGCACACACTGGAACACAGGAAATTTCACCTAAACTGAAATTACCCTCTGCAAGTCACTTTGGTGACAAAAAGAGCTGTGATTTTTTTACTGTGGACAAAGAAAATCAAAACCTCGCACATTGTCTTATTGCTGCATCTCCACTAATCAACTAAACAGTCAAGACACAGCCTGTGATTGACCAAATTGTCTTTTTTAATGTTTCCTTGCATGTTTTTGGTCAATGACAACTAAGAATCTTCCATAGAAAACTGGGAAAATTATAAACCTGACTTGTTTTGGGGCAGTAGATTCTTAGACTAGTCTGGCCTTATTTTATGTATTATAAAAGGTGAAATAGCAAGGGGTTTGCAAAGGTCTTCTGGTTACTTAGCTACTCTGGTGTGATGCTGCAGAAAGTTACTCTGTGAAATCTAAACCACAAACAGTTCAACATTTCAGAAAAGACCAATGATCCCAGAAAGATAATGACCTGCAGAAGCAGGAGGTGCTGTTGTCCTAGAAGCTTGGGAATATTTCCTCTTTAATTCCCCCCCCTCCCTTTTTTTTTCTTTTTTTCCACTTTAGGGATTATATTTGGAAACCTCTGGGTGAGTTCGTACAACAGGTACAGAAAATAAGAACCTGAAGCTTCATCCCTGCCTATCACAGTTGTGAAACCTTGTTTTCTTAAGCAAGGAAATGCACAAGGATGATATGATTAAGAGTTGTCCTTAGGATATTTCTCACCACTTGACCTGCCATGCAGATTTATGGTTATAAACAGACCACACACAAAATCAAAATATAAAATTGTCATTTTAATGGTGTCTGACCATTTCATGTTCTTTTTTGAATGAAGGAAATTCCTTCAAGCGGAATGTTCAGCTAGAGCACCCAAAATAGGACCTTTTTTTTTTCCCTAACCAGCCTTGGCTTCGAGCTTCAGACTCCTCCTAGACATATATCATGTAAGGCTCCAGGCAGTCTCGCCCCAGTAACTGGGCACTGGATGGTTTGGCTGGGTTGGCTATCCCAGGCTTGTTTGGAAAGATAACAGGTAGACAGACAAGCCGAGAACTGCAGTACAAAATCCCTTCCAAAAATCCAAGCGAGCTGTTTCCACAGCCAATGAGTGGTTTAGTGACATTAATGACTTGCACTATATGCAGTCAAATGAAAACTAGTTTTGTTTAGGCAATGATATCAAGTGATTGAACACAATGAGCGTGAGTCATCAGGGTCTCATGCAGTCCTTTGCATAATGACTACATAACTAGAATTGCAGGCTCTTATGTGCTGAAATAAAGAGTTATACCAAGGCCAGCTTATTGGGTTGAACAGTTCTTTGACCCTGTTTATGAAACCATCTTTGTTGGACACAATTTTTGGCAGTCCCCTCAGAGGCTGAATAAAATATTTTTGCAATTTCTTCTGTCTAAAGCCAAGGGAAAGTGTTACAGTTCTGGAGGGATGAGAGCATCAGGTATAAAAAAGAAACACATGGAATTTCAATAATTCTGAAACCTGCCGAAAGGACCAAAGTGGAGAACTTTTGAAGGTTTGTAGCACCTGCAAATATGGAGAGGGTCATTTCTAACTTTATAATCTGTACCCCTTTTTCTGTGGAGATAGACTGAGATTGTCACAGAACATAAGAATTTCAAGCAACTGTGTCCAGTTCAGGAGTTCTTGATACTCACATCCATTATCATGAGAGATGCCAGCTAAGGTGGTGCTACTTAGAACCAGGAAGTCCCAAATACTGAAACCAGACCCAGAGAAGAGCCTGTGTCCCAGATATACTTGGGGAAAATGAGAAATGAAAGGAGATTGCAGTTTTCTTTTCATGCTCATGTTGGAAAAGAATATCCCCTGCTGTGAGAGGGTCTGTGAATTTACATCTGTAGGACACTACTGAACTTCTCTTGCAGAGAAAACTCATGCAGTTGATGGGAAAATCAATTGTATTTGGCACGTGGAACTGAGGAAATGTGTAAAAAGTCATATAACTTCCCATGTAAATGTGTATGTGCTAAAAATAAAAATGTTGGGTTTACACCATGTGTTAGGATGTGAGGATGATTGATTGTGTATTTGTTGTATGCACAAATCTGAATGATTTCCCAGGAGAAGGGGAGAGATGAACATAGCACCCTGGTAAAACCATGTCTGCCTACCCGGTGAGCTGTCCATAGGCTCTGTATACATCATCCCGCTTTTGTGGAATGTAAGAGAGGAAGATTATGACTTTACAAGGATCTTACAGGTCTTAGAAGAAGCCCTTAGCCACTTATTCCAGCCTTGGTTTCCTGGATGTCAGGACATACTGTGAAGCCCAGTCTGTAGGTAATCCTTGAAGACTTGAAAGATATTTCAGTCTGTTGTGCTGCAGAGATTTACTGGCAGATAATTCTTTGGATGGGAGAGATAGTTCAGTATAAACACTGTGAAATGTGTCTTAGAACTCCATTTGAGCAAAGAAAAGCAGAGATGCTGTCTTGAACAGTGAAAGAGGGTCATCATAAAATGACAGATCTGGTTGTAGCTATCTTGAACGACAAAGGTGGGTTGTCTGACACAAATCAGATGCAGGAATGCAGTAAGGTCCTTTTCTCTTCTGAATGGCAATATTTTATCTACCTGTTCTCAGCTATGGAGCAGACTTTCACTACTCCTATAGATATATAGGCCCCAGTTTCTGGTAGGATTTCAGAGCACTGCTGCACTCCTAATGAATGAGGATCATTCCTTTGTAAAGGCATGATACATCCTCTAAAGGAATGATATATTCTCTATAAAGGAATCTCATCTCTCATCATAAAGGAAGGCATCATTTGGAAATTTCCACCTCTTATTGTCTCTACTGGTCATTTCTACATATTTTGTCTCCAGTGAACAATATGAGCATCCTGACAGCAGCTGAGATGAGAGCAATGAAAAAAATGCGTCTTGGGATTTTAATCTTCCTTGGGACATTTGCTTGCAAACATCTGTCTGTTTGTGCAATCTGGCTTCTTGCAGCAGAAAATTTGTCTTCAGAAACATTTTGATGAATCCTGGGACTCTGGCATGGGTGGTTTTCTGTCCCCAGAGCAGGGGGAGGGATGGGAAAAAGGGGTGACTCTGACAGATTCAGGGAAAACAGTTCTGGCCTTCCGGTCACTTCAGGATAGGATATAAGCAGAGGGTTTCCCTTGGGCTTCATCTACACCATCCCTGCCTCTCTGCATTGACAACGGCGTAAACAACAGCAGCTCTAATGTCAGAAATCTTGCATGTTCTAAGGGAACATGTCAGCAAAGTCACCTTACAGGTTGTCATGGGTAGAAGGCAGCTGAAACAGTGTGTGTTTGGCCAAGAGTAGGGCTGCCTCCTTGTCCCACTGCTCACCTTCAGCTCACCTTCAACAGGTACTGCCAGCTGCATTCTCTACTCCTGTTTCCAGACAAAATGCACCAAAAAACATACCAACTGCACTGCTCTCTGTCTGAGGGGAAGAAACCCCTAGCAGCAATGGGAGTAGGTGAGCAGACTGGAAAAGGGACTGATGGGTTGCTGTGATTCTCCAGAAATTCATGATCAGAGAGATGATGTTCCAACAAGGGCAAACTAATGGAGGACTTGAAGACTCTCCTCAAGACAGGCTTCAGGGAGTGTGGCAGCAGAGTTAGGGACTCTGAGAAACCCAGTCTAATAGGAGGTGTCCCTGCCCATGGCAGGGGTTTGCAACTAGATGATGTTTAAAGTCTCTTCCAGCTTAAGCTCTTCTATGATTCCATGATACGATTCTATGACTTGATGAAGAAGAGCTGTTCTGAAAGTTCCTCACCACGTCCCACCATTCACCTGACAAGAAGATTCTGTCCCTCCATGCTCGCTCTGAATGAGGCACCACAGCATGGCTGCTCAGCAGTTCTGATCTCCTGGCCAGGTACTCCCACTTACTGCAGTCCTGGGTGTCCTGCTTTGCAAATCTATTGACAAGATCAAATCTCATGAGCAAAGATTTGTCTGATTTTGTGAAAGTTGGGGTGATTATACATCGTGATGAAAAATTTCACATCTTCCCATGAGACTTTCTAAGTACCTTCAACCATTTATTGTTGAAGTTTCTCTGGGTTGCACAGAAGGATTATTCTTATTTTACAGATATGGCACCAGGGAAAGGTTACATGGAGGTCTTCACCTCCCTTAAATCTTTGAAATTTAAAATGAGATGTCTCACTCTAAGCCAGCCACTGTGATCTCCCATTAGAGTGAAAAAGGAGTAACTGGTGCCTCCAGGGGAAAATTCATCTGACAGACTGATGATAACCCAGTTTAGGAGGAGGTTGCATCGCCCTCTACTATGTCTCTATAGCTTGTCATGGATGCTAAAGTGATCTGAGGGTGTCTAACTTGTACCGCACAAACTGATGACTCTCGCCCAGACTCACCTGCTGAGTCTGGAACAGATCTAAGAGCCCTCAAATCCTCATCCTTATTTTCCATGATTACTCAGCTTCATCTTAGCACTCAGCAGCATGCTTGAGGATTTGAGCCAGGCATTTAGGCTCTACTCCCAGCTCACTCAAGCCAATGGCTGTCTTTTTTCTTGTTATAGAAAATAAACGGAATACAATACTGGAAATACTGGAGAATAAGGATTTGTGTAGTCTCAAGTGTTATGTGAAACTGCAACAAATTGAATCTATTCCAAGAAAAAAGCACCTGCTATTACACAGCTGAGCTTTTATGTTTTCTGTCAGTGAAACATTCCAGTATTTGTTTCTTTACTGGTGCTACATTGAGTTTATCCTGCTTTACTTTGAGATGTGACACAGCCTCTCATGTTAAATCAAAGCTGAGGAACTGTTAGCTTAGACAAAATACTTGGCTCACTGCAGGGAAGTATGGGTTTGCTCACTGTGGAAGGACAAAGATGGAAAATGATTCATTTTTTATGTTTTCTGTCTTCTGTTTGGTGGGGTGTGTTGGCCTGACAGATACAGACACAGAGGCTATTCCTACTCTCTCCCAGTATGGAGCATAGTTATACCTGTGTCAGGATCCTCTGAATGGCTACATCACCCCTGTGACCACATGATAAAAACCCTGAAAAAGACCCAACCAGGCAGATGTAGCAAAATGAAAGACAGTTTCTGTCTGTCACAGACAGTTCTTAAATAGCCTCACCATTAGCAACCTGCCCCCAGCTTATCTGTCTGCCTGAAGTTAGTGTTGATTCTCACCAGATCCTTCTCTTCCGCTAGCTTAGACTTCGCTCCAGAAGTCTTTGCCTCCTTCTGTGTCCATATGCAAGGGTGGGAGATGTCCGTGCTGCTGTGCCTGTTTGCTCCCTGCCTTGACTCTTAGCCCTGCATCATTTGCGAACAAAGAGACAATTTAATTCTTGATATGGGCACCATAAATCGTCTTTCCAGTTAGAACAGCTTGAGAGAGTAAGATGGAGTGAATGAAGACACAGAGACAACATAGCTAAATGGGCAATGGTTGCATGATCCAAAGGTGACAAATGATGTGAAAATTTAAAAAACTAACATCTGCTCCTCCTCAATAGTTTCCACTCACTCCATCTTCATCAAACTGAAATCTACTGGGAATCACTGCAAAGAGGATCTTGAGGACAATTGAACAGCACAGATCAATGCCCTTAAAGGTTGTGTCAGGTCTGGGACATCATCAAGTCCAACAGAAACATTTTGATTTGCTGGGAAGGGTTCAGTGACAAAGAGTTTGTAGTGAAAGAAGTTCTGAGATCCAAGCACATGTGACTGATGCTCTGACAGAGTGGTCAAGTGGTGTGTGTGGAAAAGTGATCTGATATGCAAGTTTTCTCACTATCTTCCCAGCTGGAGGAGTGTTTTATAGCCCTGCCCTACTTTTTGTGTTTTTCAAATGGCAATGCTGAAAATGTCAAAATACAGATTAATCTGGAGAGCCTTGGAATAAAACTTTCAGTGGTTATGATGTTCCCTTTTGAGATTAAATGTCACTTTCAGCCAGGTTTCCTCTTTTACTGGTTAGCTTTACTACTTGCAAAAACTCCACAGTATTTTTTTTTTTATTATTATTTGTTACGTATCTGGGGGAAAAAAAAGGAATTTTGATAATTTACAAATCTGAGTTGCAGTAAACCATGTTCGAGAAGACTCATTAATCTTTTCAACAGATGTGGATGAAACATGTACTTTCAGTAGATGGAGAAGTATTTTCTCATTTATTTTTTTCTTTTATGCACTGCAGACAGCATTTGGCCTGCAACAGGTCAAGAAAGTCCTTCTCTTACTCAAAAATCTCGCAACGTAGACTTGTAGCTAGTGTACAGAGTCTAACTTGATTAGTAATAATTAAGGCTGAGTGAAGTTTTAAGTGTTATTATGATGACATCAGCTTGGAATGTAAATCAAAGACCAAGACTATTTCTGTGGTATCTGGTTAGTGCAAATGTTCCCACAAGAGAGGGATGAGTTGTCCCTCCCTGACAAGAGAAGCTCAGCTTCATAAATTGAGCTCGCTAGTACACGGCATATCACTCAAGAAGGAAACTATCATGCTTGTTCTGCTGATTTTCTGTATGCCTAGACTTTGTCTGCTCTCTTCTGTAAGAGTAGACTGCAAGGTCTTTAGAGCACAGTCCTTCCTGACAAATTTTCCTAGTGGCTTGTGGGATGAGATCTTGATATAGTTTTGGTTGTAGTGTCGTACCGTTGGTACGGCTTCAGGAAAGGACCAAAGAACTATAAGAAGTTGGAGGTTGAATGTGTCATAGTGAAGCACTTGTCAGAACTGGAAGAAGGAAAGTCTGGGATGAGATGAGGAAATTGTCCGCTCCCATCTTTATGTCCTTTTCTCGTAGTGTCCACTTAAAGCAGAGCAAAACTTGCCAACTCTCAGTACTTAAAGGGGGCTAATCAGAAAGATGGGGACAATCTTTGTAGCAGGGCCTGTTTGGACAGGACAAGAGGTGATGATTTAAACTAAACGAGGGGAGATTTAGACTAGAAAAGAAAGAATTTTTTTGCACTGAGGGTGGTGAGAGCCTGGCCCAGGTTGCCCAGAGAGGTGGTTGATGTCACATCCCTGAAACCATTCCAGCTGAGCTTGTCTGGGCCTCCGAGAAACCTGCTCTAGTTGCAGATGTCCCTGCTCACTGAGGGAGGGTTGGACTAGATGACCTTGAAAGGTCCCTTCCAACACAAATCGTTCTATGATGCTATGATAAATCTCCTCACAGTGATAGTTCTGTGTTAGGTGACTCAGGGCATTTGTGACAGAGATGGGGACAAATGGAGATTTTCTTTTCCTATTCCCATGAAGAGCTTTCAGCAGCTTCTTCCTTTCCTTGCTGCAGAGATGTTTACCTTGCATTTCTTTTCTACTGGCTCTTGTGGAACTGTACTGCTTTGTCTTCTTTTCTTAAACCAAAACCAAATCAGCATCAGCTTTAATGAATTTTTCCCACCCATAAATTGCAGCTTTTGTTCAGCGTGCATCAAAGCTTAGTACGTAAAAGGAATATTGCAATCTGGAGCTGGTTTTTGACAGCACAGTATTTTCTGCTCTCTTATATATATAAAAAAAAAAAAAAAAAAAAAAAAAGTATGACAGTCCTTTTTCAGGGGAACCAGTACCAAGTGTTGGCTCAGATCCAGTTTTTATGGTGTTGTCTTCTCTGATACACAAGTGAACAGTGTGCTGAAAATGACAAACCACATAGCTGATGAGTAGTCATTCTTTGACCTATGAAAAAAGAGCAACATCTTCACCTACAGGTAATGCAGAAATTCAGAGACGATCCAGAGGCACCATCCTCATCAAACAGTGTTTCCCACTCACAGGCAAAAGGTAAAGTGAGAAGTTTCTCCAAAAGGTGGGCTCCAGTTAGTCTACTGGGAGCTGTCTGTAAGTTAGGCTGGAGCCTTTGCTGCCTGGGCCCCACCTCCTTTGTGGGACAATCTTGAGTTGGTGAGGAGGGAAGGTTTTTGAGATGAACAGCCTTCTTATTAAGAGGACCTCTTAATAGAATCATAGAATCACAGAATCATTTAGGTTGGAAAAGACCATTAAGATCATTATGTCTAAGTGTTAGCCTAGAACTGACAAGTCCACCATTAAACCTTGTCCCTAAGTGCCTTGTCTATATGACTTTTAAATACCTTGAGGGATGGTGACTCCACCACTTCCCTGGGCAGCCTCTTCCCGTGCTAGACTGCCCTTCCAGTTCCATTAGATCCCAAAGTTTCAGTTATCCCATACCATTTATATATCTTCATTGGAGGAGTAGCCAGTTTGGATGGGTCCCAAGGTCTCTGGTGTACCAGGTTGGAGGACTGGAGTGTACCAACAGTCTCCTCTCTAAATACAACCACATGTTGCCTGATTTGATACCATAAGCTTCACAAGCCATTTGCTCCCCAGAATTACTGTCCCTGAACTTTTTGTGCAGCATTTTCTAGTGAGGCTTTTGCCCAAGATTATTTCAGTATTGTCTGCAGTGAAGGAGACCTTTTTTGGAGGTATGTACCTCCACCCACAAACCCCAAAAGATGTAAGAAAGGGGATTTGAATGTCAGTTGGTACTGGGATAATGTGTCTTGAACTAAGCTGGGTCTTGATACAGAAATTGATCCACTAGCTATGGCTTCACTCAATGTAAGGTAGGTAAGGTAAACACTGCTCAGCCAATTTACAACCTACTTGAGATGCAACCTTGTTTCTCCACCAAAATTTGTGCTTTGACCATTTTGCTTTTGTGTTGCTTTGTATTTTAGAGGATGAGGCCAGCAACACACAGGGCTGGAGTCATCTTTTCTTTTGTGCCATCTCAATACCAACGGGCTGCTTCATGCTGGGTTCATAATTGGGAATTCAACTTTGTTTGGCCAGTAGAGGTGGGGTAAAGGGCTGCAGGTGGTGATTCAGGGCAGATGAATCAGACTATGTGCCGTGGTTTAGGGTCAGAGCAGCCCACTAAACCTAACAGATGCTCTCTGTTAACTCCCCTCCATCCCCAAAGGGGAAGAGAAAAGGAATAAGGAAGAGAGACTTATTGATTAGTAAAATAAATTAGAACAGCTTTAATGAAAGTGGAAAATAATGATAAGAAGACTAAAATGGAATATATACAAAACCAGCATTGAACCCAGCCGCCCTGACAACAAGTATGTCACCATCATCACTGATGCTGTGGAGCAGGCACCGCAAAAGTCCCAGACAGGGCCCAGCAGCAAACGGGAACCGAGTTCAGGAGCTGGATTTCGGTACTGAATTCAGGAACCCTCTGATCAGGATCAAAGGCAGAACAGACAGAGTCCTCCTTGGATTCTAGCTGTTGAAGGAACGAGGAAGAATCCAAGCAAGGACCCCCGAGCCGAGAGCAACTGAGCAAGGGCCCCCAGCAGCCCAATATGGCGTCTATGGGATGGAACACCTCCTAGGTCAATTTAAGGGCACCCATCTGTCCACTCCTCCCTGCAGCTGCGGCATTTACTTTCTGCACTCCCCAAGGTGGTACAGAGGATCTAGCAGTGGCCTTGGTCTGCACACCAGTCTCTGGTGCTAACTCTAAACATGGGGCGTTATCACTGCCAGAAGCAGCCACTGCCTGCGAAAACAGGCTGCTCATTTCAGAAAGTGCAGTTAGTTAAAGGAACTGAGCTGAAAAGTAAAAATCACTGAACAGTGTTCTGTTCTAATTCAAACCAGGACATTCCACCCCTTGTTCCATACCATTTATGTCATATCCATCATTATGTTATGATTTCTTTCTATAGAAAAGTTCATTAAGTCCATTTAGTCATGATTGTGAATCTCCATTAAAGCAGTTTCTCCAGGCAGGAAAGATGGAATTCATCGTGGTTCATGCTCGCAGGTTTCAGGTTCATCTCAGGAGGTTACTGGATGTCATTCGATGAAGCTAGCTCTTGTCATCACCATGATGTTATCCTGAAAGACGCTTATTGAACATTGTTAATATCATGCACTTAATACACTGCTTTAAATCAAGTATTCTCACCCAGGGTTAAATTTCCTTGAGGTAAACATTGTACTTCACCATCTTCCATCATCACCCACCGAGCGTTTCCAGGTCCTTGAGTGAAAGCAACCCCATGAAGGGATTTACCTTTACCCAAAGCCTGGAATATCCACAGTTTTCCCCAACAGATTCCTTTCATACACCACAGGGACTTTATCCCCTTCTATTGTATGTAAAAGGTCTGGCTGAGCAGGACCAGCTTGATTGACAGATCCTCTGGTATTAACTAACCAGGTGGCTTGGGATAACATGCTGTTAATTTCAGAAACTGCAGTTAGTTAATGGAACTGAGCTGAAAAGTAAAAATCACTGAACAGAATTGTTCTGTTCTAACTCAAACCAGAACACTACAATCCTCCCAAATTCCCAATTCTGAGGAACAATTTTCTTCCACAAACAACATGTAATGCAGCATCTGCATTTGTTAACTGCCTACAGCGGTCTCTGAGGAATATCTCCAAGAAGGATGTTTCTTCAACAGAAGTTTCCTGGGGAAAAGTAGTTATACCAAAAAAATTAATTTTCTAAAATACTTTTTTCCATTGCAGAAACCTCTGTGGCAGAAGCAATGATGCAAGGTGTCAGAGGCACTGTACTCTGGCAGGTTCAGAACAAGGTTGTTCGTTTGTTTACGCTGTGCTTCAGGGTAGCCTAAGGAAGAAATCCTCAAACACCCTCACTAACATGCTTTTTGTCCAAAAACCAGGCAGAGAATCCGGCATTGTGCCACACTTTTTATATTCAGCCCTTTGAATATAAGAACATTGAAATGTAAACAAAGATACGGAGTTCACTAGTTCTGTAAGAATCAGGCCTGCCAACTCGATTGTCTGATTTGTTGATCGCTGCTCGACCAACATTGACCCTAGATGCCCTGTAGGTCTGTAGCAGAGCCTTGTCTGCCTGGCAGATGTGGCTTCTTGATTAAATACGTTGTGTTGAATAGCTCTGAGTACAAAGGACTACATGAAGGCAAATGATGAGATCTTTCCTGATACAGCCAAGGAGAGACAGCCAAGTCTGCTGACGCTGAAATGGAGTACTATCAGCTTGCACCAGCTGAGCATCTGGACGCTGTGGTTTCCAATCTTCTCTAGCTTGTGCAGCTGTAAAATTACATTAGTGGAGTCAGAGGCATCTGGCTTATGAATTTCAACTGACTGACAATAGGTAAGGATCTTTCCCACACCTACCGGAGGCGTCCATGGACCGGAAACCACTGTCGTGTCAAGACTAGTGGACTCTAATATTAATTCAAGCAAATGGAAGACTTCCAATTTCACCTGGACTAAACAAACGGACACACCAAACCCCATCATTTTCTATGGTTCTTTGTTCACAGAGCATTTTTAGTCCAGCTGATGATCTTTTTCTGTGTCCATAATGTTTAATTAAATACATTCATCAAAAGAAGAGCCTGATGAAATTTTTTATAAACATTACTCCATCTAGCATGTCGCCTCCTTGTAACGTCAATTTTACATGTCACTCTGGGAATCCAGACATAGTTCTAGTATCTTATTTTATTACCAAGGCTCAATAATTAGGGAAAAAATCACGACATCCCTCTCTCAGTTCTGGAACCAAAGCTTTTCTTATCCATGGTCACTACAACTCTTCCCATCTGTGATCTCCAGGGACACATAATAGAAGTAAAGAGAGGAGTCCCAGTATCTGTTTAACTAAAAATCCTTTAGTTTCAGGATGCATTTATGATGCAAGAGATGCTTTTAGGGCCACTTAATGCTCTCCAAATTGTGTTTCAATTCCAAATCCAGTTCATCTGTTCTTCAGGCTGCTGTCAGTTTTATGGAGTAAAGACCTGTAGGACACAGAAATGATCATATTCATGGTGCCTCTCAAATCTCAGAGTCCTGTTAAGCAAGAGGGAGAAAACCTGTCTGTCTGCGTCTGAAGTAGAGGGGTTACATGGAAACAGTGCAGGAACGTCTGGAAGAACAGCAGGAGAAGCTGGCCACACAGGCTAACATGTGCTGAATCTTCCACAGTAAATCTAAACCCAAATGTTTATAAAGAGGTGAAAGGCAGACACTATGTGGTGTGACCACAACTGCAAATGAAGTTTGTGGTAGAGCTTGTAATGCTTCCGCAACCTGTCCCTGATTGGAAATCCCAGAATGAAGGACAAGAAACACCCCTGTTAGACAATAGAGTTGCCCATATATTATTACCACTGCTGTTGCCAGATTCAAGATTGGAGAGGGACACCGGGAAAAAAACAAGAGAACTATGTTCAAAGGCCTTGAATTACACCTAGACTATCTTACTGCCATTCACAGGCTCTTCACAAGCTGACTTCAGGCTTTAATATCCAAAAATATCCCATGACATCCCTTGGGTTTTAAAAGTCCTCTTCTTTCCTTTCAGAATCACTTGAAAATTAATTTTCAAAGCTCTAAATCATGACATTCCATCTCATTCCTTGAGGTCATACTGGTTCTGAAAAAGTGGCATATGAACTGCGAGAGACTTGACTTAAACATGACCTTGCTGACTCCACTGCAACCGTGGAGCAATCCAGACTAAACCATCACCCTCTTCTTTATTTTTTTTTTTTTCCTTCTGGAACCAGAAAGCCAGGCTGTAGCATTCGTGTTCATTTTTTTTGTGTGAAACACAAGATTTACTCTCTCCTGAGCTTAACCTCCAGGCTGTTTGGAGTTCTGAAATCTCAGCTTGGCAAAGGGCCAGCTTTAAATAATAGCTCATCATTTCAGCTTATTTCCAAAGAGACAAAAAAAACCCACACACAAAAATAAACAAAACAAAAAAGATCCACCCATCCTCTTTGTAATGACAGACATTGAAACATTCAAGGCTAGTTTCTTCTCCAGACCTCCTAGCTGACATTAGAACACAGAATGGACACCAGTACTTTCCCATGTTTCCCAGGAACTTTACATTGAATGCAATAAGGTGCAGTGGGGTCTCTCTTTGCCTCATGTTGAGTTCAGTAGGTGGATAATAAAAACACAGAATAAACCCTAGTTCTAGGAAAATGTTAGCTTTCAGTGCATAAAAGGAGTATCTCCTAGAAGACGTCTGGAAGAGAATGAGACCATTTGCCCTTCTACACATTGGAGCATGTCCTCAGATGGTTAAAACTTCCCAGAGCTACACATTTTCCTGATTGTTTCAATACTCCAGGCCATCAACTGGGATCAGGTGCTCGTACAGTCCTGACATCTGATCCCACCACATTGAAGAGAGTTCAGCTACCACGGTGACAGGGCCATGGTTCAGTGACAGAGCATTAGGTGGCCCCATGGCATGATTGAGGGAACCTATCTCTGTGCTTCCTGAGTGTTGCATGTTTTATTGGCTGGATTAGCATCACCTTTTCATGAGCAACATCTTGTTGGTGAGCATGGCATTAAGGGCCTCGAGAGACAAGGCAGCCAGGAAAGCCTAAGGAGTTGAACATCATGTGTTTTACTTTGAAGGACCCTGAACTATACTGGAAGCTGTAAACAGTTCCCCAGAGCTAAGAACTCCAGAGAAGAAAAAAGCAACACAGTTAAATCCAAGGATCAAAGATGGAAGAGCAAAATATCACATAGTACAGTGTTTTATTTTCATTTCAGAGTGAGGTTGCTAGCAAAGGTGGGTGTTGAATGGGTCTCCTAGGAGCTTACTGGTACAACTCTCTGCATATAGCTCAAAGCTGTAAATTGGCTTTGCAAATGACAAGCCAGCTGCAAAAGAGGGGGAAAGATGCCTCTGTTTATCCTTGTTCCAACCTTTAAAAGTAGATACTTGTGTGAAGGAGCACCTGTTTTATCATGAAAGTTTGCTCCATATGGGAAAATATCGTTTTTTTTCTTGTGGAAATGTCAAAGATGAAATGTGTAGTATCACAGTTTTCCTCCTGTTTTCTCACAAATTTTCTGTTTAAAAAACCAGGCATTTCACTGAAATCAGGTGCTTCTTGTAAACAATTTTGATTGCACAAAATTGATGCACTCCTGAAAAGAAATCCATAACCACCTTAATTTTATCCTGTGGGGTTATTGTCTTTGGCAAAGTTTGATCAACTGAAACATGAAATAAAGGATCAAAAAAACCCCCAACTCACTCAGTTTTGTGTAAAGCAAAATCCTACTTCAGCAATAAATGACCTATAAACTGAATAATTTTGTACAATATTTTAGTTCAGCTCTTATGCCCCTAAAATTAGTAGTTAGTTGAGGTCATTGAGGAGGTGTCATATACTTTGAAGGAGCACAGAGCCTCACCTGTAGATGTGTAATGAACCAAAGTATCACCTGGAATAAGGAAGATACTCAAAATTACAGCAGCTATGATTTTTTGTCCTTATCTTTATGGATTTACAACATCATCCATCTCTTTTTTTTCTTTTTTTTTTTTTTTTTCCTTACATTGGTTTTTGGTGTAATTTGGGTGCCTGGCCTTTGTTGGGGCTTCTTAGTAGATTGTGTTTGGAGGTGAACTGGGGTATTGTCTGGCAACCAAGGAGTAGTTTGTGAGATGGAGATTGGCGTAGCTTGTGGAAGAGGAATGGTCCATGCAAGTACATGGGTGAGACAAGAAGGATCATAATGAGCTTGAGGAAGTTGATCAGGTTTACCAGGCTCCACGGGATGAGATCTGATGGTAGGGGAACAAGGTGGTGAAGGGGATGTATGAACAAGGAAGAACATGTCTGGGAACACAGCAAAAGTGAGTCAAGAGGATATGGCAGAACTAGAGCAACACCCTTGTGATTGTGAGACCACTGCTCATTGCAGCCAAAGGTTAGCATTAATGAACCCAAGAAGTGCTCCCAGAGAAGTGGAAAGGGAATATCAGAGGG
Source organism: Baryphthengus martii (assembly GCA_013396935.1). Lineage (NCBI taxonomy): Eukaryota > Metazoa > Chordata > Aves > Coraciiformes > Momotidae > Baryphthengus > Baryphthengus martii. The sequence continues at coordinate 52,456 of VWZK01006798.1, forward strand.
ATTTAGAAACACTATGTAGAGATGGATAGATGTGCTTGCATCTCTATACCTGGTTAAGACAGAAACAGAAAGTCAAAAAGTGCAAGATACATAGAGGTCAGTATGAGTCAAATGGGAAAAAAACATTCTTATTTTGTTCAGAAAAATAATTGCTGTTGCTAACACTAATGCCTGCTTCCAAATCCACTCCAGTCTTCAGGATGCTGGTGCTCTCTCTTCTACTTGCTTTGCTACGAACAATGGTACCTCCTGCTGCTTTTACAAGATCCCATCATGAGGCCCAGATGCTTCGTCTGGCAACTGCAGAAATACTAATGCTAGAAATTACAAACTTCAGCTTTGTCCTCTGGACAGTTCACTGGGTCCATTGTGTTTGCAAACACAAAACTGCATCACCAGCTTTTTTTTCTCCTTTTACATGCTGGAGGCCACCCCCCTAGAAAGCATCTTGCTAGAAAAGGATCTGAGTGTCCTGGTGATATCAAGATGACCATAAGCTAGCAATGTGTCCTTGTGGCAAAGGCGGCCAGTGGTGTCCTGCATTGTGTTAGACAAAGTATTGCCAGAAGGTCAAGGGAGGTGATCCCTCCTGGAGCACTGTGTCCGCATTTGGGATCTCCAGTACAAGAAAGACATGGACATACTGGATAAAGACCAGTGAAGAAGAAAAGGCTGAGAGAGCTGGGACTGTTTATCCTGGAGAAGAGAAGACTCTGAGGAGGCTCATCAATGTTTATAAATACCTGAAGGAAGGGCACAAAGAGGATGAAGTCAGGATCTTTCTAGTGGTGCCCAGTGACAGGACAAGGAGCAGTGAGCACAAACTGAAACACAGGAGGGTCCCCTGAACATCAGGAAATATTTTTTGACTGTAACGGTGACCGAGAACTGGCCCAGGTTGTGCAGGGAGATTGTGTAGTCTTCATCCATGGAGATATTCAGAAGTCATCTGGACATGGTCCTAGGCAACCAGCTCTCCGGGTGGCTGCGCGTGAGCAGAAATGATGGACAAGACAATCTCCTGAGGTCCCTTTCAACCTCAACCACTTTGTTATTGTGTGACTTAGTTTCACACAGCATCCCCAAACATGTCCCTTCAGATTGATTGGGGGTCCATGCATTGACACTTGCAGAGCACCCAAATGAAATAATAAGATATTAATGCGCAAAATATTAGGCTTATTCTGATCTCTATTTCACTGGCACAAATCTGGATTTGTACTACTGAAACCCATACAACAAATAACTGAGGTGAGAGCCAAATCTGGCCCATTTAACTAATGTCTATGTGGTACTGAAAAGATGCAGTAATTTGGTTTGTTTGTGGTTTGTTTTTTTTTCAAATCTGAATGTTACTCTCTTTTCTTCTCCTTGTCCTTGCTTCCCTATTATCCCTTGCATTTTTGCAGTAGAGCTAAGACAGTTCAGAGGGACAGTTGTGTGCTGTGGGCGGTAGTGTGGGTGTGATGGATGTATACCATGAATGCAAATAGGTATATAAAAAATTGTGTAAATAAAGCACTGACAGACTCCTTTTGTAGCCTTCTTCATCACTGCATCTTACAACTTGGTGAGATTATTTCACAGAATGTTTGACATCAGTTTCATACACATTGTTACCATGGCAACAAGACCTTCTCTCTTTTTTTGTTTTGGTTTGGTTATTTCTTGAAGTATCTTATTCTTCTTCAGGAACAACTTCAGTTGTCTCAGGGATGCTTATGCCCTTTCTTTTCAAAGGAATTAAGCTAATTAGGGGAAATTTCTTAACCTAAACGATAACGTATTCTCTTGTTATTTTCCAAACTTTCTATTTGACAATACCAAGTAAAAAGATAAAAAGAAACCCAAAACTAGCAAAAAAAGAATGTGTGCTAATCTTAGTGCATTGTGGAGAAGAGCTCACTGAACTCCATGCGCAGAGGCAATGTGTTCTGCTATGAGCTGGGACTTGTGCTATCCCTCATCTGCTGCTGATGGAAAGCACAGAAAATGCCTTGTTACCACCAGCATTCTGGGTTTCAGCCTCTCAGTCAGGGCAGGTACATTGCTGTTCTGCTTTATCACATTCTGACCATGCAAAGCTTTCTCCTCAAATGATATCCTGAGATACCAGCCTTTCACACTTCATCTCCTAGTTGTTATTAGATATAAACCCTACTCTTCAGAAACAATGTTAACTGAAAGGAGTTGTGGGGCACATAAGGGAAAGTTTAATACATAGATATATAGAATCATAGAATCAGAATGATTTGGGTTGGAAGAAACCTTTAAAGGTCATCTAGTTAAACCCCCTGCCATGGGCAGGCACATCTGCAGCTAGACCAGGTTGCTCAGAGCCCCGCCCAATCTCAACTGGAATGGTTCCAGGGATGGGGCTTCTACCACCTCTCTGGGCAACCTGGGCCAGGGTCTCACCACTCTCATCATAAATAATTTCTTTCTTCTCTCTAGTCTGTATCTTTGTTCTTTTGGTGTAAAACCATCACCTCTTGTCCTGTCCCAACAGGCACTGCTAAAAAGACTGTCCCCATCTTTTCTATAGGCCCCCTTTAAGCATTGAAAGGCCACCAGATGGTCTCCCCGGAGCCTTCTCTTCTCCAGGCTGAACAAGCCCAACACTCTCAGCCTGGCCTCCCAGCAGAGGGTTCCAGCCCTCCCAGCATTGCTGGGGCTCCTCTGGTCCTGCTCCAACAGGTCCCCGTCCCTTCTGTGCTGAGGACTCCAGAGCTGGACATAGTACTGAGGTGGGGTTTCATTTCTTGATCCTTAATATATTCTGGTAACATATAGGCTCACTCTGTTTTTCTTCTCTGCCTCCAATAGTGTTGCATCAGAAGCAAAAATACAGCAACACAACTCAGGTTTCTGTGAGTGCACAACTAAACTGCTCAGAAATGCAGAATTTGGTGCAGGATGTGTGATTGCGTCCATCAGCGGGAACCTTCATCACATCACCAGCACCAAGTAAAAGGTTTTTTGTTTAATGACCTAAAGATGGACTTTGCACCCATCTTTCCAAAAACTGCCAATGGCATAAGTATGTCACCAAAAAGCCAGGCCTGCAGATGCCTTGGGTTCCCTGTGAAGCGGGTAGATACCAGCAGGAAAGGAAATGGTGGGGGCATCCCCTCGGGGACAAACATGCAGTGTATCAGGAAACGTTTCATAGCAGTGAAAACTATTTGGCTGCAGACCCAGCTCCCAGAGGAAGTCCTCTTGGAGTGTCTCCAAACTACTGTATGGGGCTGCATAAACTGCACAGGAACACAGTTCAGTTAATGTTATTATTGATCATGTTTTCTATGACGGCACTAAACAAACCAAACCAGTATCTAGTAGAGAAAAGCTAATTAGTGAAAACTTCTATATGAATGCACGGGCTAGAAAGAGCCACAGCCAGGCTGGCCAGGGTGCAGCAACGCAACACTTCTTTCATGCATTGCCAGGATTGTGAATGCATTCCTTCTAGAACAACCACCTCAAAGACAGAATCATAGACTGGTTTGGATTGGAAGGGACCTTAAAGATCTAGTCCAACTCCCCTGCAATGGGCAGAGACACCTCCCACAAGAGCAGGTTGCTCAAAGACCCACCCATCCTGGCCTTGAACAATTCCAGGGATGGGACATCCACAGATTCTGTGGATATATCAAAATTCACACCCCTACCCCCAAAAATAAGCAGGTTGAAGAGGTCTGGTGAGGTTTAGAAAGCCTTCTCCTGGCACTTGTGATGTAACCTTCAGAGGCAGCCTTGGAACCTGCCAGCAGTATCCAGGTTTGCACAGTGGGACAACCTAATGCCTCTGGGAGGTGATGCTTTTCAGCTGACAAGTGGCATGGAGAGACTGGGTGAAATATTTAGGGAAAAAAAAACAAAGAGATAGAAAGCAACAAGAGTGTTTTAAAAGTGGAAGCAATTGCCTTGACGCAGTGACTGTGCCCTTGGGCTGCTGGAAACCTCTTTAGCAAATGTCACATGACACCCTCTTCTTTGCATGTTATGTAGCTTTCCTCGCTGGTGATTGATTACAGCCTCATCCTCAGCCTCCTCAGCACATGGACAGAGCTATTGTCTGTCCTTCAAACCTCTCTAGAAGATCCCCTACTCTAAGCAGTTGAAGTATGGGTAATGATTAGAGGCATTAGAGAAAAGTTTATTAACAGAAGACATTAAAAACCACCCGAAACTCCTGCACATAGTAAGTTTTGTGCTTTTGCAAGCTCATTTTTCTCCTTGTATTCTCCCTATTATTTGTGGGAAGTGATAGAATCAGCTGCTTCATTCAACCCCAGAATGAGGCGTTTGACTCAATTTTGGAAAGCTCACAGGGCAGTCATAAGACAAGAGCAAAACAAAAGAAGATCTCATACTAATCTGAAGCTAAAATTTCCAGTTGCAATAGGTTTACACCAAATTTCTATCTGGACAAGGTTTGACTCCTGGCCATCCAGGGAAGGGCCTCCCCAGCACGAACACATCACATACCCAAAAAGCTCCTGACAGCCTCTGCTCACTTAGTCGCTCTCTCTGGCCCTGGCCAATACAGAAGTTCAAACTTGAAGAGGGGAAAATACCCTGGTTTTGTGGTATGATGTTGTACAGCAATGAGGCACGAGCAGACAAGAAAGGGTGTGATGGGATAGAAGTTTTATATTCAGTAATTCACCTTTTATTCTTATTCTCTAGCTTCAGGCATTTTCGTTATGTATTGCAAACAATGGCTCACAGCTTGGTATATTGTCTGCCACATTTTTTTTTTTTCCCTCAGAAAAAACGAGAAAGAAGTTAAATAACTTACTTGGATTTTCTTAATACAAGAAATTCAATTGGTGTCTTCGTGCTGTCCCAAAATGGAGAGTATGTCAGAAGAGAAACTTAATGGAAGGCATGATCTGTGCAGGTGGTTCTTTCATGTCCCCAGGGCTTGCTTCAAAAGCCATTCACCCACCCTTGGTACTGACAGAGTCCTCTTAATGATGGGCATGACCAACGCTCGAACATCTTTTATCCTTGCAAAGCTCCCGTAAGGCAGAGCAGTGGGAGAGCTGCAGCAGAGAGATCACTGAGCACTGTAGAAACCCAGGACAAAGCTCCTGGCTCCAAAAGATACATGTCTAAATTTTGCCTTTGCATTTTTAGGCAATTAGGAGGCCATGGGAGGCTTTATTTATTTCTTTATTCTCTCAGAAAACCTTCAACAATTTAAATTCTGCTTCTGAGCCAAGCTGGAGATGTGATTGAGGAACTCCACAAAATTATATTCAGCCTAAACAATACTGGAATTTGCAGAGTAGAACTTTCTGCCCAGGTTGCCCTATGGATGTGATCGTATTACATTTACACACCAACAACACGTAGTGGAGCAAAGAGTAGCAGCCACAATCCCTTTCCTTCAAGCCAAGGCACTGGTCTCCTTTTTGTAAGCAGTGGCCTTGAAGATCTCCCCTGCCCAGGAGTGTCCTCCTTAACCTTAAGCTTTTAACCTCTATCTCCAAACAGTGTCTAGCACACCAGACAGCAATAGGTTGGAACATCTTTGTGATGTTTTCTGTCCATTGGAGCTGGCCACCCGTCATGGGAGAATGAAGAGGAGAGAAAGAAAAGCTGCAGGAACAAGATCTCTTCCTTCGCTCAAGGGCTAGTTCTGGAAGGATGGAGGGATGGGGTACACTTCAGGAGAAAAACACCCAGGAGAGAAAAAATTAAAAAATCCCAATCTGTTAATATATCTGGGATTTATGAGCAGGAGTTCCTTTCAGTCTGTTCCTACCTGTGAGTTATCAGGCTTGTTTTCATCAGCTTTCTGCCATGGCTGAGCACAATTTTAATCAGCAGACCTGCTCTGCATGCCCACATTTGCTGGGAAGAATTTTATAGCAACATGGAGAACAAATGTTTAGCAACCCCTCTCCAGATGACATCTGCCATGGTTCATGGCATCACAGAATGCTTGGGGTGGGAAGAGACCCTGTGCAAGCAATTTCTGTGCAATTAAATGGAAATAATTTCTGGCCTAAGTGGACTGATCCAACTCAAAAGTGCAATGTAAATACCACTACTAAGCCCATCTTAGAGATAGTGACGTGTCCTGGCACACCCCCTTGTCTAATTTCTAACAGATACATCATAAAATTTATGGAAAAGCATCCCGTGCCACAGTGAAATTGTTGAGCATTTGCTCTTCCCAGATTCTTTAGATCCAATCAGCATTTTGGAGGGGCTAACACAGAGGGATTAGAGGTATTATTATTGCAAGATACTAGAAAAGAAAACAGCTTTAGCAGCTGCCCCCTAAAAAAGCTTTGCTCTTTTATCAGGACAAAGAACATTAGCTGTTTACTAAGACATATGCAACCTGGGCTTTTGCTAATCCACTGCATGGCTGTGGAAATGAATTCATCCCATGATACAGGACTCTACAAGTAGTGATGACTCATTATAGGTTTTTACCTCCCTTTGAAGCAGATAGCAGTGATCAGAGAATGAAGTCTAATAACAGCGGTAAGATCTGGAGAGTAGTAGGGGGTTTCTGAGGGCCTCCACAGATTAATTACACTGAGAACAGATTTTCTTTGTGATTTTACCTGCTGGGTGACCTTTAATCCCCTCCTTTTAGTGTACCATCTGTCTTTTCTTGGAAATTCCTCATTTGCAGAAGCCTTGATAGATACATAGTATGATTGCTCAGGTTTAAAGATCAGAGAAAGCAACTTCTGTGCCATTTATGGCTTGCCTTTTACCAAAATGAACTTAATAATTCAAATTAGGTGCTACAGCCAAGTATAAATAGATCCTGTCTAGACAGACAATGTAATAGAGAAGTAAGATAAAAGATTTTAACTGTACCAGGCTCCTGACTTCAGTATATTGATCCAGAGGCATTTCCAGGCTAGGCTAGGGTATCAAGAAGGACAAGTGGAAATGGTTCACTCTTCATTCATTCATTCATTCATTAGATTTCTGCTCCTCAAATTAAAACAGTCTGGGAGATTAGACCTGAAATAAAGGGGTTGGGCCACAAAACTAGTGCAATGACAAAGGTAAAAGTAAACAGGCTGCTGAGTGAGATTTTAGGCAGCTGAAGGGAGAGGTGAACTCTACAGGCTGATGATGGATGTGGTGTTCCCATGAAGGTCAGTTTTGCATGGCCAGGCCAGACCACCTTTCCAAGCAGTTTCAAGGCAGGCACTTTCCCATAACTAGACAAGGAAAGACAAGAACAGCAACATCAACAGCAAACTCGGTATCACTGAACTCTTAAGTATAACAAGAGTTCAGAGGCAGTAGGATCAAGCCCGCACCTTCTTCCAATTTATCTTCCACTCGTTCCCAAGGAGAATTGATACTTTCTGCATTTGTGACTTTATTCTCCTCCTATGAGAAACAGTGTTTTCTGATCAACAAGGAGCGCAAACACCAGTATTCTCCTGAGTCTTCCATTTCCCTCTAGTGTTTTAAAAGTGCAGCACTAAAGGTGTCAATAACATCTACTGAGGGTTACAACAAGGCCATCGTGGATGAACAGTTGAGTAGCAAGAAGCTGTTGCATATATGGCCGATGCCATGCTTTGACAGATGTACAGAGGATTATCAGAGAGGTTGTATTATCTTGAATATGGCATTAGTAGAACAATTACTGATGTATCTACTGAACTCCAATATTTATATTTCAATGAGAATACTGAAAAAATATAAAGGGCTTCTTAAAAAACAGCAACAGGTGGTCTTCACAACTTTAATCAAGAGATTTTAAAGTTTTCTCTCTTCAACTTCACCATGAGAGTTAAGAGTTGTCTTGGTCTCAGTTTTGCAAGAATCTCTACAGAAATACCCTTCCCTAAAGAATACAGCTCTTCAATCTAGAAAAAAGGATGCTGTGATAGGTGGAGGTCAGGAGTGAACCAGACTAGAAAGAAAGAAGACCTGTTTTAACAGTAAGAGAAATTAACCACTAGAACAACTTCCCTAAAGACCTCAGGATTATTCATAAGACACTTTCTTTATATCATGAAGGAAAGAGCTTTTTCTAAAAGGTATGCATTCATTCAAAAGGAAACTACAGGTATTTTGTCACCTGGCTGTGTTATCTGGTGTGGGACAGATGGTGTTGGCTGGAATAAAGGTCCAGGTTTTCAAAACAGAGAGGATTGCCTCAGTCAGAAATGCACTAAGTGTTCCAGGAGTGGTCATGTGTGAAGAAGAGATGTGTTAACATGGGTTTTATCTGATACTAGCAGTGCTTTGCTTATTTTTGCCTAACCTTGAGGCCATGATAGAGCATGCTTGCATAGACAAGAATATGAAGTCAACTTTGCATTGCCTTTCAAATACATAAAGATAACTTTCACTGTTGGAGGGAAGAAACATTGACCACCAGGATGTCCTGTTTTTAGCTTGGAATAAAGTTAATTTTCTTCCTAGTAGCTAGTATAGTGCTATGTTTTGGGTTTAGGATGAGAATAAAGTTGATAACACACTGATGGTCTGGTTGTTGGTAAGCAGTGTTTATACTAAGTCAAGGACATTTCAGCTTCTATTCCTGCCCTGCCAGCGGAGGCTGGAGGAACACAAGTAGCTGGGAGGGGACACAGCCAGGACAGCTGACCCAAACTGGCCAAAGAAATATTCCATACCACATGATGTCATGCCCAGAGTATAAACTAGAGGGACATTGTGGCTCAGGGATTGGCTGGGCATCGGTTAGTGGATGGTGAGCAACTGTATTGTACATCACTTGTTTTGTATATTCTACATTATTATGATTATGATTTTAATGATGATTATCTCTGCCTTTTCTGTCCTATTGTACCATCTTTATCCTAATCCATGAGTTTTACCTTTTTATTCTGGTTTTTTTTTTCCCGATTCTCTCCCCCATCCCACTGGGGAGGGGGGAGTGAGCATGTAGTTGAGTGGTGCTTAATTGGCAGCTCTAATTTATTCTGTGACATGATAATTAAATTAGAGATGCAATGCTAAGACAGAAAGAGCAAAAGAGCCACAGAGAAAAGGAAGGTTTATTTCCTGGCAGTTTTAAACTTCAAATCACAGTCAGCAATTTAAAAAAAAATAAAAAATGTATTGGACTTTCATAACATACAGTAAAGTAAAAAGCCTTGTTTTTCTGATTTAGATTTTATCCTGGGCAGCCAGGAGTAGTAAAATAGCTTTCTGATGTGACCACACTCTCCAGATTGCATGATATTGTACAGATAAGGTGGCAGGCAGGATGACTCACTTATCAGCCAGTGCGTAGGATCGTGCATGCACAAACAAGTGATAGTCCCAGAAGACATCCCTGAGATGGAGATTTAAAAGTCAGTTTATTTCCATTTAAAGTATTCTCAACCAGGCTGTTAAAATAGCTCTCTACCTGGTCTCGCTGAAACACTTTAGAACCACAAGTGGGTTAATGAACATCATCTCAAGTGATTTATTCTAAAAGGTTTTATCCTGATGGCAAAACTGCTTTGAACACGTAAAGTAATGAGGAGGTTGATCCCCCACCACGGTGAGCACTGCTCCATTTGCCCCTTAAATTATAGTTACTTTCAAAAAGAGCAAACAGTCTGTTTGCATATCCCTGATTGTCACAATATTGTAGGAGGTCAGAAAGGGGTTAGTGTAGGGTACAAGCTGATCCTGGGTATTCAATAAGATACTTTCCATCAAGAAAAACAAAACCTGCTTCTAAGTTAGTCTAGAATCTTGGTTATGGAAATGGATATGAAAAAAGCCGACTGTGATTATTCTGTTCTGCAAGACGATAGCTTACCAGTGAAATCACTCAGGTTTTCAAAAATCGTCCAGAACAGAGTCTCCAAGGAACACAGAAGAGTTTTATAACTGATTTCACACTGGAAAAAATATGCGATTTTGACACCTACTGAGGGAGTTTAGCTGTTTAATAGAAATGGCTCAGAGTGGTCTCAGTGTCCTGCCAGACTATTCCCCTAAACAGTTGTGGTAATTTGCAGTGTGACCTGGAGTGGGGAAGGTGCTTAATAATTGGAGGTATCTGAGTTGTCTTCCTAAATCCATAGGTCTTTTCCAACATTCAGTGTCAACAGCAGTAGTCTCGCGGCCTAAGCTTGAATGATGGTTGCAATTAGTATCAAGCTCTGAAGATGTCAGAGGAAGGCTGAAAGCCTCAATCAAGGCAAGGATAATTTTAGCTCTACATCATTGAAGGAATTACATGGATTTAACCCAGCTGAGCATTTGTAAAAATAAGCTTTTATTATCTATGCCTGTTTTTTGAGGGAGCAGAAGGTTTTCTTTGTTACTTCACAACACCCTTTATTTAAAAGTTGGAGAATAACGAAAAGGACAAAATGATGGACAAAATTCTGAAGATTTAGAAATCCTTCAGAAATTTTGACATCCATGGAGACAGGATATGATAGGCAAAACCCAGATTTTTTCATGAAAAGCTATAGCAAACACTTTATGAAACCAACAATATATATTCCATTTGTCTGATTTTGAGGCACTGCTTTAATAAAAAATATGTGCCTTCCACCTGACTTCTCAAGAGCAGAGGTCATCAGGGTTATTTCTCCTTCCCCCATAAACTGGATGATTCACAAAGCAGGAACCTTTTGGAGATTGCAGGGTTGAAATGTGAGACTTGCCACTTGATGCAAATACTTCTCTCCCTCTGTTTAGAGGAAGAAACATTTTCTTTTTCTTCTGTTAGGTTGTAGGAAATTAAAATGTATTTTACATTCATGTCTCATCAGTGAGAACTACTGAATGGGAGCAGAGTATTTTTAGGAAGGCCGAATGGTTAATTTAGAATTTTCTGTCTAAATATACCCCCATGTATTTAAAAAACTGCAAAATCTTGGCAGGATTCATAAACAGAACATTTAACCCTTGAGATCCCCTTCCTAACAGAAACCATTGGCAAAAAACCTGCCCTGGCTCTGAGTTATTCATGACTGGAAACAGGATAAGCACATCAGTTAAGGTGTCCCAGATCAGGCACTGAGCTGGAGATAAACCAGGGAGTGCCCAAGTTTGGCCTTGTTTTTTCTGTGAGGTCTGTTTTTTTCTTGAATCTGTATTCTATAAAATCCAAATTTCACATGAGGGTTGAATGTCTATGGCTAATGGCCCGAGTTTTGTGGTGGTCTGGAGGACAACACCCTTGTCACTCAGAACATTGTACTTAGAGCTACCTCTACAAGATATCTTACACATCTCATCAGCTCCAAGTGCTTTCAGCCATACTTTGTCCACATTCAAGTTTTAACATCTGAGGTCAGGCCCTAAACCGGTATTCTGTGGTTGTCCTGGAGTAATAAAGACCTCACACAAATCCCAGGGTTTTCTCCACTGCTTGGCATTGGCTTGAGGCTCTTTCTGAGCTTGATGTGCAGGACATGAGCTTGTAAGAGAGAATTACACCAGCAGCTACACCTGAAATGTCCATCGCTACTGGGGGTGCACCAAGTTCATTCGCTGCACCTGAAGATGAAGTCTTGTGGTGAGTGGCTACAATGTTTGTTCTGCCAGAAGGCCCTGAAGGTCTTCAGGGTTTCTGCAGACCTCTGAAATGGTTTATGTGTTATATAAAGACGTGTGCTAAACTTGCCATCCTATTTCCATAGGCCAACACTGCTTTCCTGGCTTTCCTTCCCTTCTGCAGCATCCTTGTGTCTATCTACTTGCCCTTTCTCCCCTGCCCGTGAATGCTTTTCGTTGGATTTGAACGAAATTCCTCTGGGAGCTGCTTCTCCTTCTACCAGAGTCTCCTTTCCTGAAGGTTTCACAGTCTCATGTCCAGAAGGACTCTTCTGCTGGAGAAGCCATTTTTATTCCTCCGCAACATTTTTGCATTAGTCTTATTTTGGGGATCGATGAATTATGGACTCTTTTGAAATCCTCGATACAGTCCAGGCAACTGCTTGGTGAATTTCCACCCCGTTGATGCTTTACAGTTTTCTTAGGAGTTCATGTTCCCACTTAACAACAACAGTTGTGTTTTTGTGCTCTCGCAACCAGACAGCTTTACTCTGGCTAAACACAGCAAATCAGGGGGTTCCTGGGACAGAGGCAATTTGCTTTTTCTTCCCCAATCCTTATAAGGTTCCTCTCTCCCTGAAAGGATGAGTCTCGTTATCTGGTATCTTTTAAAAGACTACCAAGAAAATTTTTCAACAAGTAACTGTACAGTGACAGAGAAGTTTACTGGTGACTTAACATAAAGTTTAGTCTACTTTTCATTCTTGATCTCAAGGTTGTAGATCAAATATTGAAACACACCTACAGATAGGGAAGGGAGGATTTATCCCAGTTTGTTGTTCTCACATCTTGGAAACCTGGTGATCTTACCAGCTTTCCGGAATTACTTAGAAAAATGCATGAGAAGGGAATTTTGTTCTCATTTGTGAGGCCATTTCAACACAGCTAAAAACAACCTGCCAAAAGAAAGCTGGGCATGAGAGAGCTTGTGGATAGGATCCTCCACACAGAGCAGTGATTATTACATCTCTTTGACGGAAAGTCTTAGACATTCAGAATATCCATGGATGAGGGATTCCCAGTTATTTTTCAGAAGTGTAGTAATGATCACCAATCATGTAATTATTTTAATTGGGGAAAGCTGCATCCCTGGCACATCTTAGTATAGCACCTGCCACAAACTGTTAAGAGCCCTGTGGTCTGATTCCAAGCCTGCTTCATCTAAATCATGAGTATTCAAAAGCATCACTGCATCGTGTCAGACCTCTGTCATTTTTGGGTTTGACTCTAGCTTTGTTGTACTTTATTCCTGAGAGAGACTCAGTAACCTGTTTTGCCCTCTAGCTTGCTAATTTAAAACCTGTAGTAGAGTCTCTACATAAAGTAGAACACAATTCCAGGACTGGAAATAGCTCTCTCTAGCGCAAGCCATGGCTGAGTGCCAAGAAACCTGTATCTCTGAGAAAAGACTACATGGAGATGCAGAGGTCAGTTCCCAAGCAAAGGAATGGTGCATCTAGTTTTGCTGATGTGCAGCTTTCTGTGAGTACTTGAGTGGATTCTTCTTTCAGGGAGAACATTAAGCAGAATTTCCCTCTCCTATGTAGACACATAAAGCATAAGAAGTCTTTCTAAATTGGAAAGATATGGATTTGATGAGTGGACTGTTCAGTGGATAAGGGACAGTTTGGACGGTCGTATCCTAAAGGGAGTGGTCAACAGCTCAATGTCCAGATGGAGACTGGTGACAAGTGGTGTCCGTCAGGGGTCCGTGTTGGGGCAAGTGCTGTTTAATATCTTCAGCAATGGCATTGGCAGTGGGACCAAGTGCACCCTTGGTAAGTTTGCTGGTGACACCAAGCTGAGGTAGTGTAGTTGACACGCCTGAGGGACGGGATCCATGCAGAGGGACCTGGACAAACTTAAGAAGTGTGTCTGTGTGAACCTCATGAGCTTCAACAAGACAAATCATAAGGTCCTGCACATGGGTCAGGGCAATTCCCAATATCAACACAGACTGGGAGATGATCGGATTGAGAGCAGCCCTGCAGAGAAGGACTTGGGGGTGCTGGGAAATGAAAAGCTGGATATGATCCAGAAATGTGTTCCTGCAGCCCAGAAGGCCAACTATATCCTGGACTGCATCAAAAGCAGTGTGGCCAGCAGGTGGAGGGAGGGAATTCTACCCCTCTGTTCTGCTCTGGTGAGACGCCCCTGCAGTGCTGGGTCCAGCTCTGGAGTCCTCAGCACAGGAGAGACAGGGACTTGTTGGAGCAGGGCCAGATGAGCCCCAGCAATGCTGGGAGGGCTGGAACCCTCTTCTGGGAGGCCTGGAACCCTCTTCTGGGATGCCAGGCTGGGCGAGTTGGGCTTGTTCAGCCTGGAGAAGATTGTGAGGAAACATTATTGCAGCCTTTCAATGCTTAAAGGGGCCTGTCAGGAAGATGGGCACAATCTTTCTAGCAGGGCCTGTTGTGGCAGGACAAGGGCTAATGGTTTTGAACCAAGAGAGTGGAGATTTAGACTGGAGAGAAGGAAGAAATTTTTTACAATGAGGGTGGTAAAACACTTCAGCAGATTGCCCAGGGAGGTTGTAGAAGACCCATCCCTGGAAATGTTCCAGTTGAAGTTGTCTGGGGCTCTGAGCAAGCTGCTCTAGTTGCAACTGTCCCTGCCCGTGGCAGCAGGATTGGACTAGACGTCCTTGAAAGGCCCTTTCCAACCCACACCATTCTATGATTCTTTGAAGCTGTAATATATCTGATCCTGCTCTCTGTCCAGAACATATCTTGAAGTCTTGTAGATTCAAGAGCTGTAGGGTATGGGGAGTGTCTGTCAGTGTTACCTTCACCCACATACCAGGCATCCACAATCCAGGCTTGAAGAATTGACAGCTCTGAGGCATTTATTCCAGAGAAAGGTAGGATCAGTTGAAACACCTGTTTTCCTTAATACAGCTGCATCTTCTTTGTTTGATATTGCATTGAGTAACATACAAAAAAAAAAAAAAAAGAAAAATTGTCTCTTAATTTTTATAGCTTTCACACCACTGTTGCATTTCTGAGTTAGACAACTCAACTTGTTTGTTCCCAGGCAGCTTGAGTTAAAGGTTTTAAAAATACTTCCAAGACAGTTGCATGTTCTTTTCACACCATGGTTTTCAGAGTACGATTTTCATGCTTTTAGTAGTCCTATCTACATCTGGTCACGGACAGAGGTGTACCTGGGTATACCAACATCCCCACTGGTGATCATTAATATTACTCTGGAGGACATTGTGAAAAACCCACTGTGGTGCAAAATCCTCGGGATGCAGTGTCATCCACAGAAATGGACAGTGTGGGAATATCATTATTCCTGTGCAAATGTTGAAACTGTAAAAATGTGCCATCAATCAGCTGGAGAAACAGAAAAGATTAAACCAAAACCAATAAAAAGTGTTTGCTATAAAGCACAGCACGAGAAAGGGAATCTGAGAGACTTACTATGTAATTATAGACTCAAAGAGAATTTTAAGCAAGGAAGGGGGTGTGCATACAGATCTATTCATGCAAGAACAGAAAAACCTTTGAAAAGAAGCACTTTTGACCATAAATGAAGAGCCATCAGAGGACCTGCAGATAAAAATTTTCTTCACTTCTTCAAGGATAGTGGTACCAAGGGATGATAAAGGTGTAAATGGCACAGGGTTCATATGTGGATAATGAAGTACTGAAAGGGGTGGAGGGAAAGTGAAGGGTCAGGAAAAGAGAGATGCAGGAAGAAGTTACGATGTCTTCTCTTGAACTTTCAACACTCTTTTCCCTCTGCCTTTCTAGCTTTCCTCTACCTTGCCATCATATTCTGATCATTTTTTGTATCTCTCTAAGAGCAGGGAGGAACAGATCTCATCTCTACAGGCAGGACAGTACAGTGTGGAAGACAATCTACGACTCCCTGCCCTGAGACATCCCCTAGACATGGGTGCTTGCAGGAAAGGCATGTCCTGTGTGCTTCAGCACCTCTTTACGTCTTCACAATGTAAAGTCACCATGGAAAATGTAGCAGTGTGTCTCTGGAATTTGAGATGGAAAATCCTTCTCTTGATCATCCACGGCACCTCCTGTTCACAAACAGGGGTAAAACTCCCTTTTGTCAAAGAAAGGTCTGTTCCTGTTAGAACCTTGGAAAATTCATCCACAATCGTTGCCAGGTGTTTTTACCTTTGGATATAGTGTCCTGGCTGAGGTGGTGACCACACTGCCTGCAAAGACAGAGGCTGTTAAGACAATTGCCTTTAGGACCAACATTTTTCTTCCTGCATGAACAGTTGTTTCTTTCCAGTTCTGTGGTAGAACAAGAGTTGCCGTTTTGGTAGGATTGACCATGGAGGATAAAGTATATGTTAATATGGACATCAGACTCATTATCTCAGTTCTTGTGTGCTTTAATGACCTGCAAAATAAGACTCTTGATTCTTCGGTAGAAATACCATTCTTTCTTTGTGAGGACAATGTAATGGAGAAATTCATCCTGATGGGCGATATTGTTACACTGAACCATAAAACTACATACATTGTTTTTGGAAGAAAAAGGGATTTTTTTAATTATTTTTTTTATTACTGCCTAAAGACCATACCTTGTCAGATTTTTTAAAAGAAAATTATCATTACATGAAATAAATTTCTGTATAAACAAGGCACAAAAATCACTTCATCTGGGAACAGGATGATGTGCAGAGAAGCATTTGTCCAGGTGGATGACTACTGAATATGTATTTTTAGTAAACACATGTGTGTACTTTAAATGTCATACTCCTATGCCTTTTTCATTCAATCTCTTTTATGCAAAATATTCAAAGATTTTTAAGTTTAAGGTCTGGAGTCACCCAGATGTACTCACCTCTTGCAGAACAAAGGCAAGAGGGAGAATTTCACTGAGTTTTAAGAGAATTAAATTGTTGAGCTGTGTCATGTTATTTTAGAAAACTAACCTGTCTTGATTTAAAGACTTAAGAAAAAGTGACTTTGTTATGGCCTGTGCCGAACAGCCATAATGTTTAGTTACTTTGGAAAGCAAAAATGGGAGTCTTGATCTTCCATCTGAATATGCTCAGCTTTCCTGGCAGATATTCAGTCTTGTGAATCTGTCTGATAAATGAAAGTGTGCAGTCATATCAGAAATCTTTACTTGGCTTGGCCAAATATCTGGCATCAGGAGGACTTCTGACTTTCTCCTGGATAAATTAAAATTGCATATCAATACTCTCTCCTGTCCATGAGCTTGAATGACGTTTGAGCATTTACAGAAATGCAGAGAAAAATGCAGAAGAATAACTATTGCACCACGTTAAAACTCATCTAGACCATGACTTTCACCATAGCTATTTTCCCAAAATTGTTACTTTTTCCAATTTTTCCCCCAGCATCCTAACCTTCGGAAAGTGATCATGTTCCCATACATGATCAACATGCAGGATGTCCCCTGCCTTATCCTGCACCACCACTGATTTGTACTTTGAAATATTCACCAGTTCCATATCCACTGGTACAACAGTCTCATCTGCTTTGCAGAGAAGCCATTTTTCACCAATTGCTTCAACACCAACTGACCTGAGGCCATAAAGGAGAGCAATGCTTCGCTGAGCTGCTGGTATCACCATGTTTGTGCTTAGGGTGAAGAATAATTTTGCAAATCGTAGTGAAAACAGAGTCTTAAAAGCAGACTTCTATACAAATAATTGCTTAACGTCAAAATCCACATCCCATGCCCTTCAAAATAGCACAATAGCAGGAGGGGGAACAGTGGTAGTTCTTCTTAGGTCAAGCACATACTTTGGAAAGTCAATTCAGAACTCACTTGACTGCTTTCAAGGCAAGATCATTCCATCACTGTGTGTTTTCTAAGTTTACTCTTGTGATCTCTCCAGAATGGAAGATGCATACAATGAAGCTGTTCTTCAGGAGTGCAACTTTGAAGGAGTTGATACACTTCAAGTCAGAATGAATCTCACTCCTCACTGCTAAATGCAAAAGAAACCTCATAATGATGTGCAAAAGTGAAACAAATGCTAAAAGATAACAATTCTGGATTTCTATTTGTCTCTATTCTGGCATGGAAATAAAGATTTGTACTTCTTAATAAAATTACTCTCATGACATCCTCTGTCAGTTAGTCACAGATCAGATTTGTGACTTTAACACTTTTAAAGATGCTCAACAGGGTTTCAGTCACTGCAGTTATTGGCCTAGGGAATTACACACTGGGAATTTTCACTTCTGAATGCATTCTGGAGCAAGACAACTGAGCACCAATGCCTCTGTGTGAAGAAAGAAAGAAAGTGAATTGAGAGCACTAAAGTCCTATAAGACTCAAACCGTCTATTTTTCCCACAGAATAGTGGACTGCAAAACACAAGCTGCCAGATTTTCCACCTTACCTTGTGAGCTTGCTTTTGCATCTCATTTTTGGGAGTATTAGATAAGGCTAGAAGATAAGCACAGCAGAAGACAGGGTGAATTATTAACAAGGTTATTTGTCATAATTTTGTTCATAATTATTTTCTTGTGAGATTTTTTGTTAGAAGGATTATTTTCTTATCCTCCTCTATAGAGTGATCTAGACATAGCGGATTGATGGGTCGAGGCCAATTGTATGAGGTTCAACAAGGCCAAGTGGCAGGTCCTGCACTTGGGTCAAAACAACTCCAGATAATGCTACAGGATTGAGGATGAGTGGCTGGAAACTGCCTGGCAGAAAATGACCTGGGGGTGTTGGTTGAGAGCCAGCTGAAGATGAGTCAACAGTATGTCCAGTTGGCCAAGAAGGCCATTAGCATCCTGGTTTGTGACCAGCAGGACTAGGGAAGTGATTGTCCCCCCCTACCAGGCACTGGTGAGGCCACATCTCGAATCCTGGGTTCAATTTTAGGCCCATCACTCCCAGAAGGACATTGAAGTGTCCAGAGAAGCACAACAAAGCTGGTGAAGGGTCTAGAACACAAGGGTTATGAGGATCTGGGGTTGTTTAGTCCGGAGAAAAGGAGGCTCTGGGGGAGACCTTTTCACTCTCAACAACTCCCTGAAAGGAGGCTGGAGCCATGTAGGGGTTGAACTCTTTTCCCAAAGAACAAGCAACAGGACAAGAGGAAATGGCTCAAGTTGCACTAGGGGAGGTTTGGGTTGGACCTGAGGAAAAATTTCTTCCCTGAAAGGGTTGCCCAGACCTAGCCCAGGCTTCCAAGGTCAGGGGTGGAGTCCTCATCCCTGGAGGGGTTTCAAAGCTGTGGAGATGTGGTGCTGAGGGACATGGGTTAGTGGTGACCTGGCAGTGCTGGGTTAGCAGTCAGACTTGATCCGAAAGGTCTCTTCCAACATAAACAATTCTAGGATTCTATCTTTCTATGATATCCGTGTTTCAGAACCTGGACTAAGGTAAAATTATTTTCAAAATATGACATATATCCTGAATAAGGGATCATTGCTGATTAATGTTTTATATTAATTTGCAAATGCATTTCACTAAGGGATGTAAATCTTACTGATTGCTAATAAAACACAAATCTCATGCAGTAGCCAGTGATTCTTCAATCCTATTTGATTATTATATTTTTTGGAAAACATAGACCACCAGTTCAGTTACTCTTGAAGGAGAATGTAATGGTAATTGGTGGATGTTTGTGCCGGTGATTGTGTGCTTAGAGAAAAAAAACACAACTATATAATATCACATTAGAGTTCTGTTAGCTTCAGCTTCCAATTCATTACTACTTCAAAAAACAGCAGTTTAGCAAAAAACTAGAGCTCGATTCACATCTGTGTACCAGCGAGATCCAGAGCCAGCAAATCCCAACACTTATATGATAGAGGAGGATTAAAATTTATTTTCCAACCTTAGCCACCTGACCTTGGTCAGAGTTACAAAGGTTAAGTTACTTTGTCACATACATCACTTGACCACATTAGAATACCACCTCTTTAATGTTTTTATTATAACAAAACACTAATGAACTATCAATGGATTATCTTCAGCTGTCAGCAAGCTGCTTATTTATTTGGACAGGTCTCACTTTTTTTAAATGTCTGATAAAAATTTCCAAGGAAAATGTCCTGCTTTTTTTTGCTCTAACACTGATTCATGCTTTCAAGCTTGACCTTTGAAATTCAACACAGAAATCTCTGTTGTGGATGAAGACTACGATAAATTAAATACTGAACCTCAAATCACTTAAACAAACACGAAGGCCATGTGTACATTTAAATTTATGCTAACGGTCATATTTCACAGCTGCCAATGGAAGACTCAAGAGTGGCTGAAAATCTGGCAGTTGACTAGGACATATCTTACTCTAGGATGAACTTCACACCTCTTTAGTAATGCAACTAGTTCATGGAGAGCAAGACATCTATCAAAGTGATTGGTGCTCAGTTGGAGATGGAGGACTGCATGGCAGCCCTGGAGTCTTGATGTTTTCTTCTCCTCTCCCTCCACAGTCTTTAAAGATATTTATCTCAAATCGTTTTTAATTGTTGCTGTTCCAGCAGCCCCAAGAGCATTGAGCAATGTGGAAATGGCACACAGTGAATCATATGGTGTGTTTAGCCAAGACACTTAGCAAACTCCATGGCTTCCCCATAAGGTCTTTCCATTACTCAGGGATTGTTCTCACGGTATGACAAGCAGTAAACTTAAAGTCACATCTGCTTTGCTGACTTTGCCTGAAGATTGAACATTGTTTGTGTGTTCTCTGGGTTGGAACATGCTGTGTAGCTCCTGCACTGAAATGGGAAGGAAACATTTTTCTCTATTTCCTGTGTCCTGTGTGAACTTTTCCATTGTAAAATGTATGCCGTCTTTTGTTGGTTTGTTGTGTTGTAGTTTTTTTAAAAAAATGACTTGAAATGAATATTTTCCATCTGATACACACATTTAAAACTCACCCGCAGGAACTCTGTAGTTTTCAGTTGGTACAGGAACATTTTTTAAAAAGCAAATCAGCAGATAATGGAAGAGGAGGAGACTTGGGAGCAAGCACAATCATTGTTCATTGGGTAACGTATCATTTGTGTTATCAAAGTGCCTCCTGCAAATGACCGTAGATGTATCACTTTTGAGACAAACTGAAGGCTATAGGAAAGCTAAAAGCAAAATGTCTTTTTTAAAAACCAAAACAGGTTATGTGACAAATGCACACCTCCAGCCTGTCACATTTCTAAGATTCAGATGCCATTATACCAGCAAGTTGACACACACTTACTAAAAGGCAACCCTACCACGGGAAAATTGCTATCTAAGTAGAGAAAAGACAGAAATCTCAGTGAGCTCAATAATTTCTTCCATTTTTATAAAAGCCTCACTCTACAAGCTAAAGGGTTAAATCCAGCAGAAGTTAGGTGCTCTCAGTAGGATTTATCTCACATAAGTTGGCCTAGATGACCTCTGGGGTTGGCCTAGGTGACCTTTAAAGGTCTCTTCCATCTCAAACCATGCCATGATTCTGTAATAAATCTCCTCACAGCAATAGATGATTTTAAGTGCTTGATATAAGATACTGGGTTTGATATAGACTTTGAGAGGCTGAGTGAGGGGGAAGACAGAGAGGGGAACCTCTAGGAAGCATCAGTGCTTCACCTAACCTAGGACACAATCAGTCATACCCTGGAACAATATCCTTCTGCAGAAAGCTGGGGTTAGATGACAGTCTTCGACAGAGGGTGTAGTTTAAAAGAAGCTGAAATGAATGTCAAACAGTCACAGCATCTGACTTTAAGTTTCCTGACTCCTGAGATGGTTCCTTCAGCCTCAGAGCCCTCATACACTCAGCAAATAGAGATGACTCCAGAAGGGATAATCAATGACTGAGGGTTGTAGACATCAGAGCAACCTCCACAGAGAGCTGCATCTTAAACCTTTCCCTTTTCATAGGCTTGGTGTGTGGCTTTTACACACAAGGAGACACTTACTAACTAGACCACCTTTGCTAGCACTAATACGTACATTTTTACTTTTAAAAGAATGAAATGGGCTTTCTTTGTGCTCTCTTTGAGTGTCACAGAAAGAGAAGATAATTGCTGTCCCTTTTCAAGCACATTCTGAAAAGTCGAAAGTCTTCCAGTCCCTATCATCTGTGGAGGTTCAAACTCTTCCCACAAGGTTCCACTAATGGCTTTGTCAGCAGACAGCCTACGTGTTGGGGAGGCAGGAGAGAGCATTCTTTGCCTATCATGCTGAAACTGAGCCTTTATGCAGCAGATCTGGGATTAAATCTCCTCTGGATCAAAGAAGCGTAGCAGGAAAGCCATCTGCTAGTGAAACCAATAGGGCCATCACCTGAAATGTGGAGGATGTTTTCCAATTCCTGTTCCAAGTGCTATTTATACCTTTTTATCTAGTAACTTTTAAAAGATTGATTATGATTACGTGGTGTCCTTCCTATGCTTCACAAATAGGTATGAAATCCTGGAGCTATGATATCGGCCAGGCCATGATGGAGAGGCAAAAATTCGAGCCAGCTTGGAGATCAAACACAAATCTTGTCTCCATCCGATTTTAATTATGTGACAGACGGGCAGGAAGTCTCTCACTCTTGGTTTTTCAATCTAGTAACATTTGCTGGAATAAAATCAAGTTGCACTTAGAGGTTGGAAGAAACCTCATGGACACATGCTGCAGGAACAAGTTTCTTTCCAAAGCAAATCCTCATGGAATGAAACTTGGGTTTCCGGTTATGGGAACTTCTTATACAGTGAACTTTTATAAAGTGGGAGACTTAGACATGTGGGATGACATCTTCCATGCCTTTGTGACACGGATCTGCAGTCTAAAGGCTGCCATTTTACATTCAAGACTTCTGTTTCTCCTTTGTTTATCACATGAATGTAAGTTAAAAACCCATCAGACAAGTTCATCAGACCAACACTGAACAAAGCAATTGCTGATCAAATCTTGGGTTTGGGGAACTCATCTTGAAGATATCTAAAGTTCTAAATAAAATTAAAGTAAAAAGAAATAAATGCATGAAGCAAATAAAAATCATGAGCATTGCTTCATATCTGGGGCTCTGCTCACTGGAAAAAAGCCAAACAAAACCAAATTCTGGGAATCTTTATTACCAGTTTCATGGGTATAAAATGTTGGCCACACACATTCATATGTGTTATTTCCTGCTAATATTCAGCGACTAGCAAGCTCAAAGCCAGGCTTTAAAATGTATTAATTACTGAACTTTTACTGATTTCAGGTTACAGAGTCTTACCTGAGGTGCTTGAGAAATTTCAAGTCTGATTAGCAGCGTGTATATATGGAGGGCAGCTCTGCTCTACTGTCTTACAGTCTTGTGCTTGAGAGGCTGGGACAGGGTCTCAAAGCCACATGGAGAAACGGAAAAAAAGAAATCATTTCCCTTGGAGTCTGGAAGGGAAAAAATATGTGGAGGAAAATTGAGGTGGAAGAAACCCTCTCACCCTGTGCGGTATGATCCTTGAAGAGAGAGGTCCTACTGAGGCTATGTTGAAGTCTGGGGAATGAGAGTGAGTCTGGGGGACAGGACTGAGCATGCTCTTCCAAAGGCCCTTTAAATAGGAAAATCAGCTGGTTTGGAATCAGGCAGGTAGGCTCAGGAAAACGGTAGCTACCATTCAGTAGGAAATTTAAATGCAAAAATCTGAATATCTTTACTGATTTTATACAGAATAGCTACAGGTAGAGCAGAGAAGCTGAAGAGTAAGCTCACAATATATTGCTAGAACAATTGGACTGTATTTAGGATTATATAATCTTCTGAGCACCTAAAGATGATTTTTGTCTCATTTCTATTTGTGGGATTAACATTGACTGAATGAAACACAGCGTCTAAGGGATTGTTAGTTTACTATATGAAGGGTACAGTTTATCTTCAAATTCTAGTTCTCTCTGTTCTTAAAATTGTAGAATGTGTCATGTCTATCCTTAGCACAAATAAAATAAGCTTGTATAAACAGATTTAGGTTAAAGGAGCCTGTTTAATAGTACCTGTTAAAGTTTAGTCACAAATCAGAATTAATAGTTTCTGCAAAAATTTTATCCATTACCTTAATAAGAATGAGATCTGCTAAGTACCACTTTCAATAGTGCAATCATGCTTGTCATAACTGAATTCTGTCTGAAAACATTAAAAAGGCACATTCGTAGAATATTGTCCCTTACTTTCACATATTTGTGTGTACGTATACACACCGAGAAACAGTTTTTTCACTCATTCCAGAAAGATAATGACTCTACACTGAGGATGCACGTACTTGTTCGGATGGAAAAGCCAGAAATCACTGGGGAAAAGAAAAGGCTGGCAGGAAGCCACAGAGATTGTTTACTATGTCCCCCTTGGAGAGGTGTGACAAGCCTGTCCCCTTTCCAAGGGATTCCTCTCACTGTTAGTGCTCTGACTCCCCGTGGACACAGCTTTACCCAGAAGGGTTTTACTAAGCCTCGGGGCAAATGAATACTTAGGCTGAGGATTTTGTTCGTGTTTTGTTTTATGACATGCCCGTGACAGAAGCATAGTTTTACCAATTAAAGTAATCTATGGAAGTCAGGAAGCCGGAGGACTCCTTGTCCCCATGGCTCTCCCTGTCCCTGTTGAGGTTTAATAATGTCAAACATAACTCTGGTGCTGTGGCTCCCACAGGGTAGCTATTTAGACAGCTGTAAACTCCTGGGAAAGGCCATCCATACAACTCATCTGCCACCATCTGATCAGAAATATTCGGGACTGGCTGCCCACAGTCTGTATCAATAAAGATGGATCCTGCCAATCCCAACCAGATAAGGCATGCTCGCAAACAACTGCTGGTGCAGGTCCATTCTTTCCTCATGGAGGATATCAGATGATGGATAGGCTGTCATCCATACCACACCTACCGCAAAACGTCCACCTTGCAGATAGGACCCAAGCTGGAGAATAGAGTTTGTTGACATTTTACCTCTATAAAGTTAACTTCTTTTTCTACAGACCTTTAATCACTTCGTGTGCTGGTCAGATCATTCAGTGGTCGGTCCATGCTTAGTGCTCTGCTGCATGTCATGGGGGCAAAACATGCAGGATGCTCCAGGTCTTCCTAAGCATGGGAGCTGTCAGTGAAAAGGCTTGCTATGCTACTAGCTGTTGGATCAAGGAAATACTAAATCCCTTCTTTCTTCTTAGCTCATTTAAACAGGAATCACACAGTGATGGTAGTCGGTATATTACTGGCTGCCTTATAAATCTAAATAATAATAATAATAAAAGTTGGCACTTTCTAAATTCATTCTCCAAGCTTTTCCATTTTATCTTCAACTTGTATAAAGATAATAGACACTCACTATAAATAAATAATCTAGTTGCGTTTCGCAAAGTCACATTTTCAAGCAAAACCTGATCTTGCAAAGACTGAGATTGCCCTCTCACTTATTCAAGGCAGAAGATCAGACATGACAGGATATCTTTATTAATGTTCTTTCTGTCAGGTAAGCACAATCAACTGGCAAATGAAAATTGTTCTGCCATTAGCACTGCCTCATGAATGTGTTGGTTTTGCTAAAATTGACCACAATCACTTTTCATCTCAGAACATGTAGAACAATATTCTCTTTAAAAACAAATGAAGGCATATGAGCTTAGCTCTTTGCTATGTGTCATACTCAGTCCTTTTCCACAGAGTATAAGAACTCAGATATTGCAACTGTTAGAACATGACAGTATCTAGATACACCTTTAGACAGGTCAATCAATGTTTTATATGTTTCAGAAAGTCTCTGAGTCTTTCTGTGTCTATCAAGTGCCCTCACTTGTTCCTACAATTTCCAGGAGTGGGAGCACATTAGCACATCCTACTGGGCAAGGTAATAACAGCAAAGAATGGATTTTGGTGGTGCTAATGAGATGATCATCTCATGTGCAACACGAAGAGGACCAGAGTATTGAGGTAGATATCCTCCAACTGGAAGATAAGAAGGATAGAGAGAAGGAGAACATGGAGCGGTTTGCCCATAGACATGTTTTTCCAAGTCTAGGAAGACAAAAAGAAACAAAACTCAAGGAAAATTCAGAGAATAAGTTGTGGTGGTGCTGAAGTGTCCAGCAGATCCCTTCACATTTCAATTAGTCCATGAAGAGCCAAAAGCCAATTGCCTGAATATGTAGTTTATCACACCAAAAGCTAAAAATTCCTCTCAGCAGATAATTTAGAACTAATATCATCACAAAACAACTCTATGGCATTTGAGAAAAAATAGCCTGAAGCAAAATGTCATTCTTTCTTTTTCCCTCTCTTTTAGTCAGTGAAAACGCAAATTATCCAAACAAGTCTGTTTACCAGTAGTCACAAAGAACTAGCATGTCCCATGGCCCAGAGGTTTTTGATCACTTTTCTTCTAGTCTAATATGTATAATTCAAGTCAGAGCTTCTTGGTAGAAAATGATTCAAAACACCTGAAACCTTTTCATATCCATTCCACTACTTTATATTTGCATCATCACAAAAATCTTGACTCTGCTGTGTTTCACAGTCAAAAAACATACTCTAGACATATTTCATAACTATACGAGAGTTGGGATGTGCACAACTGAAAATGCAGGTGCTCCTGCCTGCAAATCATGATTTCATTCTTTGTGGTTCCCTTCACATCAACATCTTTTGTAGAGGAACCAGGCCATTTGGGGCTTTGCTCGTGAGACTTCCACAGTATCTGCCTCAGCAAGTTCTGTATTATGCAACTTCTGGTCACGAGAACCACAGGCAATCGAGGCCACTCAAGTTCATGATTCATTGACCAGCTGTGGCTGGTGCTTGTGGTGATGGAGTGGAAAAAAATTCTATAGAGTTTTGTTTGTATCTTAGAGGAAAACATCTAGAAGAACCTGAAACTCAAGTTAGTGAGACCCGCTTTAGCTGTAGCTTCATGCACTGTCTCCTCCTCTGTTGTATGACTCTGTGGCAGAGATATCCCCAGTCAAATGATCAAACCCAAGGCTGTCCCTGGCACAGGGAAATGCAAAGCTTGACTGGCCTGATTGGATTGAATCGCTAGAATAAATTGTAACAGGAGGATCATTCGAAGACACATTTACTCCAAATATTTAAACCAACCTACAAATCCTGTATAATTTGGCTTTCTGGCCAATAGGTGGTGCCAATAATTTATGCATTGACGTCTTCTACTGGGCAAATGACTCAGAAGAGATAATTTAGCTGTACTGACTGAATAGACCATCTATAGGGAAGAGTTTTGACCTAGTAAACTCCTAGGAAAATTGATTTTGTTGAAGTAGCAACCACACGCAGGTGGAAGGTGGTGAGGAGAACACCCTTATGTTTCAGGATAAGTCATGCAGCTAAACTACAACATGCTTCCTTTGCATAATTCAGTAAAAAAAGAAAATCTCTTTGCAAGGCAGACATCATTACGTTAACTTGCCCTTCCCTTTGCATTAAGTCAATAGAGGTATGTCAGAGAAGGCAAGAAGAGAGGTCAAGAGGAAATTTATTTATTCAATGAAAGGAAAAGTATAAAGAATTATCCCTTTGACAAAGTCTTTTACATTAAATACCCACAGCTGGCATTTCTGTTGGGGTCCACGTCAATTTTAGTTGGACAGCAAAATGCCGAGGCTTGCTTCTTCAGGTTGGATATTAAATTCCCTGTTTGCAATAATTGATATTACTGCATTTTGGTCATTTGGTTTTTTTTTGCATTCTGCTGGGTTAAAATTCTTGACCTCTTCCCATCGTAAATTTGTGATCTTGGGTCAAAGTTACAGAGAAATAAAATGTCACTAATTACATAAAAGGTAAGATAACCTTTGAAATATGTTTAAGTAGCTTAAATGTATGTATTTTTAAAATATCAATTTTCAAGCCAACATATTCATTTTTTGGTGGCAGAAGAAAGGACTGGATTACACCAGAAGAAATCTAGGAGTGCCACAAAGCAGATTATAGAAGCCAAATCTTTAACTTCAAACTTGTCTAGTTGACTTTGGAAAGTTTTTATCATTACAGGTCTCTAAGTATATGTTGAGCATGGTATGCTTGGATATTTGTAGAAAAGATGCCATTCCTTAGCAGGAAGAGGCATTAGACAAACTCGTCAATCCCTTCAGCAGTACTCATGTGTATGACAAAGGAGATGCAGTGAGTTTTGCCCTCTCTTCCATAAAGCTCTGATTCTTTTTATTCGGAAATCCTGTTTCTTAGCTGCCCTCTCACATAAGACTTCTCCTTATGTCTTTAGTACTGTTAATTAAAATTCATTATCTGATCTTCTCTGCTGAGTGTTTCAGGCAGGGGAAACTATGGTCCTATGCCTTGGCTAAATCATATTTTCTGGCTCAGTGCCTTGACTGGCAAACCTGGAAAACAGCAATTTCTTTTCTTCTTAATTTACTACTAAAATAAGCTTTCTTACTCCTGTGGTTGAGTCACAGTGTACCAGACAGATTTTGCCAGCTATTTTTATGTCAGGCTCACAGCAGATATGATTTTTGAAATAAAATTGTGCATTCATAGTGGGAGAGCAGCTGTAGGGACATGGGGCATGAACTCCTGACCACCAATGCAACAGTATTTATACCATCTAGGCAATGGATTTAACTGTTAGACAATTCACAACCAAGGTAGGACATGAGTGGAATCACAAGAGACCTTGCAATGATGACTAAATCCGTACATCTATTTGCTTCTGCCAGTAATTAATAGAAATCTGTAGGTGTCTGGTCCATGCTAAAAATATTTATTACCAATTTCGATACATATCAAAGAAGGGGGAAACAGATCTTCAGTGGATGGGTCACATCTCAGGATCTATCGTTCTTTGGTTTCTCAAGTCCTTTTCTTTATACTCACTGAAGTTAATTCATGCACAAAAGTCATCATTTCAATATCAGCCTCCTCACTCTCCTGTGCCTCTCTGCATTAACATAGCACAGAAAATCTGGATATTGAACAAGTGTCAAGAGTTTTTGCTTCTCCCTGTTCCATCTCTTGACCCTAACCATAACAAAGCACAACATTTCTTTTCTCACAGTTGAACTCGAGAATGTTGGCCATACACTCTCACAAAACTTCCAAAATGAAGGCAATCTGACATCCATGGCTGTAGCAGTATCCTCCCCAGACACACTCTTAGTTAAAAAGGAATTAATTGAAATGGAACTTCCAAGCACTGAATTTAACAGTTTTTCTCTTACACCCCTACAGGTATGACCCGGTGGCCATTGCTTCAATTCATTTTGTCTGGAACATCTCTTGCTAACACAATGTACCTTTGTGTGCTTACCTCTTGCTTTTGAACTATGTCTGAAAGCATTAATAGTTCTTTACTTTTTGAAAACGTCCATTTTTGTCAACCACAGGTAAAAATTTTCTGAGTTAATACTGATTAATTTATTTTGGATAGACTAGGTGATGTTACAGCCACGTCACATTTTCTTCAAATATCGATCTCGCTGCCTCTCCCAGACAGACTGTCTAATCAATGAGCTTCAAATGAAGAAAGGAAGAAGAAACTGAAGACGTATTGTTTTCATATATGTAAATTGTCACATTTATTTGTCAGAAGGAAGAAAAGTCAAGAGTAAAATTAAAGTCTATAAGAACATACTTTACAGAATCATACAAATCTCTTTTACTCCTCTAGCAAATAATATGTAAGAGGCTTATGGAAGAAGGAGGGGAGTCATTATAAATGCAATTTAATTGTTTCACAGAAAAAAACACTGATCGTAAACTTTCTATTTTAAGCAAATAGTGATAGTAAAAAAATATATACAAAAGAAATATCTTTAGTGGGTAAGCTTTTACATCTCTGAATATAGTAACTCAGTACCAACTCTATTAAGCTTGTGATCCTTATCTGGAGCAACTAGAAGATGAATAGTCTCAGTCCCTCGTATTTTACCATCTCAGGGACTTTATACAGGGCAATAATTAGCTGTTGACGTGAGACAACACTGTAATCCAGTTTGTAGCATTCCCCAGGAGTTGTATTTTTCCAGAGCTGAGTTGTTGGTTTGTTTAGGGACTGTTTTCTCTTCCAACTACTGAGATGTGCCAGCTGCTTTTGGAAAGCCTCTGGCAGCCCAGTCTCTGGCCTGAGCAGTCTTACAAATCCTGCCTCTAATGGTTGCATCATGACTTCCAACTGTCCTTGTGATTCTGTTTGAAGACATTGACTAGACATTTACAGAGTTACTCTTACAAATGTGACACCTGTATAGTAAAAGTGTCCTTCAAACCCAGGAATGCATCAGGCTACCGCAGTTGTTATCTCCTTTGTCCTACCAGGCTGAATCCATGTCTTTTTGCAGTGGTAGAGACTGGGAGAAATTATAGGAAGTTGTCTACTGTCCGAGCCTGGAATACCCCAGGCCATCATCCTGTTGTGGTAAGATGTTTATTTTCTTCTGCAGATGAATGTATTTTGTTCAGTTAAAATTGTTGCTGAGATCTACAGACCAAAACACTGTTTAAGAAATAGCCCTATAATGAGGATTATATGTGTGTGAGCACATCTATGAAATGTTATCACTTTCATTTTTCAAAACGTTACTGGCTTCCAGCCCTGCTTTATCATGATTAACAGGAGTATGAACACTTTACTTTCTACCACTTATCATGAGGAGCAGGAGCATGAATCCTTGTCTCCTATCAAGCAGTTATTTTCTATTCCTTGTCTATTTGAGCTAGGCTGCAAGGAACCATTAAAGAGTATATACATGGTTGCTCTGAACTTTTTGGTTAACCATCCAGTAGAGTAAGGACTGAATGTACAGATCAGCAGTGCACAGTGTTGTATTGTGACACTCTATTAGAAGCACACTACCTGGCTCCCCAGCATAGATGTATGTACTGAATAAGGTCCCTGTGACCATGCTACCAATTTTAAGCCCATCACCATCCAGTCTAATACAGACCACTCAAATTTTGCATCAATTTCTGACTTAGCTAGAACATCTCACTTTGAATAAAGAAATAATATGAATAACTACTTCAGCAATGGAAGAATGTGCTGCTCGCCTTAACTATCCCCATCACTGAAATTTGTGACCTTGTTTCTTCTCCCCCACCCCAGCTACTGGATCTTGTTGGGGTAGTTTAGAAGGAAGAAGAGATAAGTGAGTAATAATCTCCCTTGTGCACAGCACACCATGGAAGAGTAACTGCATAAACTTCCAAGTGCCAAAGGCAGAGCAGGTTTTCTAAATCGCTTGGCTTAATGGTCTCTGTTAAGGATCTTGACGGAGGGTATAAAAACTTCCTTTTGCTACCAAGCTTCCAGCTGTGACACACGTTTTTAGTAGCCACAACAAGTGCAAGATGGAGATGAGAAAGAGAGCATAAATTTATTCACAGCTCTCCCTTCCTCAGAAGCTCAGATTGACCATAAGGTGACTTCCGTTCATTTCTCTATCCAGACCTTGGAGAGGACAGCTACTCTGTGCCATTACTACTTATTCGTGGTCTCCTGGCAGGATTGAACAGTTCTCAGAGAAGGAAAGAGACTCCTAAATCCTTCCATCAAGGAGGCTGGCTAACTTTCGATCCCATCAACCTCCTCCATGTAGATGTCATGTTTTTCTACAAGGTGTTTGCTACTCTATTTTTTTTGCTGTGTGTATAAGAACTGGGATGAAGCAGACTGAATACAAGCCCTTTTCTCCACTCCTGGTATGAACCTTAATACCCATAGAATGGGCAGCCTTTGATTTAGTCTTTCCGTACAGCAGCTGTTGATGCACTCTTAGGATAATACCTCTTGTGTTGCAAAAACCCCACAGAATATCTTGTTATGAATAAGTTAGTGACCCTTACTTAAGGAATATAATCAATGCTCCCCTTAACTTTATTCATTTGATAAAAACAAAGAATCAAATATTCTAATTGAAAGACTTGTGCTAATTCATGAAAGACAATACAGTGAATAGGTGGCTATTTTAGAACCTCTGAGAATAGCAGTTGTTTTAAAAGTAGGTAGATCCATTCTGTTTGTTCCTCAAAGAACACCTCTCATTCAAGGTCAAGATAACTGTTCTGGGATTTGGCCCCTAGAAAACAGAAATGTGCAGGAGAATGAACCAGATGAGAAATCCTAGAAAGACAATGCACATCTTGTGCTGGTCTTGTACGCTTTGTTCTCAGCTTATGGACGCAAACTGAGACCTCATTAAAAGGTCAGCTTGGAAAGAGAAGAAACAGGCCAGTTCTCAGGAGACATTTTTGTCAAATTTCCAAGAATCCAAACGCAGTTTGGTCTGAGGAAGAGCACTGTTGAATATAACAAACTTCTAGAAAAGAACAGGCGGGTGAGAACTATGTCGCTGTGTTTTTCTTGCCTCTGAGACTCACATCACAGTTGCTTTGTCATTGCCACAGTTCACTCCCTCAGCACCTCAGTGCATCTACCAACCACTTCTGTTTTTCACTCAAACCTCCACTTTCTCCTAATTGGCCTGTTTTTTCTATCTTTCTTCCAATCAAGTATTATCATTCATTTAGGAAAGCTATGACTCTCTAGTCTTTCAAGGACATGTCGTCATTGCACTGAAGAGTTCATGCTTCAGGCTGTACTTTCATGGACAATGTCTAAGCAGGAGACAGAAGAGAGCTGACTACACCTCTGGTTCATCTCCACTGTCTCTCGGTTTTAGCAATCAACTACCTCCTCTTGCTGGGTATTCTGCCACTTCTAGCAAGGCTGATGGCTGGGGAGTGGGAGAAGATGAGAAGTTCCACCAGTTAGAGATATAACCTAAACCTCTGTCTATAGTGAACAAGCAGCAAAAGAAAGTTACTAGCACTTTCCTACCATCTTATGAATTGTGTACAACTGGTAAAGGAACATCTTTAAAGACCACAATGTGGAACATCAGTGTTAGCCTCCTGGTGCCAAAGAAAGTAGTTGCAGAGAACTGTAAGTAAATAGATGATGTCTGACATCTTTTAAGGACATTAATAAGCATAGATATCCATCTTGGTATATATAAGCGCAACTGTATTGAAATATGTGACATACTACCATTTATAATCATTGAGAATTGCCATCTGATCCCCACTGCTTTCTGGAACATTTAATTGAGTTATAAGCAGTGAGATCATGAGTCTGTTGAAGTAAAGGGGAATTTGACTGATCACATCAATAGGTGTCCAAATTCATACAGGGTGGTTCTGTAGGCTCTGAACTTCTTTAGCCCAAATCCAAATGAATCCCATATTTACAAGAAAAAAGCGGAGAGAAGAATTTAGACTATTCAGTCTGATTACTAAGGACAATGTACCATTTTAGGACCTAATGCCAGTTTCAGTTCCATGAGGGTAAATCAGGAGAAATACTACCTTAAACAATGGCTGAATTTGAAATCTGAGTCAAATCAAAGAAAAACTTAAGGACTGCAAATTTCTACAATTGAATTAAAGCCCTACATTGTAATGTGACATATATAAACAAAGCCTAGGTTTTCTGGAGTGTTTCGGTACCTAGAAATATAAAGAGAAAAGGCTTTCAGAAGTCTCCAAGCTCCTCAATCACTCAGCACTGCTCAAGGAAGGGGTCATGTGCTATAAGAATTTGTTAAATATCTCCAGAACACATATAGCTGGACAACATGAGCATTCCCACGTTCCTGAGAGCATTCACCATCTCTCATTTTAACTGCTTTCAGTTTGCTGTGAGTGCAGTGTGGAAAATGAGATAATATAACAGTATGAGATTAGTACAGAACCCATGTACTCAGAGGATTTTTTTTTCTGTGGGAGTAAGAGAGAGATGATATATATATCCTTGGCTGAGAAAGGTACTGAAATAAGGAATGAGACACATCAATGAGAAAACCATGAAGGAACAATCTGTTGAGACCTCAGCAAACAACACCAGCTGAGCCAGGAAGAGGGTGACATAGGTCCTTTCAACCAATCAGCATCTTTGATCAGAAACCTGTATCAGTTTTAAAATGCCATTTTCCTGGCAAGTTTGAATTACAAGACAGAAGCAGAGTTCATGGAAAGACAAAACTCCCTTTAAAGGTTAAAAGAAGGAAGCGACAAGGCTTATTTTTTTCATGCTCTGTTAAAAATTATTCTGCCAATGTTGGAATCAGGAGTGAAATGTGAACTCTTTTCTCTTGCTTACAAGGGGGAGATACTCAGCAGAAACCTGAAAGGTCAAGGCCTGGTAAAATGCATTTACAGAACATGACAATGTCTGGTGTTTCCCAAGTGCTTTTCATCCACAAAACTCACTGTATATATCTGCAGGGCTCCCTGCAGCGCTCTGGAGAGGTAAGCAGAGCATCTGGAGAGGTCTGTCTTTTTGGCAGATCACAACCTGCAACTGGGGCTGCATTTCATCAGTTTGTAACTAGATAGCAGTGTTAACGTTCATTTTAAGGAAAAGAACCCAAACCACTCAAGGTCACTGAAGCTTTGTCACATATTTCCTTGTGGAGCTGATTTTGACTGAGATAGGAAAAATAGAAGAGGCAGAGCCTTATCCAGGGAAAGCTGAGCAGAACTCTCTCTTCAGCAGCTGTCACCAAGTGACAATCAGGTCCAGACCCTTTTTAAAAGGCTTCTTGCTCTAATGTGGCTTTGAAGGTTTTGCTAGAAAGTGAGACAGGGTAACACTCCAAGAAGTGATCTTTTACTGAAGACTACCACCCTGGAGAGTCCTCCCTGCTGGTGATCAGAACAAAGCCACTGCAGCTAACACAGACAAGATGGCTCATCGAGTTTCTTTCTCAAGTTTTTGGAGCACAGGTTTACAACCCCCATGCAATTTTTAGGGCTGCTACCCACACTGAGACAAAAGTATGGCTAAGGAGGTGTGTGAATATAGTTCCCTTGCTCAATACTGTTCTGGGTTCTTTTGTGAGATTTCCTTCTGCCTTGCTGCTCTGCGGGAGTTGATATTAGTCTCACTGCCCCATTGCATCCTGCATGGTTTCAAGCATCTTACATCATTCTGCATTACTGAACAGATGCTTAAATTATCCCTAGACAACAGAGATACGCTAATATTAGGAGTTTGGGTCTGGAAAGCTGAGGTAGACTAAGGGCACAAGGCCACCAGGACGTGTAGACAACATTCTTGGATACTCCAGTGCTGTAACTATAAATCTCTAGCAGCAGTTAATGATTGAGAGACTTCATATCCCCACCACACTCAGCTGGGTATATAGTATCTTGCTCAAACTGGCTCCAGCATCTTGGGGATCCTGCAGAGCTTGGAAAAAACTGGGGCCTAGGTCTTCAGAGTATCGTCTATTCTGCAGAACTAGAATAGTTCTTAATCAAAAGTAAATTCTGCTGAAAAAATAGCTTATTAGTGTTATTGTCCTGGATTCCAGTTCCATCTGTGTGGATAATCAGCTCCACCACTGAACACCAGATTTCAACATATTGGGCATTTTCCAGGTCCTTCGCATTCATCTACAAGAGCACATGGAGTGTACAGCTCAGAATGTCGGAGGACATGTTGTGCCTAAATATGACTGTCAATAAGGATCTATCTCACTCCAAGGTTGTTCTTTGACAAAACATATTTCATCCAGGAAGCCAAAAGCAGAAAGCACCCCTCCAAACACAAGAAAATCAGTATGCCCTGTTCTTAACTAGTGTAAATCAGTGTATCTTCAGGAACAAGAGTGTTGGGAATCTGGCCCTAAATCAGGAACTTTTGATTTTCTGAAATAGGAAACAGGAAATGACAAGCCATGAATCAGAAATATATGCAAAAGATGTAATTAGTTATTTCTGTCAACAACTGAGAATTGACTGAATATTATATCCAGAAAGTCTCAAATCTATTACTCCAAAAGTTTTTCCAAAACAAGATTGTTTTCATAGATACTATTGGAAATTCATGAGCCTGCACCAAGAATCAGCTGCCTGATAAAGGGAAGAGTGCTGCTTGCAAAGCCTGCCTGCACAGATCAAATATATTATTGCTGTATAACGTCATCAAGCTGAGAGACGATGACCTGACTGACACCTGGAGGAGATGAACCGCATCTTCTGAAGCCTCCAATTTTCTTCCTTGTCCTCAAATCTGCAACTCCAATCTGCAAGATCCCAATCTGCGTCATTCCTCATTTGCATGAGTGTGTGGGTTTCTGCAGCCCTTGCTGTAGCCAAGAGGATTTTACTGAGGAAATGGAAAGTGCTGCTTGCTGGACACACAGAGAGTAAATATTCCAGCTGGCACTGAGTACTAAAAATTTCCATCAGCTTCAGCACAATGAAGGCATCTCTTGCCAGCAGGGACCAACTAAGTACTGAAAGCAGAACTTGGTCTGAATTAAATTTGAGGATGTGGAGGGGCTTGTAGGGAAGGAATAGGAGCATCTTGATAAGGAAGCACCAGCACAGAAAGTGGGATAGAGGTATTCCCTCTCATCATGGTGACAAGGATTCTCAAGAAGACTGCAGGAACAAGTCCTCCCTCGGGTTGCCCTGAGGGCTAGTAGGTTTGTTTCCTAAATTGCAATGAAAGTTAAGTTCAGTCCAAAATTTGGAAAAGCTGATACTCGTTTTTCCACTAAGACAGAGATTGTGCCAACTTACTCTAAATACACTCCCTCAAGCCAGGCACTGAGAAAGCTGAAGAGTTACACTATCTAACTGTCTGTGTTTAAGGCTCAGGGCAAATCCCTCAGAGCAGGCTTCCTATTGGCCCTCTCTCCCACTTCCCCTTCCCTCCCGAGGGAGCTTACAAAGGGAAATGAGGAAGGAAGTGCCTCACATCAAATTGGAAGTTAACACTATGAACAAAATTTAATAAGTAACAGAGATAAACAGGGAAAAGGAAATGTGAAGGGCAGAGGGATATACAAGCATATACAAAACCAGCTCTGGGATGGGGATGGATTGTGCAGAGCACGTGGAACCAGGCCCGGCTGCACTGAGATGCAGTCCCAGCGGCAGCACAGCCCAAGGGAGAAAGAAAAAGGAGAGTGAAACCTGAATTTCCTGTCCTTTTATAGAGTGTGGTGGGAAAGGGGAAAGAATATCAGCTGCCCTCTGACCCCTCAGGGTCCTAAAGTTACCAGTGTTCATCCCCCCTCAATTTGTTAACTCTTAAACCACAACACTAACCCAGAGAAAAAGAGACCAGAATCAATTATATATTACAGACAGACATCCTCTGTCACAGATGTGGCAAGGCAGATGGGAACCAAGCCAAGTTACGCCAAAACAAAGACAAGGAGTTTGACTGGTAATGGCTCTCTGATACCTCTCGGGAGGAAAAGGGTCACTTAAGTGCAAGTGAGTCACTTTTTCTGGAGAGTGTATCAGCCAAACTGTAAGAAAAAAATGATATGAAAGATATGACTGACCATTGTCAGGAACCACTGTCATTCCATAGGTTGATTCATTCCATGGATACCTTGTTCCATCTTCTGCAAGCTAAGTTATTATGGTTGTGATGAATAAAAAAATAGTATGACCTGTGACCTAGAAGGCTATGGGGAAAAACTTGTAACGTCATGATCCACAACCAAAATGACCTAGTATGTGGGTAGTCATACCTCTTCCATCTCCTCTTTGGAGGAATCGAAAAATCTGAAAGTTAGTTATAAGCTCTTTAATCACCTGGTTGTTAAACACAATGCTTGCATTGCAAAGTGTTTCAGTAAGACTATGAAACTAAAGTCATTGGCTCTGTGGCTTATTGCAAGGCTTAGTGGATGGGATTTCTGAGCAACTTAGAAGCTGGAGTGATTATTTAATATGTGCTCTGATCTTGGAGCTGACAAAACTACTGTCTATTTTATAAGGTTTGTGGGCTGTGCGGATTTCCATCACCTAAGGATCTTACTCATCCCATTTAGTAACTGCAGCCATAATTGGCAATAAGTAAGAAATCTCAACAACTAATTTCAGAGAAATATCAGGAAAATGTGCTTGAAAACATAGGCCTGCCAGAAACGTGCAAATTGGGAGTGCATCATTTCCATGGTCCCTCTTCTCCAAAGTCCCACTATTTCAAACAAATGGGGAAGCTTTCGCCTCACAAGGGAAAAGACAAGAAAGAAAATCTGGACTGGAAGCGCTTGAGATGGTATAAAAGTTGTATAATGGGAAACTGTTGAAATGATAAAATTACTCCCCTCTGTGCAAGATCTTTGAGTTTTTCTCAAGACTTCCTGTAACTCATTGCAAGTTTTGTACAAGATTATATAGGACAAGGCTGAAAGAGGCGGTATCACTGGGTGGTGGGATCAAACAACTGCTGAAGAAGTATTTTTTTATAACAGCCTTTAACATTGGTATGATCTGGACATGGAAAGACTCAGCTTCTCAGGACTTCAATTTCCCACACAGGACATCCTGAAAAACTGCTACAAAGTTTCATCAGTTGTCTACAAAACTATGTGACATTATTGTCTCAGTTAAAATATAGATAATGTCCCTTGTTTTGGTCACATACCCTGACTGTACTGATGTTTAGTGTACGCACTTCTTGAATGGGGGAAATACTGCGTTTTTTTCGGATAGCTTGGGAGGATTAAATTCATCCTAGAGTTCATAGAATCACAAAATCATAGAATACCAGATTGGAAGAGACCTCAGGGATCATCTGGTCCAACCCTAATTGGGAAAAATCTGTCAATATTAAAAGGTCAGCTTCACTCAACTATTATTGCTCTAACTCTTGTTGCTCCTGCCAGTACTTTGCAGAAATATTCTGTGTATTTGATTACAGAGGATTCTCTGTAAAAAGAGAAAAACAAAAAATAGAAAAGTTGCAGTTGGAAAAGGGTAAATCTCAAATTATATTTATTTGCACTTTCTTTAAGGTCATTTTGTCTTTCTGCCTAAGTATGAAAGCTAATAGCATAGAAGACTGAACATAGGATGATGGTGTCACCATCACCTCTTCATCTTCACAGAAACCGTGAGTGCAGCCTGGGAAGTGTGCTTGCTCAGACACATACCAGAGCTGTTGAAAGCTACTCAAACGAAAACAGAACATACTTATCAAGTGCTGGAAAGAGGCCAAAGGTGAGTGGAACACAGAAAGGAGAAGAGATGTCTGTAGGAAAAAAAATCAAGATAATTGTATTCTTGCTATGACTTGGAGTCTGTTCCTGTCTTCGGAATGAGTTGGCATTAACTTACTGCCAAAGGAGGACGTGTGCTGCTCCCTGATGTGCAACATTGCTGTTAAACTGGAGAAGACCTGTCCTCTGTCTTTAGTCCTGTTGTCCTGCAAAGTAATGCAGCCAAACATGTTTGCAGAGAGGATCTCGACAGCAGAAAATTGTCAAGACAACATGTGTGCTCCAAAGATGCATTCCAGAAGGGATATACTCCTTTCTTGCAAAGAAGAAAGAAAATGTAAAAGGTGTGATTCATCTTCTGTCATTTTACATTGGACATTAGGAAAAATTTCTTCACTGAAAGGATTGCCAAATACAGGAACAGACTGCCCAGGGAAGTGGTTGAATCACTCTCTGTGGTGATCCCATGTTAAAAGATGTGGAGACGTGTTGCTGAAGGACACGGTTTAGTGGTGACCCGGCAGTGCTGGGTTAGCAGTTGGACTCGATAATCTTAAAGGTCTCTTCCAACCTAAACGATTCTATGATTCTATGATTCTATGATTCTATTCTATGATTTTAGATGTCTAAAACTTTGACATCTAGTCCAAGTGTGTCATCCAGGATCCCTCTGTGAAAAGCAGAAAGGTGAGAGCTCTCCATGGGATGGCTCCAAGTCTCTGGCTTTGCTGATGATATTTCAGAGTTAAATTGTTTTCTATGAGGTTTTTTTTTTCTCCCCAGTGGTTTTCAAAATTTCTGAGATTAGATATATTGGAAATTTTTAAGGCTGCAAATTTGGCGGATAATTCCCAAACATAGATTTAAACTCTGTAATCATTTGCTAGCCTGCAATGCCTCTCTAGTTTAGCAGCCACTCCATCAATTTCCAAGGTACCTGACATTTCACAATGTTTGATGAAATGGTTAGTGGTCTCCTTAACTGAGAAATCGTAGTTGTTATAGAGACAAAATCAGACACTCAATAAGGAGTCTTCATACCTCACAGAAAAAGTAAAAATTGTTTTATTGAACCTAGGAGAAAACTACAACCAATTTCTTTCGGAGCCATATTAGAGTCGTAGATGATCGGAGTTTTTTCCACATGAAAAAAGTGACCAGTGAACATTTTTTAAATATTTTTTTTTTAATGGAACACAAAATACTGTCTTTGAATGTGGTGTAATGTCAGAGGTTGAAATTCATTTTTAGAATACAAAAGGTTTTCAGCATAGGGATTTTTTCAGTGTTTCTTGAAGCCTGCCAGAACCTGTGCCTCAGTCTCCATGCCACCTTTCTTCTCCATGTCACCTCTCTTGCTGGGTTAAATCCCACCAAAAAAAAAAAAAAAGATGAATAAATGTTGATAATATTGAAAGAATATATAAAAGAAATAAATCATACTTTTTAAGGAAAATAAGTCAAATCTCACCTCTGAGCTAACCTAGGTTGAACTACCCTCCTGCCTTTAGAAAACCCTCTGACAGGTCACAGTTATCTCTGTTGGCTCCCATGGCTACAAACACATTCCATAGAATAATAGATTCATAGAATAGTCAGGATTGGAAGAGACCTTAAAGATCATCTAGTCCCAATCCCCTGCCACGGGCAGGGACACGTCCTACTAGAGCAGGTTACTCAGAGACCCACTTAACCTGGCC
Source organism: Baryphthengus martii (assembly GCA_013396935.1). Classification (NCBI taxonomy): domain Eukaryota; kingdom Metazoa; phylum Chordata; class Aves; order Coraciiformes; family Momotidae; genus Baryphthengus; species Baryphthengus martii. Next base: position 92,620 of record VWZK01006798.1, read on the forward strand.
TTAAAAACTTCCAGGGATGGGGCTCCTATCACCTCTCTGGGCAACCTGTTCCAGTGGCTCACCACCCTCATGGGGAAGAACTTCTTAATGTCTAATCTAAATCTATCCTCTTCTAGTTTAGATCCGTTCCCCCTTGTCCTATCACTACCCGACATCCTAAAATGTCTGTCCCCAGCTTTCTTGTAGATCCTCTTCAGATACTAGAACGCCACAAGAACGTCTCATGGAAGTCTTCTCTTCTTCAGACTGAACAATCCCAAGTCTCTCAGCCTGTCTTCATAGGAGAGGTGCTCCAGCCCTCTGATCATCCTCGTGGCCCTTCTCTGGACACGTTCCAGCACATCCAGATCTTTCTTGTAATAGGGGCTCCAGAACTGGACGTAGTACTCCAGGTGGGGTCTCATGAGAGTGGAGTAGAGGGGAAGAGTCTCTTCCCTCAACCTGCTGGCTATGCTTCTCTTGATTCGGCCCAGGATACTGCTGGCTTTCTGGGCTGCAAGTGTACACTGATGGCCCATGTTGAGCTTCTCATCCACCAGCATCC
>VWZK01006801.1:0-42707 GCA_013396935.1 Baryphthengus martii
GTGATCTGCTCTAGGCTCCTGCTCTGGCATGAGGGTTGGACTCAATGATCTTCCGAGAACCCTTCCAGCCCCTAATATTCTGTGATTCTGTGATTCTGTGATTATTCCTCCTAGGGAAATAGTAAAGGACACAAAATAATTACTGTATATTTGCCTGAAAGTTTTCTTAGTTCCCCCTTTTCCTATCTCCTCTCACTGCTTCTTTCATCTTAACTCACACTCATACTCTTTTAAATGCTTTCTCTCATGTCCTGAACCTCCTTTCCTAAAAGGCAGAGCTCCATTCTATTCTGCGCTTCCACACACCTCATACATAGTGATATTTTTTTCTGCTCTTCTCCTTACAGCTTAAGTGTCTTGTCCTCTTGTTTCCTTCTTTCCCTTGTCTATCCTCCTTCTCACTGATCTTTCTGACTGAATTCTCTTACCCTTTTGCTCTCCATATTCAAATACTTCTTTGGAGAGATTTTTTCCTACTGACACACTTTTAAGTGAGGGAGGAACTGAATCATATCCACTTACTGCTTCCAGTCTTCTGACAGAGTAAGTACTTATCTCTTTGGTGATTTGTTAATGTGGAAGCGAGGTACTTTCTCTGATTTCACGTATTCAATAAGTAAGATGTATCTTCCAGCAGGCAAACCGGGAAAAAAAACTTGTTCTAACTCTAGCACTGTCCCTGCAGCACAGCAGTATCTCATGGACCGTCTTCTGTGAGACCACTTGGGAACAAGAAAAGGACATGCAAAAACACACATTTGGGAATAAGACAGCAATGGCACTTGGGCAGTTCAGAAGGGGATTCAAATCAGACAGTGTACTGGACAAGAAACATATCCTGTAGCCTGTTCAGTGAGCAGCTATGCTGAGGCAGTCGCCTGCGAAAAAAACACAATAGGAATTGACTGCAGAACTGATACCTCCCCTGTCACTGCAGTCTATCCACACAGAATCTCCTCTGTAAGATCTTTTGAATGCACACTCATGTACCTATAGTCATATTCCCAAAATACTCCTTCTTTTGAAACACAGCTAAAGAACTAAAAGAGGACTATAATATACAGCAGATGCAACTTTGGAGGTATTTATTGGCAGTGGAGAAACCCAAGTTCACTTTTTTTTTTCTTGGCCTAAGGTAAATGAAACCCACATAATGTAATTTCATAGATTGATGCCTCATTCCATGCTTCTCATGCTGAAGTGATCTTGCAGAAAGAAAGTATGGTTCAGTGAGTCAAAATGCAGCATGTATTTGTAGTTCGTTGCTGTGAACAGTCACTTTCGGTGTTGGTAAAATCTGAATTTTCTCCCTGATCTGGAAAGAGTTTCTAGGTTTTATGCAATGTTTGTTCCCTATCTCCCTGCTGCCATTTAAGGAAGTTTAACGAAAGTATGGATCTGTAACAAAGCCTACAATTATAAAAAGCAAGCATTAAACAAGGAAAGAGTCTCTTAAACAAGTAAAACTAACATTGATGCCCAGCCCCCAAATAATTTCTCTGTCTTCCTATTTAAACAAAGAAGGTAACAACCCAGAGGATGAGATAGAATTTCCTTCCAGGAGAAGGAAGACAGAACTGTTAGAGACTTTATCATTTCATTAGAGTAGATAATTAGGTAATTAGAATGATTAAAAGTTGACAAAGCAACAGACTCAGATGAATTATAACCCACAATCCTAAAAGTAGCAAGGGGAAAAGGAAAGCTGTCTGGAGTTCAGCTGCTGATAATCCTTGAATGACAAAGGTCAACAGTAGAGGAGATGAAGGCAAATGTTGTTCCCTATCTCACCATTCAAAGTACATTTCTTTAATCAGAACCTCCCAGGCTAACGTAAGGAAGAGGTTGTGGAAGGGAACATCACTCTTTCTGGAAAATAGCCTGGAAACGCTTTCTACAGATGGCAGCCTGGTTTGTCCTAAACACACTATTTTTACTTCAAAGCAGCTGAGAGGAAGAAGTGATGGGGCTGTATCTGGGACTTGGGTGACCTCACTTAAGAAAAGTAACTCTTTGCCACTCCTTGGTTTGAAAGAGTTTCAGAACTTTGGAAATATTTATATTGTTTTCCCAATATATAGCTGAAGCAAATTTCTCAACTTAATATAATTTGGATCTCAATCTTTACCTGTGTATTACATGTCAGTAATATATATTTTTCTTTATCTACAGTTGTGACTTTATAGTTCCAGTTTTTAATAACCTTTGGATACCAAGCCTGGAAGATTTCCTGATTGAGGTGAGGAGATGGGAGATTCAGAAGACTTGTAACTGTTGGCCAACTGAGCCAAAGCCACCCTGACAGGACTGCTCTGAAGAGAAGACACCACTGCAGTGCCTAATGGATGTGCTGAATTAGCATTTTTCATGATGAGTCTTCATCTTACAAGTAGACTGAGCTACAAGTAAAACAACTTTCCCCTGGCAAGAAGATAGGAGGGTGAAAGTAAAACAAAATTGTATATTCTTACTTAGGGTTGAATTCTTTCTAATCACACCCAAAGGCTCCTTTCAGGAATAGAAGAAACTTTGATGAGTGCCTCAAAAGTGCACATTAAAACACAGTCTCAGTGCTTATGAGTCATAGCCTTTATATACATCTAGAGTATTATTATTATCCATATGGATTCAGGGACATATTTTGTGCTTTTTATAGAGCTAATTTTTCAATTTATTTTAAGTAATTTATGCCCTGTATAGCAGCATCAGGATATCAAAAAATGTATTTACAAGTGCTTGTGTTCAATATGTAAATAAATCAGTCTGGAAATCAATTTTCCTTTCACAGTCAAAAGAAGACGTAATGCTGGTTATGTGTTCCAGACTTTTCACAGGGTGAGATACTCATTGCTTGAGTATATAAACCTATATGTACATGTGTACACACAAACAAAACAAAGAAATTTGGTTCCTTCTGGGAAAGATCATGGTTATATTTTATCAAACATATTAAAAGGAAAATCAGTCTTTAATAAATGATCATAAAGGGAGTATGATTTTAAGTAGTCACTGTAACGGAATTCTTTGTAGTTTTGAGAATAGACCCATTCAGCCAGTTGAGATGGTATTGAGCCAGCACACACATTAGCAAGTGTAAGTGTTCTATAAAAAGATGTCTGAGAAATGTATTATCAAAAATCCCTGAAATAAGTGTGAATAAGCTGAAAAATGTTCAAGGATGCAGATGCTAATTTGATCTTTGAGGTGACTCTGATGTTCTAATGCTTTTACATTAAAATATTCTTCACATTTATGATTTATATGGTAAGTCATGGTCAATATTACTGTTTCACCACATTCACTTCTTATTCATCCTTTTCATTTTAAAAAAAAATAAAATCTTAGGTTTTAATCTGTAACAATCTTTTAGCATAAGGATGCTCTTTATTTCTGATCTCTCATCTCTTTCTGAAGAAGTAATGGGCTACCTTTGCATAAGAAATGGCTAAAATTACTATTCTGTTTTAAGACTAGGTCTGAATCCCAGCTTCTGGCCTGATGAGCACTGCTGTGGGTTTCAGTGGAGCAGAGCAAGGCAGAGCAGAGAGAAGAGGAAAGTTATGAACAAAACCTGGTGCCAAAACCCAGATTTAATATTCTGTTGAAGCCAATTAGTAGTTGCTAGGAGTAGTCTGTTAATTCTAGGTGTTGGAAATGATCAGGAGTGGGTTGTTTTTTTCCTTTGGTTTGGTTGTTTGGTTTTTTTTTAAAAAAGAAAACATTACAATTATTAGGATATTACGTGAGAAATACAAAACCAGATTAAACTTCCTCATTTTATACAAGTTTGTACTCTTGGACAAAGGCCCAGGTCTACCACTGATATCTCCAAAATTCTTCTGCTAGGGCCCGCTTTTCCACTACTCATTATAATCAAAGCTGTTGATTGAATCTGCTGCTCTCCTATGAAACGTGAGTTTATACTTTCACAGAACTGGAAGATGTGGAGCAGCAGCTGATGCACCTCCTCATAGAGAGCTCTTCTCTTGTAATGGTCCGGGTGGGAGCACACTTCACAGCACTTATAGCTGGGAGCATTTTTATAGCCATCCTTGTGGTTAGATAGTTCAGTTAAGTATTTTTTCCTCTGTGTAGCATACGTGCACTACTATTTTCCTGTTTATTAAAACTGACTAAGTTATACTGGAAACTTACATATTTAAATTGTATGATCAATAAATTGTAATAAGTGCTGTATATAGGACCTTTGGGGTGGGTGTGAGTGTGTGTGTGTTTGATGTCTTAGCAGTCTGCGAATCCACAGTCCGTATCCATATATGTAATGCCATGTACATAGTAAGACAAGAGAAGACAGACACTTTTGTCAGAGAATATGTGTAAGTTATTGATTTAGTTTCTTTTCAGAACCTTAAGGAGAAGGCAAGATCATATTACTTTCCAAAATCACCATTTCCAATGTCAATGAAAACAAATTATTGACATACCTATCTCTAGCTCATAAGGGTCCTGCACCTGGGTCAGAACAAGTCCTGGCATAAATATAGGCTGGAAAATTAAGGGATGGAGAGCAGTCCCACGGAAAACGACATGGGGGTACTGGTCGGTGAAAAGCTGGGCATGAGTAGTCAATGTCTGCTCACAGCCCAGAAGGCCAACCACATCCTGGGCTGCACTAAAAGAAGTGTGGCCACCAGGTTGAGGGAGCCGATTCTGCCTCTCTGTTCCACTCTGGCGAGACCCTACCTGGAATATTGTGTTTAACTCTAGAGTCTTTGGTACAGGAAAGGCATGGACTTGTTGGAGTGGATCCAGAGGAGGGCCACAAAAAATGACCAGAGGTCTGGAACACCTATTTGAAGAAAGGCTGAAAGAGATGGGGTTGTTCAGCCTGGAGAACAGAAGGTTCTGGGGAGACCTTATTGTGGCCTTCCAGTGCTTTAAGGGGACTGATAAGAAAGATGGGGACAATCTTTTTAGCAGAGCATGTTGCAATAGGACAGGGATAATGTTTTTAAACTGAAAGAGAGGAGACTGAGGCTAGATATAAGGAAGATATTTTTTTACAACTAGGGTGGTGAATCACTGGAACAGGTTGTTGCACAAAATGGTGGTAGATGCCCCATCTCTGGAAGTATTCAAGGTCAGGTCAGATGGGGCTCTGAGCAACCTCATCTAGTTGAAGATGTCCCTACTCACTGCAGGGGGGTTGAATTAGATGACATTTAGTGGTCCCTTCAAACCCAAACTAATCTATGATTCTGTGATCATTCTATCCTGGTTGAGTGGAAGGGACACATAACCCCTGCCCACCTGACAGTTTCCACATGTGCTGAAAAGTGTGGAAAAGGAATCTTTGAGTAGAATGGAATCTCTAAGTGGAGAAAAAAAACTTGGTATATTTTATTGTGAACTTTCATGCACATACTCATTTTCAGTTCCTGCAGCTAATCAGAGGAAGAAAATGAAACATTAAGAACTAGAAGTAAATTCCAGCTAATAAAAAAGAGACTTTTTAGTTGACTTAGGGAGTTTCTTTGCCAATTGCCTCTAGCAAAAGAGAATTATTATATTCCCGGTGAAACGTTATTATCAGGTGGATTCTTAACACAAAAACTCTTCGAGCCCTGAAGGCAGACAGTGTATAAAATTTGAAATCTTAAGAAATACTAGGTGAGGAGATAGCTATTATCTTGATTTTTTTTTTTTTATTCCAGAGGAAAGGAGAAAAATCTGGGTAAGTCACATATTTTAAACTTCTTTGTCTGACATTTCTCATAACAACAGATGCTTATTTTTATATTTCCACATTCAGACTCTTCTCATATGATAACATTGCTTTGAAAAATAGAAAGCTGCACAGTTATCCCTGTCCCATGCCCAGCCTTGCTCTTTAAACAAAATCCTAAGACTATATTTTCTTCAAAAATCACTTCTACTAATTTGTGAAACGCACAGAGATGCTACATGACTAAGATTTGCGGTAAGATTTTTTTTAAGTTCATAAGCTGATCCTGTCATCATTCTCCACAGAACATTTTCATTCTGTCTTTGAAGTTCTGCACTTGGAACACTTGTGAGATGAGACCATTCAATCTAGGAGAAAGCTTTTTTTCAATATCTCTGCCCAATGTCGTGCAAATTGTTAAGTAATAAATAATCCTAAAAGATATGTTTAACTAGCTCATTTAGAGAGCAACACCGCTGTATTAACCAGTATACTTACCTTTCCAAGTGCATTGATGTGGAAAGATGCTATTTCACATTTAGTAATTAAAAACATTTTCTGAAGAACACCCTCAGCACAGAAAAAATGTTAAGAAGCACTGTCCTTTTTCCAAGTCAGAATGAAAACTAATATCGAAAGAGTTGGAAATGTAATTTTTCTAGAGAAACTTCAGAGCAAAATTGATCTTTTACATTCATTTCTGTAAAATCACTGGCAGATTCTCAAGCAGAGATTTCAAACTTCAGCTATTTGCATTAATTTATCTACAAGCTTTGTGATATATTCTACTTCCAAGCCTTCTTGGAACTTCTCCTTTTAAGAAAAGATCTTCTAACCTAACCAACACAAAATTATATGCAAAGCGAAGCAAAGTAAAATTAATCTAACATTTCAGTTCTTGTTAACACAAGCAAAAGGAAAGACAAAATAAAAACACTGATATGCTCTGCCTGTAGTACTGATACAGTAATTTTGCTTTTATACTTATTCAGTACAAGTGATAATACAGGAAGCTCTTAAATAAGAATAAATATACGGTACCATGTGTCTCCCTGCGCTGTGGAGATTCCTGGGAAGAATGGGAGAATCTCCATCCTCTGCTAATGAAACGTAAAAGAGAAAAGTATACACGTGCAAATCCTCACGCACATCAGAACAATTTCTTCCATATTACATTTATGCATAGTGTGATTTTTTCTTCACTACAGGTTATAGGAAGGACCATTAAGTCTTGTGGATGCAGGGAGTTTTATGTATCAGGATTTAACCTGGTTACTGATGCAGTTAAGAACTTTGCACTTCCTGCTTTTCCTATAGTGTATATGTAAGGGTTCAGTTTACAGGAAAGCATATATTGAGAAAGCTTCTTTCTTTCATGTAAAGATACTGAATGTATGCCTATAAAATATAAGACAACATATGAAGAAATTTTTTTTGTATCGTCTTGGCCTTGAATATATACAATGATTCTGAGACAATCTGTGTAGCAAGGGTGGCATTTTGCATTTTAGAGTAATTGGATTCCTAAGAACTCTAGATTTTGGAAACAGTCAGGACTATGAGATCCAGTAGTCTATCTTGCTATGTATCATCATTATACTTTACTTCATTCTACTCTCTTTTTTTTTTTCTTTAATAAATCAAATAGTATGAGTTCAGCTATTATTTAAGATCTTGTGTTTTCTAAATCTTATTCTTCAGAGAGATACTATTTTTAATCTGAAATATAGGAAATGAGGACTCAAATTATTCTCTAGGTATTTTGTTCCCATGGTTAATCACCACAGAGTAAAAAATGTAGCCCTAAATTTTTGATTGTTTTTTTTTTTCTTGGCTTTAGCTTTCAGACATTGTTTCTCATCATGCTTTTCTCTTTTAGACTAAAGAGCCATTTAGTATGGCGCATGATGCCATGGAAGACAACACTAATTCTTTATGATAAATACAAGGACATTCTCTTCAGAAAAAAAATTGTTGCTGCTTTCTATTACTATCTACCAACTATTTTTTTTTAATTTATTTTGTAATGAATATCCGAAGTGTATTTATTATTCCAGTACTGTTCCTTTTCAATACCACATATAGGAAAATGATTTCTCTATTCCAATGTGCTACCTCTGAGCCAATCAACTCTGTAGTTGTGGTCAATGGCAATTGTGTACTGGAAGCTTGTTTGTCTTTGCACCAGATTTCAGGCATTGATTTTGAATTAACTGTCCATGCAATGGGATCTGGAATTAGCAAAAGCTTTGAGGTGGATCTTACTAGACTTTTTTCCTACAGTGAAATCCCCAAGGAAAGGTTTTTAAACTGAAAAAAAAAGTCAGGTTTTAAAATAACATAAACTAGAATTCCTAATATTTTAAGCAGAGGAAACTAAGAGTAGAATAACCTTAAAGGTATTTTATAAACAACTTTCCTGCTCTGCTCCTTGCAGACTGATCCTAGTATCCAGACTTGGATTTACTAAACTTACTGACTTTCCAAATTGCACCTGACTTATCTTACTACTCTATGGTTGCAGTAAATTTTTTTCATCATCTCAGAGACCTGGTATCTGCTCTCCATCCCTCACCACAGATTCTCAGTTTTCCTTTGAGCTGCAGTTTCTGACTTCCAGGCAGTCTCCCTTGCAGCTCTTGAACCCTGCAAGTTTCTTTCCCTGATTGTACTCAGTAGCTCCCCAAAGAAAGAAGCAATCCTCACTCTGACTTCATTCAGTCTTAGTAGAGGCATATAAAAAAAATGGAACCAGAGACACAAAGTTAACTATTGACTGTCACTTCTCAGTTCAGTAAGTATAGTTTTCTTTTCTCGTTCCTGACGGTTGATTTTACATTTGTCTGACTTAGAACACCTTTTGTTTTGATTAGATCAAGTTTACTAAGTCATCTACTTAGATGTCTCCTAGAAGGCTGAATAACTGGATATTTCCTTCCCAGAGTGATGTGCTTAGCTCAGCTGAGCTGGAACAGCACAGTGCAAACTTGCTGTGGTATTAAGCTTGAAGTATTATAATATCAGCATCAAGTTTTATAAGCTGGTTTAGTAAGCATGTGCATAGGTACTTACCGTTTAAGTTAATGCAGGAGTTCATGTGAACAGGCTTTAACAGCCTGCAGCCTGAAAAAGCTGACAAATTTGCCTAGTGTATATTTAGCAAACATTAAGGTGCCGGTCTGCTCATCTGACTGATATATACCAATTACAATTTTTTAGCCTAGTATGGGTAACAAGTACGTTTGTATTTGTTATAAGGCAGACATTGTCCCTCTTTGTTGTATGGTTGGTTTTTTGGGGGGAGGGAGTAGTTTTTTTGTAAGATATGTTGAATAAATGCAGTTAAATAAAGGTAAACTGCTTTGAAAAGTAAGTCAATGCCATCAGCAAAACAAGAAGAGATTTCACCATTGCGGCTATAATACACAACCTCTGCAAACACAGTATGAGGAGCCCTACTGACAGACAAAGCACACTGGCAATGTTATGCAATACCAGAGCTGAAATAAACAAAAAGAAGTCTCAGCAACCAGTTTATTCTCAAAACACACAGACAAAAGAAAGCAAAATAACAACACTTAATTAGTATAATTAACCAATAAATACTGAAGAATTTTTTTTTAAAAACCAGATACAGCCATACCCTATGTTCTAATTAACTTAGGAACATAAGGAAAGTCATTTAATGTAAGAAACCCATTTATAACACAACAATTGGCCATTAACACTGACTATTGTCATATTAATCCAACAATATGATTTATAAGTGGGTTAAAATGCATCCTGAGAATATTCTTTTTTGTTTTTTTTTTTTAAATGCTGTTTTAGGGAAGATTTATTTGGAAGTTAATTCTGCCATTGACTAAGCAGACACAGTTATGCTTGAGGAAGCCAGTAAGCATCGGAACTATGTTGAAGAGTTGCAGGAAGTCTGCTATTGTATGTCACTGACTGAATGCCAGCTTTGCAAAACAGAAAGGAGAAGATAAATAATTTATATTTCTAATTTTTTGACTTTCCTGGAAATAATATGAAAATTCTGTTCTACCTGTGAGTCATTCCAAATAAATGCCACTTGTGGTTTTATTTACATTAAAATACTATAAATTTGCATAACTACAGGGTAGATTTGAATACAGGATAGTCTTAATGTTTTGGAATCTATAAGCATGATAAGATTTAAGTGGCATTTATTCAAACACTTCAATTAAATACTTTTGATTATGGGAACAGACCTTTTGTAAAATCTTTTTTGCTAAATTGTATTCCTGAGATTGGTTTCCTTGTTTTGTCCCAGTGAAGTTATAGAGTTTGGTCTATTGTAGTCCACCTTCCTCTAAAGCTGTTTAATACCCGAGAAGCTGACAGTGAATGGCATCGTTTGTCTGTAATATGCTCAGAGCTTGAATGGCTTGAATAGTGTATAGGTAACTTTTATCAGATCATCTGAATGGGAAATTGGGTACAAATCTATTACAGCATAGGCAGCCGGACCATGACAAGAAGCAGCCTATAGCAGAAAATGTCCCATTTTAAAGGATGATTAACGTACAATGAGCTTTTAAAGGATTATTAATGTACAATGAACATGTTAGAAATCCACAAAATGAAAGAGAAGGTGCAATACAAGTATGTTCCCAAAAGTACCAAAGGCCAGAGTCCAACTGATCATGAGCATAATGGACATACATATATGTTAACATTTAGAAATGTATTTATGTTACTGTTCCTTCAGCAGTGTTCTAGTCACCATATAGTATATTCATCTGTTCACTGCATGCTAAATAAATAAAGACTGATTAATCATATTTTAATCAAAATTATACATCCTAATGAAGTTAATTAATTTTGAGCCATATAAAATATGTGGAGTTTGTTATATAGAGCTGTGGTGCTAAGAATTCCAGCAACAACAAAGACATTTAATTCTTGTCATTTTGGTAAAAAAGGGATGTCACCTAATACTGACAATATTCATATACTGAGGAGCTAGTCTCTGGAATTGTTAAAGCCTGATCATGTTTCCCATTGATTTTCAGTTCTGTTGCCTGCTTTCAGACCTTCTAGAAATCACACTGGATAATTTCCTGAAGGCATTTAGACCCAGGAGAATGTGAGCAGACTAGGATTTTTCACACTCCTTCTAGATTCAAAGGGAAGACCCAAGACAGAGAAATGCTTAATGAATTTTTCAAAACACACATCTTACTTCAGGTACCCCAAACCTCTGAAAATCTAATCCTTGACACACAGAGAATTCAAGAGTGTTTTTGATACAGAAATTTCTCTGCTATTTATCTCATTAAGCTCAATCTTCATTAAAATGCAAATAGAAATTAAAAAGTAATTAGATAAATTTAATTTTAAATATCCCTATTCATGATGTATCATGTCTTTCAGATGTCTAACAACGTATTTGTCTAATTAGGGTAGCAGTACTTTATCAGCTTGACAATTTATCCTTTTGTTTTTGGTACTCACAGTAAGTATGACAGGAAGGATCTTAACTGCTGTACGAGAGTGACTTAACAAAGGAAGTAGCTGATAACTCAGTTTATGAGCACAATTTTGACACCAAAAAACTGGAAGCTGGCCTGCCCCTTTCTTTGCACAAGCACCTGAGGGAAGTTGATAGGCAATGCTAGGAATGGCAATTAGTTTACCCAGCATGAAACTCAATAGAAGTGGATGCTGAGGAAAGATTTGACTAGCAATATTTCTCCCTTCTTCCTTCTTCTTGCTCTGCTCTGCTCAAAGCTGGTACCTAGCCAGGGGTAGAAAACTTGTCCTATTTTATTTACCTGTTCTACAAGATTACACCAATTTATACCATCATCACTGTTGCTTTTCAAAGCCCTTAGCTAATAAAATTGTGACAGAAGTAAGCTCCTTGTATGCTGAACTGTATTGCACCATCTGTCCTATGCAGTCAGCTAAGACAGCTGTGGAAGAGTCACTTCAAAATACTTTCAGATTACATTGTTCTGAATATCATTTCTAGGAAACATAATAAACAGCAAAATCCTATTTTCGTTCAAGGAGTCTGTTGCCAGCCAAGCCCTTTCCATCTGTCGAAGTACCACAACTTTTGCTGTCTTTGAGGAATAATACAGCTATATAGAGAAACTAAAGCTTTCGTTATTATAGATACATTACCTACAATAACACTTTATTAACATTGCTTCAAATTCTTTTCTCAGGTTTTCTGTTTTGGGACTGAACTCTAAACTATTACTTGGCTGTAAAAGTCATAGTTAGTCACTATATCTCATATGTTTTTCCCTTTCTGTGGTTTTAGGGCTTCTGGTATGAAGGAAGGCCATGCTTTCATGATGAAAGTCATTGTTGAGGTATGTGTTTTCCTTCGAGATAATCAGTAGAGATTAGCTACCTTTATCAACATCACTGTTTTGTTCTCTTATTGTTCAGGAAACTGATGAACAATCTTTGCTTTAAATGGCTGCTGTTTTGCCGCTTCCATTCACAGATGTCTGGCTTGAGACAGGTAAGCTTTGTTTTCAGACTTCAGTATTTTATTGCTGAAATGATGTCCTTTGCCTCTGGAAGTCAGGATAGAAAAATCTGAAACAGGTCATCCAAAATCTGAGATGTAAATCTCGATGCTGTAAATCTCAGTATGTGTCCAATAGGATGTCACAGACAAGAAGTCTATGACTGGATGGAGAATGATGTCCTAGTCTCCTGACTCCCTGTTCTGTTTTCTGTAAATGCAAGATCAGATAGTCCTTGATACAGCTTGAAGCTAAGCTTATTTCTAATAAGATGCAGCCTATCTATCTCACATCTCAGAAAATGATACTCAGTCTTGATCAGGCATATCACATGCTGGGATCTGCTGCAAGTTTTGCTGATTATTCCTCTGTATTAAGATGAGGACAGCTGTAATACACTTCATTTTATTCATATCACTCAGGCTCCTAAGTAATTGCCAATTCAACCCACAGCTGGGCAAAGATCTGGCATTCTGACAATACCCCATCAGAAGTACACAGGCATGCTGATACCACCCACAAATGACAGGGCATATTTACAACCTTCCTGTGAACATGTAACCACTGGAAGAAAGAAGAGAAAGATCAAAAGTAAAGCTGCAATACAACTATGCAGATCTTTAGTATAACACTCAAACTCTATTGAAAAGTAGACTTACAATCAAGAGCAAGTGGGACAAGTCAAGAGAAGTGACTGAAACATCTTTTGAAGCCTGCAGGAGTGGAAAGGTGAAATCTCCAAGAGTCATTAGAGTTTGGTTAGTAAAGATTCCTGTGTTTGATTCTCAAAAATGCTTAAAAAAGGATGAGGAAGAGAAAGGACTATGACTGCCTGATAGTTTATGTTATCTATGCATAGATCTACTACAGCCAACAGCAGCACTGCTAGTGATAGAAAGTGAAGAACTGACTTTAAGCCAAAGTAAAAGTTTGACAGAAACATGGTTAGTGTTACTGCATATATGTTTATATTATGCTGCTATGTATGCTTTTATTTAACATGCCCATGTGAATTTATATGCTTTCTAGTTAGAAGCAAAGAAACAGGTTTTCTGGCAGTGTCACTCTGTGATAGAGTAACTGATGTGCCTTTTTATAAAACAAAAGAAGTCTCGCACTGGAAAGTAGGTCTCTGAGTTAAATTTCTCTGTGTTACATTTCTAAATTACTTGACCCACCGCAAGTGAGCAGATGATGTCTACAGATTGAAGCATACACCTTAGCTATTTATAGGCTACATAGTATTACAAGATTCAATGGGATCAAAGTTCAGTGTGCTTGCTTGCTGTTCTGAGGGAAAAATGCATTTTTCACTTGTGAGACAATATCAGATATCACCAACATACACATTCTTATAATTCAAGCCCTGAGTATCAATTTAATAATGTCTCAGTATGGTAATAAATTTTGCAATTCATATAGAAATATTGACATAAATACTAAGTAGAGTATGCGTGTTCATATTTAAATCACAAGCTTGTTTATCTTGCATGGTATTTCAGATAGAGGACATTTACACTAGATTTGATCTGTACACACAAAATCACTTTGGAGATCCTAGTCTCTAGGAAGTGAACTCATATTGACAAGGCAATAGTGCATGCAGATTTGCCACTTGATATTAAAGAACAAATTCAGTCTGTAGATGAAGATGTCTCCAAACAATTGAATGAATACCAACCTCAAACAGTGGTTAGGGAATTCACTTCCATTATATACCTAGCCACCTAAACCAGTATGGCACAAATGAACATACACTTGGAATTGGTATTAATTATGTATGAATTCATTTATGTATTTACTTGACTTTTTTTTTTTTAAAAAAAAGTATTTTTCTGACTTTAGGCCACTAGTCTAAAGGCCCTGAATAGTTTTCAGAAAAATAACTCAATGATTTGTGATTTCAAATCTTACTTTTGGATGTACAGCTTGAGACAGTTTGAAGTTCCTCACCTGTCAGAAAGTCCTGAGCACTGCTTAAGCTTTTGGAATGTTTTAAAGAGCTTGACACAATGCAAGTCAAAACATAGACTTTCAAAACCTCTGAAAATCTTGCCCATAGAGCCCACATTAACTTTCAGACAAGTTTTACAGAATAGAAAGGCTGCACAGAGCTTAAATCACCAATATACTTTAAAATTATTTTTCAGCTTTTTCTGTCATCATATGTTACACAAACACTGACTACTATTGAATATTATTTTGAATATGTTAATAATATTGAATATTGAATGTTGAATATTGAATATTGACTATTATAACAAACCTGACATATGTTTAGTAATATATAAAAACCCTTTAACTGAGGGAAAGGGAAACAAAAACCTGTTTAAATTCCTATTACCTATTCTTAACCTTACTGTCAGTGAAAGGAAAAGGAAGAAGAATTTGATCATCTGTTTTAGTGGAGTTAGGGTTATCTCACCTCAGAACAATAACAATAATAGAACAAAAAGTAATCTACTGGCTTTGATAACACATAAATGAACTAATTAATCTTTTAGATGCATAGAATTTTGTTTTGATGAAACAATCCATTCCCCATTCATAACTTTTTAAGGTGTTCAATGCAACAAGAAAAAAAAAAAAAAGAAATTAGATAAATTTGGAAAATTTTATCAGAAGCAAAAAATCTAATTGTCCATCCAAATTGTATACATCCAGTCAGACTTGAGCTGTTGGCCGAGGCCATTATTGGTAGTGAAATTGCCACATGTATTTTTGCAACTGTAGTAGGCATACCTTGATGAAGTCTAGATAATTACACTAATGAGTGTTGTGGTGATTTATTAAGACAGTCTGAAAGGTGATTTAGTAATTTGCTCATAAAGAACTCCTCATGCGAGTTGTTTTACAAATCACAAGCATGTTTCCAATAATGTACAGCAGGACACTTCCTAGGAATGAAATTCATATTTCAAAACCTACTGTTCTTTACCAGAGTAACTGAATTAGGAAGACAGTATTTTGACTTTTTTTTGCCATCCTCACAGATAATGTGGGGACCTCAGAAATACTGAAGAACTCACTCATGTAGTTATGACACTTCCTCACTTATATCTGATTAAGCAAGAGTATGACAAATTCAACATCCATTAAAATTTCCATTATATCCACAGTTGTGCCATTTTACGAAAACCTGCAATCCTGCTATCCTAGATGTTTGCATAAGACATTGCTTAACTATAGAGACATTGGCTAGCAGCATTGAAACAAAGAGAATTTATTACAAGATCAGAGAAACCCAAGTTAAAATTTCCTTTGTTAAATTTTAGTAAAACTATTTCCTTTCTGCTGTAGATTGGTGATAAGTCACAATATTAATAATGCTCTAGTTTTAATTGTATGTGTGTGTTATTATTAAAAGATAATTACATGATATTTTAAAGCACCTATGGTACTTTCAATAGTTGTTTTGTCATCCTATTTCAAACAGCAGACTTCTTAGGCATGCTTTATCTAAACTTTTCTGCAATTAAGGCTAATAAAATTGAGGAAAAGATGAACACATTAGAGGTTATTTCAGCTCAGTACAACCTGACACTTGTGCATAGAGAAAAAATGGAAACTATCTGAGGTAAGAACTGTTTCCTCACAGGCACCTACCACAAAAAAGCAATACTACATCTATGACAAGAATTAACAGTTCCATTTTGCTTTCCAGAGACACCTCTGGCCATTTCAGGACAGACTTGGGTAGGAATCATCACAGTCATCTCAGCTGGATACAGGTTTGTCAGAAGATTGCATAAGGAAAGCAAATAATAATGACAAAATCTAGATTTGTTTTGTAAAAAAAAAAGCACATCCTGTTCTGTGGAAAAAAACTGATGGAGGAAGCATGTTGTGAAAGAGTCACTGTAGAGCAATTACACCATCCTGTACCAACGCTAACACTTTTACCTCGTTACTGGAGGAAATAGAAATAAGATATTGGGCACAGCCAACGAACATACTCTTTTATAGAATATCTCCTACAATTATATGGTTCTGGATAAATACAAAATAACCTTTTCTCCTTTCTAGAGACAGTTATGTAAAACCAGCTATAAAAACATGGAGCAGGTGATCCATGTTTGGAAGCCAGTCTTTGGAAACGGCATACACATCAGATACTGTACTGAGACATGCTAATTTCAAAGGGTAAGGGAGAGAAGAGAGGAAGCTAAAATATGCTGCCTCTTGAGCAAACCAGGCCATTTCTTCATTTTGCTGAAATCATTAGTCACACAGAGCCTCATTCCTGAGTGGGATCTGCAGCTATAATTAGTGCTTAAACTCTCATTTGCATTCTTGCTATAAAGTTAATATTTTACATGTCAAATAAACCGTATGGATTCACTTCTAGTCTTAAAAGCACTGCTGTTCATTATACATATGCAGAAGGCTTTATTACACATATTAATGTCTCATACCAGGTATCTTTTGTGTTAAGATAATGAAATATGACTTACTAATGCAGTTGTGAATCTTTTTGTTAATAGTCTGGTTATAAATGTGTTTAATCTACACAATTTTAGAATATTCTGAATCACCATTACTCAGAAATATACCTTTTTTTCCTCTTTGCACAATTCAGCCTCATTTTCTTGTAAGTATCCTGCTCTGTCACTGCAAATGATGCCAAAAATATTTGTGGTTGTTTAGTCTCAGCAAAAGCATGAAGACTACCTCTGAAGTTTCTCCTCCTTGAAGCTCTATTAGTTGATCAATTGCTAAACATACAGGATTCAGAATCCAGAAACTAGAAAATGTCATGTAAAATGAAATTTATTACTGTTAAAGAGTTTGATATACAACCTCCCCACGTATTTTGAACTCTGCTTCCACATAGCCAAAGCTAAATCAGTCAGCTGGGAAGTGGTAGGTGATCCTTTCAAAACCAATCTTTATGTAAGTACCCATTAAAGGATCCTAAAATTTCAGTTAGCATAAGTCTTACGGAAACACCTGTGACATCCATATGAATAACAAATGAATTCTTTATGATCAGTGCTATAACAATGAATACTAACTGAATTCCTTATGATCACTGCTAAAAAGAATATTGAATAAAATCACAATGAAGCAATTCTTCAATTAAAGAGCTACTTCCAAAGAATCCACCTAGCATAAACTCTAGCACAGTAGGGGCAAGAATTATTGCATGTATTATAAGTGCAGAAAAATCAACAGCAGCTGGGTAGTGTACTCAGAACAACGAACAAACAAACAAACAAAAAAAGACATAATCATCACTTGTTTTAAGAGACACGATAAACCTAGAGCATCATTACTATGTGCTGCTTTTCTTTCTGGCCGTCGTAGATTTTCTACATCATTGTTTTGTGCAAAAATGTCAAAATCATCTCCCTCCTTCTGTTCAAAGGCACTTCTCAGTATGATTGAAGAGTTAATACAAGAGAAGCACACAAGACAATCAGCACTGTGCACTTAAGGAGATGTTTGGTAAGTTACTATCTCTACCATTCCTACTGGCCCTGCAAGCTGGAGGGCTAGCTTATAGATAATTAATGTACTCAAAAGACCATAATTCACTTCTTGGCAAGGCTAGTATGGTCAGAAATTACAAATACAGTAATTAGCAGTGAGTGTACAGATCTTCACAGTGCAGCTCAGAATCACACTCCTCAAGGCCATTGTTTCTTCGACTGGAGGAAGGAAACTGGGAAGAAAGCATCAGTGATTTTTCTTCATAGAAGAAAGGTGGTGCACCAGAAAATTTGAATCACTGTGGTGACGCCGTTGTCTTTCCAGTTTAAGGTCGTATAGCAACTGGTGCCAAGAATCATAATGTAGAGAAAGAAAATAAAAGACAAAAAGCTTGAATTTGTGAAAGTATTTTAAAATACGTTCCTGCTAAAATCATATGACAGCTTGTTGTGCTTTAAAAGCTACCATCTTACATTTTTGCTTAAGCTTTTTATTCCTCTGATGTGTATCATGCCTTATTACTGTGACATTCCATGCCAGGGCTTCCATGGGGTTGTGTGAAAGCAACCTGCACTATTGCAGTGTGCCCGCAGACATTTGCCTGTCTACATTTAAATAACTTCAGCAAAGAAATCACATCCAAAAAGCTGTTACTGCATGTGCAGTAATGATACGTTGCTCTTGTTAATGATACTATTACTAAATATGGATGGCACTTAGCACAAGATAAGAGGATAAGTGCCCTGATCATTGTGCAACCTGAAAAGTGAACGCATGATTAAGTTACAGTAACTTAACAAATCATTCCCATATCAGCCAAGTGATCACTATCCTGTGTGTACACTCAGAGAGTCTTGGAGAAGCTGAATCTGTATTGATTTATGAATTTACCTCACATTTGGAGTGAATTAAGGTATTCAGATTCCTCAGCTCATGGGCAGTTTCTTAGAGTGCTATTATTCGCATTGCAAAATCATACTATCTAATTTACAAACTATAAATTTTCTAATGAAAAATTTGCATTCCTAGAATATCTCTATTCAAAACTAAGATAATGTAGGAGAGAGATGTCATAAAAACTTTCAACTCAGCCTGGTGTATATCAAGCAGGCTGTTGTTAATACATAATATTAATTCACTGAGGTCAACTGACCTGATTATTCTCTTTTACATCCAATAACTTGCAATTTTACACCCATGAAAATGGTGATAAGAAATCAGTATTTTAGTTTAGTAACTGTTTATACTGATGTGTAAAAATATAACAAATAACAACACAGAGTGGTAAAAGAAGTAGTATTTAGTAAATGAAGCATCAAAATAAATACAACTTTTAAAGACTGACTAAAAGTTATTAGAGTATCAAAAGAGTATCTCCACAAAGGAACTTAACCACCAAAACAAGGGCAAAGGATTACTCTGCTGCAACATCAGCTCTAAGCACCATGTCTTCTGCATGAGAGTACCCCAGGTACATACTAGTCTGCTTCTGGGAAAATTCAAAAGCATTTTACTACTGACCATCTCTAGGCCTAATAAGCAAGGATATAGAAATAAGATCTTTCTCCATCTATGTTATGTGAAAAATCTGATTAGCGTTGTTAGAGCATTTCAACAGATCAGATTGTGCGCAAAATAAAGGTAGTTTCTTCCTTTATGCCACAGTTCACCTAGGTATTGCTGGTGTTGAAGGATGTTGGGCCAGGACATTAGCCCTTTGACAGAGGTATTCAAATTCACATCTTCCCATCTTAGTGGCATCCTAAACACAATGTCTGTTCTCAGCCTCTCCTTTGGAAGTCGTTTAATTCTGTATGACATATATAAACGTTACTCTATTGCAAAAGAGCATGATGCATGAAGCTGCAATCTGGTAATGTGGACATTTATTTAAGAAAGGGCAAATCTAAGAATAAGTCCCTCTGCCTTTTGTATTTAGATCTATAATTGTTGGTTAAAACTTAAAAACGTCCTTACCACATGAGTTTGTGAACTTCCAGGTTCTAGATATGCCTCACTGACCCAAGGTGGCCTGAATTCTTTTCTTTGTAGTGGCAATGTTTTGACAGGAAGAACAACCCATATGTCTAAGATTAATGGTTAGAACAATTTCCAACCGAAGAAGGAAGTATGGATATAAATTTCCTATTGTGGAAAAAGAAAAGACATTTGGAGTATGCTGCAATTAGTTAACACTGCATAAAGACCACAGTACTATTACTTCCTCTTCTGGCACTAGTCCTTTAAAAAGTAACCTTGACTGATTTTCTGTAAAGAAGGCATCCTGATTCAGGAGTGGTTTCTGTAGCTGACTTGTAAAAAAAGATTCTCCGATGTTCTGAGGGACCAAAATATTCTTTAATTGCTGTCCATTCAATGCTTCCTGTTCAGTCTGCTGCTGAGGCTCTGTCCTCAGGCATCTCATGCTCTACACAAGTGTAGGAAGTCTGGTGTCTGGGGAGAATCTTTTGATTCCACTCATTGTAGGGCCTGAATCCTTTAATGGGACTTACTCTGAATGCCCAAATCACTTCTAAAATAAGATTTTGATTCCTAAACCACCCAGATGGATTAATATTTTATAACCATTAAACCCTACCTTTAAAAAATTTACTTCACTGTCCACTGAGCTCTATAGGATACTTACTATTCTCTGTAGGGAGTCATCAAAAGATTTTTGCTTTGTTGTCTGGTAAGAGAACTTTTAATGTATATGAAAAAGTAACAAGTTGTATAATCATACTTTTCCCTCCAGAATCTCACCTTTCATGCTCTCTGATTGTTTGATATATGTCCCAGTGTGTCAGATAACATCCAGTGTAGTCCTGTTATCCTAATAAAATCAATCAGGGAAAAGAGATAGGGTCATAGCAGTAATTTCTGAAAGCGAACTATAGCTTCAATTCAAGCTTTTAGGGTGGGTTTTTTTCAATCTCAAGCTAAAATGGTGCACAATTCATATGAATACACTGTGCTTGAAGGTGTTGAAATTGTTAACAATAATAGGAATTGTTGAGACAATTTGGAAATCATTTAAGTAATTTCTTAAGTCATACTTTTTTTATATGGAGTAGGCCATGAAAAACTCACAGCAAATCTTTTTTTGGTGATCAATTACGTTTTGAAAATTACAGAAATTCTGACAAGCAGAACTACTGTAAGATTTTTATTACCTTCTGAATCCTAGAGAAATCTGTGGTGATATCTTTGCTTTCATGAGTTACAAGAGCTTAAAACGTTAAAAACCTTGCTTATTAAAGATACTGGGGTTTTAAAAGCCTTTCAGCTGTTTATTTCTTAAAGAACTTTAACTGGGAAAACCGAGGAAGGCTGTCACATAAACAGTCTCTCTCTTCACTTGAATCTGATTTCAAATTTATGCTGTCTCGCCACAGCCACAATTTATGAATTTTTTTTTAAAGTAAATATGGTTTAGGAGTATAACCTGAAAATTGTTTGCCTGTTTTCATATGAGTAGTTAAGGCAGATCTCTAAACCTGTGTTTTAAGTAGCAAATGGTTAATAACCTGTCTACTACAGGTGATATTCTCAAGACATTTATAAAGAAAGAAAAAAAAAAGTTTTACTTGACTTCAATGTTAACAGAATAAATGCATAGAGAAAGAAATGGTAAATAGAAAATAGTATGCCTCTTCTCTACTCAGCTATAACACCCTCCATCAAGTAAACTTACTCATTTTCTTCTTTTCAAGAAACAGTTTTTGCTGTCAGTGTTCCATAAAAACTGTTCTTCAAGAGACACCTTGAGTACTGTGTCCAGTTTTGGTCACCACAGTGTAAGAAGGACATTGAGGTGCTGGAGCGGGTACCAAGAAGGGCAATGAGGCTGGTGAGAGGTCTAGAAAACATGCCTTATGAAGAGCGGCTGAGGGAACTGGGGTTGATTAGTCTAGAGAAGAGGAGGCTGAGAGGAGACCTCATTGCTCTCTACAACTATCTAAAAGGAGGTTATAGCGAGGCTGATGCTGGTCTCTTTTCCCAAATTACTAATGATAGGATGAGAGGAAATTGCCTCAAGTTGTGCCAGGGGAGATTTAGATTGGATATTAGGAAGAAATTCTTTACTGAGAGAGTGGTTAGACACTGGAACAGGCTGCTCAGGGAGGTGGTGAAGTCACCATCCCTGGAGGTGTTTAAAAAACAAGTAGATATAGTACTTGAGGCTATGGTCTAATAGTTAGGGATGCTGGGATGGAGGTTGGACTAGATGATCCTCGAGGTCCTTTCCAACCATAGTGATTCCATGATTCTATGATTCTATGTTAACCTGGATTTCTCTTTGGTTCAGAAAAAAACTACCCATTATCTAATAAAAAAATTTAAAATGCACTTCTCTGTGCCTAAGAAAGATAATTTCAAAAACTCCAGTCATATCTACAGTAAATTCAAAAGGAAAGTGAACTAATAAGAATCAGTCCCCTGTTTTTGACAGCAGTCACATCTACAGATCTCCCTCTGACTCTGCATCTCATAACAGAGAGGGAGTTAAGAAGCCAGCCTCCCCACCAGCCTTCCCAGCTGCCAGCCTCCCCACTGGCCTCCCAGTCCTGCTGCCAGCATCCCCAGACACTGGCCTCCCCACTCCCCAGCATGCTGTATGGCCAGAGCGCTGGGGGCTTGTCCCACACTCCTGAACCAGCAATGTAGCACCTTCCTCGATGAAAACAAGGTTAAGGCTTAAGTGGAACAGAAATGCCCAGATCAATACCTTGAAAACTATTTCTGATTCAACCCGGAAGCACTTAAATTCTATGATGCTTGAGCTTTCTCAAATTACTTCCACATAAAAAGTGTAAAAAGTCAAAAACTTCCCATGAAACCTCACCAGATCACTAGGGTACCATTATTCTCTCCCAAATCCTGCACATCAGTCTTTAATTGTTTTCGTCTAAACGAAACAAGCCCTAATGAAAAGCTGCGTCCCTTGGCCCTACCTGTGTTTATGTTCAAAATTGACATGAGGGAAGACAGGCACAGAAAATGTCCTTGACCCAAGTCCCTGGGAGTCCCTCACCTTCAGACTACATCTTCCCTCATGTACAGTAAATTCCTTGGTAGTGACTGCAAATTCTGCAGTAGATGAGTTGGTTTAGAACTGTTACAGAACAAAGGCCACCAGTGTTCTCATTGGCTCATGTTCCCATTGCAAATCTCACTCTGAGTAAACGTTGCTTGGACTGGAAGATCAGGAGTATTTTACATAAGCCTGAACAATCTAAAGGATAACACAAATGTTTAGGAGTAGGATCTACAGTTACCATCAGACAGGGGATTATGTGCCATCTCATGCGGTTTGGTGTTTAGGCATGTTCATTGAATGTATATTGTGAGGAAGCATTAACATTGCCTGTCTCTATCTTAGCTAGTAAAGAAGTGTTACCAGAGGCAGTCTCTTTCTGGTCTGTTCCCAGAGATGTAGGTACTGAAGCAATGAGAGTACTGTATCCATAACTGTTTTGCACTGAAGATCATGAAAGCCAGATAAGACTCTTCATGTTATTATATTTTAAAATTAAAATGACAATGGCTTGTCTTACAGTTTAGGAAGAGAAGAGGATAGCTGGGAAGACAGAATGTAGAAGAAAAGAAAGTTTTCCTTCTTGTAGGGGTGAGTGAAATAGAGGAAGAAGGGAGAGGGTATACGGTATCCACTGCTGTGAATGCTGTACTCGGTACCTATTTACAATTCTCTTCCAAGATGCCTAGGTTTGGAAGTTAGACACCAGGGCTCCTAGTGTTGTAGCAGCAAAGTCCCTTTTTCGATACAGCCCTAGCTATATAAGAGCGAATATATGTATGAAAGAAATGATTGACTATATGAACTTCAAAGCTCTGAGTCATACAGCAAAGAAACTTTCCATAACTAGGAGGAAGTGCTGATCTTATGAGAATATATTTTTCTTTCCTAGCAGACCTCAGAGCATAAGAAAGGCATGAAGAAATAAGTCCATCTTAATAAAAAAAATAGCCATTATGGTCAATTTTTCTTAATTTTGTTGACCCTGTTTTTATCACATGAAAACAAATGCCTACTGCACTTACATATACTATTCATTTTCCCTTATAAATTAAGAGGCATTTATTACCTGAAATGCCAACATTTAGGAATGAATATCAAGATTCCTTAAATCTAATTCCTATTAGATTTAAGTACAGGTCTGTGGAGTCAATGACTTAGGTCAACACCTGAATAAATGCAGAGTAAGAATTTTCTGTTTTAAGCTTATATATATGTATAAAAAGATAGTCACCTAGATTTTCTACCCAATATTAAGCAAAACTCTTACACCTATAAAGGAATAATGTAACTCATTATATAAAATATTGATTTGGGACTCATAAAATATGCATCCTAGATCACAATTCAGGCACAGACCTTTGGATAAATTACTGTGTCCTTTGTGCCTTTTTTTGTCCCCTTGTCTGTATAGTTAAACTGTTTTATTATAAGCTCTTTGGCACAGGAAGGTACTATCTTCCATTAACATGCCTAACACAATAGTCCTTTAATTCTAACTAGAATCCCTGGGTCCTACTATAATAAAAACATCATATATTTTCCTGGTACATAGTAAAAAAACCCTGAGGTTCTTTGACATTCTTCACAGTTCAGCAATTGGGATCTTATGTCCTTTCTTTCCCTACAATGAATTGCAACATGAAAATATTGTTTTCCCTCAACAACTATTAGCAATATTGTCGACCATGTCCTAGAGATGCTTTTACTACAGTTTTGTGTACACTAACAATATTCTTTCTTTTCTTTGTTATGTTTTCTGTCTTCTAAAACATCTTTGCATCTTGTTGACCTTTGAAGATACTGCTTTGCTCTGGGCTGATGGCTTCAATTTCTTTTCTCAGTAATTCCCAATTTGTTTTCTTGCTTAGTATATAGGATGATTTTTTTATTTAATGACTATTGTATAATTTGGTTTTGTGTTCCTAGATTAATTACTCTATACTCTAGCCAAATTCTGTTCATTTTTGCTAGACAAGTTATATAGATGATACAACTTTTGAGTATAATCACATTGCTCTGTGCTTCTTGCTTTGTTTTTAGATCCCACATAAGCTACAAATTCACCCCATCACTTACACTCAGACATAAATAATAATGAACAACAGAGGGCCTTACACTGACTTCTCAGAAACTGTCCAGATTTTCCCTTTGTGGCCTACACTTAAGCTAGTTTTCCATCCCAAAGCTTCTTTGCCTTCATGATGATTTGTCTTAGTCATTAATCTCAGATGTGGTGCCTTGTCAAAGGCTTGCAAGGAGGCTACATCCATTGAATTTCCCTTATCTACAGTGGCAGTAATGTCTTCAAAGAACTCCAGCAGGTTAGTTAAGCATGACCTCCCCTGCCTGAATCTATGCTGGTTATCCTTAATCAAACTGATTTTCAAGATGCTCTTTCACACTTCCTTACGGTAGTTTAATTTTCCCCATAGCGCTTGTTAAATTCACTGATGTGTGGTTTCTTGGTCTGCCTTTAATCTTTTTTGAAGATTTGTCTGCTTTTTTTTCAATCTGCAAAAATCATTCCTAAACAGATCGGATTTAAGTTTTGTCAGTAAAAAGCTTTTTGTCCCTTTAGGTTCCTCACTAGCTGTTTAAAGTGTTTTCAAATGTTTTCAAAACTGGTTTTGATGAGAAAAACAAAAACCACAAGAAGTGTGTGCTTCATGCTGTTTCTTTTGTTGTTGATGGGATATTTTTTGTGTCTATGTGTATGTGTGATTTTACTAAATGAAGTAAAATGGAACAAACTATTGTTGTCAATACAGTGGCAAAATTCAAAATATTTTGGTCTCTTTGCATTCATGAAGGTGGGGAGGAGCTTTCCAGAGTATTCTAATTCTTAGCATGGTGGAATAGATATCAAAAGGTGTTCCAAATTAATTCCTCCACTTACAGTGAGCCAAAATGCAATGTGTCATCCTGAAGGTAATGGATTTAGTGATAAATTTACGCGTGTGTAGCCTGCAGGCTCCCTGTGATTCCCTGTGCCTTGAGGTGAAAGCCCATGCAATGTTGCAGCTGATGAGCAAGGCAATATAGTGCCAGCACATCACTCTAGTATTTCAGAAATCCCTCGATGAAGTTAAAGGTCATGGACCCAAGCTTCAGAACTTCAGTGGGCTAGGCTGAAGTGTTTCAGACACAGCATTTTCTTATGTGGCAGCAGCTTGCTGTGACTGTGGCACTCATAAACAAAGGGAAAATTTTTTACACGTTCAGAAAGATGGACAAATCTTGAAGAAGAGTGAAAGGTGACTACAGCACTACTTCTGTAAGAGATTCAAATGACTGCAATTTCCTCTCTCTTTCAGACAAACATACACACAAGTATTTTACTACATTCATTATTATGGTAACTGGGCACATTAATGCTTGAAAATTCAAATAGGAGTGTTATACATGGACATAGATTTTTTTACCTCTCCAGTATCAATGGTGATGTCGGCAGAGATGTAGGAGATATCTCATAAATGGTGCTGCAAAATTTGTAGTAGAAGAAAAATAATATTTTGCCTAGGTCTTAAATAAATATGAACCACAAGACAAATCAAACAATCCCCCTGATAATACCCTATCTGTCTTTGTAAAAGTTCTTTGTAGATATCTGAAAGGCATAACATGATGATTGTTAAGTCTCTAATGACAAAAGCTATTGATTATTTCCTGAAATGAGATGAAAACAGATATTGCAGCACCTATCTTTTAGGTGCCTATTGGCAAATGAACCCCAGAGCAGTATTCCAGGTAGACTACTTACAGTTCCACTTTTCATAGAATAATTTAATATTAACTGAGCAAGACAGAAACCCAACCGGGAGCGCAACTCTGATGTGGTGAGTAATGCTCTCCGTGTAAGAGGGGACCAGTAGGAGTCCAGTTACTGCTCCAGCAGCTTTTTAAATATTTTATATTGAGTTCCTTTAAGCAAGATTTGGAACCCAAACCTTCTACCTCCAAACGAAATTTTAACTGGAAACTTTCACGGCACCGACAGGCGAGAGCCTAAGGCAGTCACAGTATACACCAGAAAAAAAAAGAATGAGGCAGACTTTAATTTTCTCAGGGAAGAGGAAGCTGAATGGAGATTTTTCTCAATCTAGCTAAGTGCTCCAACTGTTAAATTACTCTCACTACTGTGGGAAAATGAGAGGACACCACTTCCACCCCCAGGAATACCTTATGTAAGGCCAAAATTGGTAGATGCACTTAAAGAAAGCCAAATAGTTTTATCTCTATGGAAGAACATCTATATTGAAGATTACAATGACTGCTCAATAACAATCCTATACAAACTGACAGCATGCAAGTGCTCTTAGTATGCTCAGAAATGTAACTTCAGACTCAAAGGAAATTTTGTAATGAAAAATAGACCTGTGTTAAGTGTGGAGGTTTCTGGGGTTAAAGTAGCCATTGAATGGTAGTTCAGCAATTCAAGTGTTAGATGTAAATATCTTCACAATAAAGGAAGAACTTGATGCTTAAATTCTTGTGTACTTATTTACTGCTGAGTGTCCTCAACATCCATGGAACTAATTAGGAACTGAAAAGTTCGACACATCTCAGATCTAGCTCTTGAATAATTATTATATTGCAATAGAAAAATCAACAGGGTTTTATTTTCTGAAATTTTCATATATGTGAGCTATACTAACCAAAAATTATTCTTGCAGAGAGAAGAAAAGACAGATATTAAAGGATTATGCCAATAACATAAGAGTAAGTAATGTTACATCTTATCAACAAATTTATTTAAATAATTTTCTCTGAAGAAATACTGTTCTACTATTTCAAGCAACTAAATGTACATGGCATATGATCCTTCAGTTCAAGTAATGAAGATGCACTATATGGCACTTTTTCTTATGGTGAAGTGAGTAATGCTTTAAAAAGGCAATCTCAATACATAAACATAAGACTACACAAATTTTATGTTATCCCAAACCAGCATTGAAGTATTGCTACCTAAAATGAGCAACTGATTTTTAATTAAGCACAGTATTTATTTGTAAACTTAATCTGGTATTTATAAATGTTTAGCTGTTCAGGTATTTTCTCATTTTAATAAATGTTTGATTTTTTTTTCTAATCAAGCAGAAAGTAAAACTTGATTGAAAAATAATTTTGTTATCCCATTAAAACAGTCCTACTCAAAGGACTCAATCTTTCCCTTGTCTCACTGGAAATTTAAATAGTAGTATGTCAGATATATTACATCTTGTTCAGATGTAGTCCTTTTCTAGTGATCTTTCTGAAACCTGTGTTCTTGTCGGTTCTTAAAAGCTATGCAACGATTTTGTTTGCACAGAACAGGAGTAATTAATGCCTTCCTTTCCTGAATAGACTCTATCAAGAAATATTCAGAAACTTCTCTTTTATAGTAATTAAATAGAACCTTTCAGAATGAAGGAGCAGGAACTGTCATGGGATATCTGCTAACATGAAAGAGATTCTGGTTTCTTCTATCTCATGCTACTCTTATTCATCATGGACATCTATGCTTTTGCTAATTATTTATTTACCTTGCTTTGTTTTCTTTTTTATGATGCTGATAGGCCTTTTTTTACAGACAGTCCTGAGAGGAAGAGGTAAAATAAAGGACAAGGGCAGAATTTCTACATCCCATTCAGGCCCAGCTTAAATGCATGTAGGAAGACTACTGTCTTAGGGAACAAGAGAAACAGTACTTTTTCAGACAGTGACAAATTTTCTAACATGAAACTAAAACCAGAAAGCTATGGATTGGATCTCACGGAATAAGTTATGTTTTAAGGTTTGAGATAAGCTTCTATCTAGGGGCAAAATTTTCAGTGTCATATTTTGGGGTTTTTTTTTGCAATTTGTTCTAGATGTTGGTCTTGTGATGAGGGAAATTGGTTGGTTTAGAAGGATGACATGGTTTCAGCATTCTCAGTATAATGGACCTCTTCCCAAACCTTTTCTAACAGAAATTCTTGTAGTGTTTCCTTAATCTATGCAGAAACACAGTACTTTGCCAGACCACATCGTTAAAGTTTGTCATAATATCCACCAGTTTTCACCAGACTGCTTGCTTGTTGCCCCAGAAAAGGGTTCATCATCAAGATATGACTTGTGACCAGTGATACCTTGGACCACAGAGGGGCAAATATATGCAAGGTGAAGTTCCTATACAGTGCACTTGATATTACCAATAAGCTACTAACACACCCCATGAAAACCAATGTCAGTGGGAGAGGAGATCGCTAAGCATCTCATTTGCTGTATTAATTTCTTAACAGGACCTAATTTTCTGTCCCTCCTGAAATCTCTCACAGGGCAAAATGTTGAACTTTACTGTCATTCAGATGGTCACCATGTACAGTCTGTACTATTTATTGGAAAGAAAATCACAAAATACAATTAATGAGAACAAAAACTAGGTAATGAGAAGATAGGATAGAGCGAAGTGGATGTTTAAAGGAAATACAGACTACTATTCTTTTAAGTGCATCAGCAACACTGACTACAACATTATGATCGCTCAAAATTTTGAGAAATGCATTTGAAAATCATACATTAGTATTACTTAAAGTTAGTTAATACAAAAATCCATATAGAATTTTTAGGTATATGTGGGAAAAGTATGTAGTTTACAGATTCACATCACCCCTTCCTATCTATCAGATGAAAAGTTCTGCACAGGGTGAAGTATTCCCAAAGAGCTCAGGAAGTGCTCAGGGAAATGAACAGATAGAAGCTTCAAAACAAGCAAAATGCAGTACCTTTCTGCACAGCAGGAATTACATTGTAGAACAAATTGTCAGAAAATAGTGTTGTTGACTGAATTATGAAGATATTCAAGAGCAGCTTCATGAAGGTTGCATTTATTGATGAATGTTGAACATAGATGCAACCTCTGACTAAGGAGTTTCGTAAACTGGCCAGAGGCTGCTGAAATATGTGGCTGGTTGTATCTTGTTTCCTCCAGTTTCTTTCTGTGTATTTGTTAATGCCCATTGTCAGAGGGAGGCTATTTTGTTCTGATGTGATGTGATGCTTTTTGCGTTTTTAAAAATGTGAAGACTGTGACTTAACCAAATTCCTGAGACATGTACATGCTTACGTCCCTGACTTAATTCTTCAGATTCTGGGAGTGCCCTGTGCCCATCTTCAGCCTTTACGTTGGTTGCTCCCAGAGCAGGAGTCATCACAGATTAGATTCTGGGTACTTTCCTCCATGGGAATGCTAAAGAGCCACTTTGGAGCCTAACAAGGAAGGTATCTTATACTTCTTCAGCAGAGGAGGCAATTATAGAGCAACTGGAACAAGAAAGACAAGGTCTGCAAACGGAGTATTTTAAAGAAACAGTAAGGAGGAAGAAAAGAGAAATAGTGTTTAATGCTGAAATTCTGATGGTGCCAGCTCTGCCAGTCCTTTGAGATAAAAGCCATTATTTTCAGCACATCAGCATAAAGCCTGTGTATTAGCTCAGCGACTGAACTGCTATGTCCATGAGGGCACGAGTCATTATTTATCAAACCTGCACAGTTGTGGCACCAAGGCTTCTACTGAGGGCACTTGCCAGCAGACATTTCAAGTTTTGAGCTGTATCACCAGTTCTGCTTAGTAAGACTACACTGGTATGCCTGTGTTACTGCAGATGATAAGGGAAGGTAATAATGCATTGCTCTTCAATAAGATAAATACCAGTCATGAAGATCATTAAAAAAAATTTTTAATAGTTATTGATGGATGCGAGTGAATTAATCTGGGCTATGTCCTCTGCAAAATATTGGGCAGCATGAAGCTGCTGTGAGCTAATTTTCAGAATATAAGGGTTTTAGCTTGATTCTAGTTATGCAGGAAATAACGTTTCCCAGTCTCGAGTTTCCTGTCACAATGCTGTCCATGTTGTCCATTTCATTTTCTCTATAGTCATATAATCCTTTGCATTATGGGTCCCTGTACTCCAGGACTTACCATAAAGCAAATTGATAAATCACACTATACATGTTACTGCCTAATGAACTCTTATTTAAAAAATAAATATAATAATAGACAAAATACCCTAGAAAAAAAATCGAATGGAACAGGACAAATAATGAGAGTAAGAATTGATTAAAGAACATAAACCAGTCCGGACTGAAATTCCCATTAAATGCTGTCATGCTTTTTCATATGTAGCTTGTAGCTTCTTTTTTCAAGATAGCTTACCTTCCTTAGTGGTTTTGGAGAGTGTGCCAATGAAATATAAGAATGATTTCCCTCAACTGCCTGTGCTGTCCTCTGTGCTGAATGTCCACCCCTCAGCTGACAGTCTGTCACCACAATAGCTTATTTTTTCAGTGAGCAGTACATTATCTCTCTAGCATCAAAGAATAGTTTCTTTTTATTAATTGATTTTTTCCCCCCAGGGGCACCTGATCCTCATGCACATTGCTCTTTTGGGATAGTACGTAGACAACAGCAGTGTGACTGAGTAGGTCTGAGAAGCAAAATGCTGTTAAGATAGTTGCACAAAATATTTCTACTTTACAAATCTGTACCTAAAAGTACCAGTGCTATGTGACTGTGGCAGGTTGACCCTGGCTGGACACCAGGTGCTCACCATAACCACTCTATCATGCCACCTCCTCAGTTGGACAGGGGAGAGAAAATTTATCTGAAAGTTCATGGGTTGACATGACAGGGGGCGATGACTCAGCAATTACCATCACAGTAATCGACTTGGGGAAATTAGTTTATTGCCAATCAAATCAGAATAGGATAATGAGACATAAAACCAAATCTTAAAAATACCTTCCCCACATCCTGCTCTTCTTCCCAGGCTTAACTTTACCCCCGTTTTCCTCTGCCTCCACCTCCCAGTGACACAATAGGAAAGAGAATGAGTGTTATGGACAGTTCATCAAATATTTTATCTGCCGCTCCTTCCTCCTCAGGTGGAAGACTCCTCACACTTCTCCCCTGCTCTAGTGTGGGGTCCCTCTCACAGGAGACAGTCCTCCACAAAAGTCTCCAACACGAGTCCTTCCCATGAGGCTACAATTCTTCACAATCTGCCCCAGTGTGGGTCCCTCCTGTGAGGTGCAGTCCTTCAGGAACAGACTGCTCCAGCGTGGATCCCCCAGAGGATCCCAAGTCCTGCCAGCCAAACCTGCTCCAAAATGGGCTTCTCTCCAGGGGTCCACAGATCCTGCCAGGAGCCTGCTCCAGCATGGGCTGCCCACAGGGTCACAGCCTCCTTCAGACACACCCACCTACTCCCATGCAGGGTCTTCCATGGGCTGCAGGTGGATATATGTTCAACTCTTAACCTCCATGGGCTTCAGGGAGACAGCCTGCCTCACTATGGTCTTCACTACGGGCTGCAGGGCAATCTCTAATGTTTGGATCACCCCTTCCCCCAACTTCTTCATTGACCTTGATGTCTGCAAAGTTGTTTCTCTCACATATTCTCACTCTGCAGTGGCTCTGCACAGGTTTTTTCCCCCCTTCTTAAATATGTTATCACACAGACGCTACCTCCATCGCTGATGGGCTTGGCCATGGCCAGCAGCAAATCTTGGAGCCAACTGACATTGGCTCTATAGGACATGGAAGAAGCTTCTAGCAGCTTCTCACGGAAGCTACCCCTGTAGCCTGCCGACTACCAAAACCTTGCCATGTAAACCCATACAGTGAAAAAGCACATTCAAAACATTTGCACAGATACATCCATCCTGCAAATATGGTCTGCAGAATGATGCACAATAATACCAAAAAATGTTTGGTGCCTATCCTACAGTGGTAAAACTGAGCAGATACATTTTTTTTCCACCAGAGCCCACCTCATCCCTTACAAACAGCCTGTTGCTTAGAAAGAAAAATGAAGCCTTAAGGAACTGCAATTAGTTTCCATCAATGTGGGATAAACGTAAAAATGATGAATACTCATAGAGGAAATAAAGTGGAGGTGGAACCGATTGTTTTTAATTCAGGACCAGGACAACAGCCTCCATTATCCAATATAGCCAGTAGTCTATGAGTTGGCTTCAGTCCAAATTCTGATTTGCAGCTGCTTTTAATGTTTGCTTTGTAATAACAAACATTTTGTTCCAGGGTACATAAGATCCAGGGTGGTATTTTTATACATAGAATTACTTGAGTACAACAGTTTTAGAGAAAAACAAACCACAACTTCCCTTGAGGAATCTCTCCTTCCAAAAAAAATTAAAAACCAAACCAAACACAAAAATGATAGATTTGGAAACTTTACTTAACTCAGATACTACCTAGGAGGTAACAGTAATAAATGTCGAATACTGTTGTCTATCCATTCTCTTTATAGCACTATATTACATTGAGATTATGATGATTCTCAAGTGTAAAAGCAAGTACAGTACAAATTCCTTGATGTTCAAGTGCTGAGATCTGCAATTTTCTCTTACAGCAGTGGGAACTGCAGATATTTAGCACTCCTGAAAAGAAAGTAAAAATACAAATCTAGGCTCTTGACAATAAACAGTACCTTCTGCCCTCTTCATAGCATCCTTTAACTTGACACTAAAACAATTTTGCAGGTAAAATGAGCTCAGACAGAAGCTTTTATTTTTCAATACGTACATGTTCAGGTATTTGGGAAAAGAAGGTTGTTTTTTCATGCTGAATGCCGATGACCTGATGTATCTTAAATGTATTCCATCCACAACTCTGTTTCTTTATCAAATATTCATGTAAGTATGTACCACTTTACAGTAACACTGCTTGTGGATACACTGAGTTGCATTATCAGTGAAGTGGACTTAAAAAGTCAGTCAGGAAATAACACAGAAATAAAGATTCCTCTACTACATGAAATCTTGAGGACCCATCCTATAGTCCTTATTCAGTTAACTCCTACTCTGAAGGCAAAACTTGCAAAAACTAGCTATGCTTATAGAGGTTGAAATTATTGTGTTCCTAACTAGCTTGACAATAAAACGGCTAGTACTTTAAAGAAGATGCATGAAGTTAACTGACAGGAGACTCTAGCTCACCTTATCCAGAATACGGAAATGATAGATCGGGATTTTCCATTTCTAGCAATGGGAACTTGGATTTACGGACACAAGAATCCACACTAAAAAGAAATAATCAATTAGGTATCTCTGTTCAAGGAAAACTACTAATTTGAGTATATATATATAAAAAAAGAAAACTGAATTCATTTTGACAAAATAGCTTCTCAATTTTCCTTCTAATGTGGTATGACTCATCTCAAATCCATTGCAAAGTGGTAAACAAACTACACCAACTCAGTAGTCATCATCTGCCAGGAACATTTTAAAAAGAAAACTGTTACTGAGCTACTTTTCTTGTCTTCTGTACAGAGAAACTTATTTTCCCAGCAGAAATAGCACTTCACGTTATCTTCTTTTCATTTACCATGTTTCCCTTACTGTTAACAGCAACCTAAGACATACCTCTTTAAGCCAGTAATTCATTTAAGAATTGAAATAGTTTGGACTAGTTTTAGGTATTTTCAAAACAATCTATTTCTTTTGAAACAAATCAAAAGAGGGAAGTTCAGTTTGATTAGTTATGACATTGTATATGGGACGTATCTTGGATAGTAATTTAAATATGTAGACAATAGCCTTTTGATTTTATTCCTCATTCACTGAACTAATTTTATAATTGGAACTGCAACAAAAATAAAATTATTAGTCCTTCTTTGTTCTATAATCCTTCTGTAATCTAATTTCCTTAAAATAGCTCCAAGATAAAATAGTCATGAAGATCAAAATGACAACTAAGCTGGTCTCTCCAATCTTCATTACCCATTATTGTTTATGATGACTATTTATTATTATCATACAGTTAATAAACAAAATCTAAATCACTTGATAATGCATCTGAAATCAGCTTCTCTGCTGGTGTAAATCACTAGAGATCCATGAAGAGGATTTCATGATGTATTTTTTGCAATAGTTCTTGTTTGTAGATTTAAAAATCTTTCAGGTCAGGCCCCTCACTGTGTTAAATGAGACTAAATTGAAAAAAGAGAGCACCTTTAATTTCCAAAATATTCCCTGATTCATTGCTACAAAGAAATTACTTTGGAGCTTTTCAAGAGTTGACAGGAAAACTCTGAATTGTCATGGCAACATGAATTGAACAAATCCTTCTTTGCTGTTTGCATAGATCATCCCCATGCTATCATTCTGCTTACTAAATGTTGCTAAAGAAAGCAATTAAAGGTTAACGTCTTCTCAGAACCAAATAAATTACATAACCAGTGAAAGCCACTGGCGTGAGATATACTTCAGATAGGTAAAAAAATTAGAGGCATCATGTATCTTCAATGTAAACACCACCAAGCTGTGTAGTGTAGTTGACAAGCTGGAGGGAAGGGATGCCATCCAAAGGGATCTTGATACACTTGAGAGGTGGGCCTGTGCAAATCTCATGAAGTTCAACAAGGTCAAGTTCTAGATCCTGCACCTGTGATGGGGCAATCCCAAACACAAATACAGGCTGGACGGAGAATAGACTGAAAGCTGCCTTGAGGAAAAGGACTTGGGAGTGTTGGTTGACAAAAAGCTCAACGTGACTGGCAGTGTCTGCTCACAGTCCAGAAAGCCAACCTTATCCTGGACTGCATTAAAAGAAGCAGGACCAGCAGGTCAAGGGAGGCGATTGTCCCCTTCTACTACACTCTTGTGAGATCCCTGTACTGTATACAGTTCTCGGGGCCCCAGCATAAGAAAGACACAAACCTGTTGGAAAAAGTCAAGAGGAGCACCACAAAGATGATCAGAAGGCTAAAACACCTCTAAAGGCTAAAAGGACAGGATGAGAGAGAGATGAGGAGTTGTTCAGTCTGCAGAAAAGAAGGCTCCAGGAAGACCTTATAGCAGCCTTCCAGTACTTAAAGGGAACCTCTACGAAAGCTGGAGAGGGACTTTTTACAAGGGCAAGTAGTGGTAGAACAAGGGATAATGGCTTTAAACTGAAAGTGGGTAGATTTAGATTACATATAAGGTAGAAATTCTTCATTATGAGGGTGGTGAGGCGCTGAAAGACATTGCTCTGGGATGTTGTAGATGCCTCATCCCTGGAAGGGTTCATGGACAGGTTGGATGGGGCTTTGAGCAACGTGATCTAGTGGAAAGTATCCCTGCCCATGGCAGGGCGGTTAGAACTAGACGATCTTTAAGATCCCTTCCAACCCAAGCCATTCTATGATTCTATAATTCTGCATGGTATTTCTGTGATTGTTTGCATAACATTTCATATTAATAATAATCAAGAGTTTCAATTTTCTTTATTATTATTAGATTTGTTCCAGGATCGTTGTCTTAATGCAAGTTGTCTGTGTGATATGTGACTATAATAAAGGCCGGATTCAAAGTCCACTAAGGTTAATGAGATTTATTTTTTCCTGTGAGTTGCCTAGCCTTTGGATCAGGTGGTAACTTGTCAGAATCTGACATACAGCAACCCAAACTATTCAGTTGACTAGAATCTATGTCAAGCATACCTAGTTGTGCGTAATAGAATGCTTGTTCTCTACAAACTGGCAGATTTGTTTCAAGTTAACTACATCATGTACCTGGAAAAAAAGAAAGGAAAATTTTGGCATTCATGTTGATTAAATACCATGATAAAGCCCTCCTTATATAGTTTTCATAGGAAAGCAAGGTGGAAATGGTTGAGTATAGCTCACAATCAAAGTGCTACTACTGCTGCCACTGTTGACTTCATAAAATCTATTAACACTATATCCTTCAGTGTTAGAGACACTGCAAACAATAGGTCAAAATGTGCACTGGGGATATTCACGTGCTGAGATTAAAAACAAATCAATTTAATTTCCTGGGAGAGATGTCTACAAATGCAAAGGGTCACCAGATATGATATTAACAGTGAGGTTCTAAAAGTGAATTATAAAACAGTTTCTGGGAAAAAAAAAAAAAAAAGCTTGGTATGACTCAATCTATGTATTATAAGAAACATCAGCAGGATACCAGTAGAGAATCTGGCTTCTGGGGCAAAGCTAAAATAGTGTACTTAGTCACTTGGAAGGAGTCAGATTCTGCATTGATATCCCACAGACATTAGTGAGAACAGTGTGATTTGTCATGACCATTTATTTCACAACCAGAACCATGTAAAATTAGTCTAAAAATAAACTAAACACTTTTAAAATTTGTTTTATCAAAATAGCCTTTTCAAAAACATCGTTGTTGTGCAAGAAGCATTGCTCTTTCTTTCTTCTTTTTTCTTATCCTCATAGTTATGTGCATTTTTAAAATAAGGTTCAGGGTAAGGCAGGTTCCGTGAGCTCACGTGTATTCCTGCCATATCTAGCTGCTTGCTTCTTAACATCAGCTGCTTCCTGACAAAATGATTTCCTTGTTCCTTGCATCTCCAGCTGTGTTGGACACTGGCAGTCTGACATGGGTCCCAAGATACATGGCGTGTGTTATATGCACCATGAGTTCAGACTGAACGTTGAAGCACTCATACAAGGCAAGTACTAGCTCAAGCACGATGCCCAAACCCAAGTTTAAGTTCTCTTTCGTATATTTTGGATACACCAAGCTCCTCCATCCGTTTCAGCAGTAGGCATTGCAAGCACAGTGAAGATGATTTAAATTCAATCTATAACTAGACCAGTATTTAAAAAAAAAAACACTATCCTGGTTGTGGTCCCCAGTGTGTTTAGGCCCACCCTTTAACCCAAGCCTCAAATACAGAGAAAAGTAGTTGTACTTTTGTTCCCAGTGCAGTGTATATTGCTGGCGTTTCAGCATCAGTGTAAGCAAAATGTAAGCTTGGATATTTGTGTTCTCTTGGTATTTGTATGTGAACATGATATGGCAAGTAATACAGGTCAAAGGAAGTAAACAATGTTTATGAAGTATTATATCATGGCTACATATGAACTGCAAATCATAGGATAAGGAAAAGAGATATGCCTAGACCTGGATCTTTTCTCTTCCAAATGGCAAGGGTTTGCTGCAAACAACAGAATTGCAAGAAAATGTCAATTAAAAAAAACTCCAATATAAGTCTAGAAGTGGCTCTTTAATAAAAAAGACAAGGAAAACTTTCAGACAAGAAATAAGAAGAACTTTGTTTTTGACAAGTCCCGCAAAATGTAATTTTAAAATGCTGGCCGTATTTTGTGCAAGTTTGTAAAACAAACTGCACACAGAGTTTTATTCACTATTATTTATTAATCTCAGTGTCAGCTGCAGTGTTGCAAACATTTCTTTTGGAAAACCACTGTACAACAGAGACATGAATACAGAACATGATTCTGTACTTAAGTATCCATGGGATACTGTAAGAGAGATATAAAACATCCGAAGACCAAAATGATACTAGGTTTCTCTGTATATTGTCCTTCGTATTTTAAAGAAAATACGAAGGGAAAAGCAGAGGAAAAAAAAAAGAAGCAAGGTAGAGGTCAGATAAAACTATGCTTAGAGATACCAGAGATACTGTTTAAAACCAAAACTCTTCCCTAAGGACATAATGTTTTTTTTTATATTATCAAGTTTGGTTGTTCACGTTCATCCAGTTGTCCTTTTTTTTTCAGTCATACATGAATGTAAACATTGTCAGAAGTTCTCAGCCATGAGAGCATCTACCGTGCCTGCCTTATTCATCATAGCAATCTTTTCAAAATTGGCCAATCCAGCTACTGCTGAAATCAATAGAATTTTCAGTTTCCACTGCAGCAGAATAGGGCCTTCACAACTGTCCAAAGCTACCTCTCACTTGACAGTGATGACTCAAAAAACTGAGGATGAAAGAGGTGGAATCACTATTTCAGAATATACATGAATATATTGTTAAAATATGTAATTTAATAATTATAAAGCTGTAGTAACCTGTGATTAATTTTTATCCTGAAAATGAAAGCATTATTATAATTGCAAAAAATTGTGATTTTTTTTTCTTATCTTTTACTAAAAGCAAATAATTTATGATATTCTGATTAATCAAGAGGAATTCTGGTTAATCATCAGCAGTATAACAGTGATTAAAGCTTGCTCTACCCTTTCAACTGAATGTGACTTCCAGGTAAAAATGGCAAGAGGCTGTTGTCATTTTCTCTTTTTTTTTTTTTTTTCATCTGAGTAAGAAATAGAGAAAAAAAATACTGTCTCTGAGCAAGTGAGACTTGTTACTGGCAATAAGATGCAGTATTACTCTTGTAAAAGTTTCCAGTGTATGCATGCCTCCATTTATTATTTAACTACTAAACACAGATAACTAATAAATGTTGCCTTTGTTTGTCAATATAACTCTAGCAATAATCCAAGTAATTTGTTTAAGCAGTTATTCCATTGAGAAATGCTTATAACAAATATAGTGCAGATTTTCTGAAAAGCACCGGAAACGTCATAGAGTGGTCTTTCATCGGGCCAGAACCTAGACGTGTGAGGACAAAGTAAGAGCTCACACCTTTCCTCAGGCATTAACGACATTTTTCCTTATTTTAAAAGTTACTGGTTGATAAAAGTGGTTTCAAGGAAATTGCAACTGATGTAGAAAAGTAAAACATCTAAGCAAAAAGAAAGTGATTTGTACACATTAGGAGTATTTCCATATGATTCTTTGTTCACTGGAGAAATTGGAAGAATACCCAATTTAGCTCAGTCTAATCTGGTTAATTTTGCAGCCATATGGAGAACTAGAGGCCATATTCTTGTATGGTGACTCTGATTTAAACCCATTTATATGCTCGAGTTTTATCAGAGATCTTCTCATAGTTACACTACTGCTTTGGTGGGTTGTATAGTTAAACCAGCAATTCCCCTTTCCACCCTGCATCCCTCTGCTGGTTACAGGCAGCTTGGCACTACGCTGCAATATCTGTACTTAATCTTAAAGCTGTTTACTAGCAGAATAATGTCATCATGGTCAAAGACATGGCAGTTCAATACAGATTTGAGCAAAATCAAATTACCCCTTATCTTTAAATTCATTGGAGGCTTTACACACTATTAAGCAGTTACTTCTTCAAGTAAAGGTTGCAAGAGGAAGTTTTATGTGACAGTGTACAGATGACATGTCCTGAAAAAGTTAAAATCAGTGATCCCTAGGGTTTTTCAGCCTTTCTAGAGAGCATGGTAAATCTTGAATGCATTGCTTTCTGTTCAAAATATTTACAGTTTCATATTGTTCCCAATTTGGTGGGGCCAAAGTTTTCATGAATGTAAATGATACTGATGTCAAAGTCCCACAGCTGTCTTGTGAAAACTTGTGTCTATCAGTGCATATGTAGTAATACTAGCATATGATAAGTAAAAATAAGATGAAGAGCTAGATTCCATGTTTGTACAGAAAAAGTAGTCTGCAGGGAAAACAAATTACACTGCCCCCCCCACAAAAAAAACCCCACAACAGACCCAAACAACAAAACAAACCAAACCATGCCTGATCAAAATCGTACGTATATGTATAAAGGGACATGGGAGCAACAGTCAGTAAAATAACTAGAAAACAATCTACAGAATGGCTCCTATTTATACAAATTGTAGATGGTGCTGAAGTGCCCTTACAGATTTCAGTACATACTGAAGTTCATATGCGCTTAGGACTGCGTGTGCTTGTATACCCTCTCCAGCCCCTCACACCAGTATCCTGTTCCACACACACCAGAGACACTGATAACCATGTCCTGGCCGATTGTAGGAATTCAAATCTCATCTGAGTTCAAAGGTCTAAAATGAGTGTTTGTGGAACCTTTCTTCAACTGTTATGCTCTCCGTTACATTATAGCCAAATTGACCCATATTTCCTATTCCTGTACAGAGTTAAGGACATTATATACATATCTTGACAGAAAACTGGGCAAGATGTAGATCCTACCAAAGAGTAAATGTATTTTTATGTTAAAATATTATGTGGTAAGAGCTGGTTGTTCTCTTTGTTGTCTTTTAATGGCCAGTTCCTCACTGGGCTAGGGGATGGGGAATACATTCATCAGATACTTGGTTTTGCAATTGGGTATTCAATACTTAGCTCTGATGCTGTTTTAAAAATCTCTTTTTTTTTTATTTTAATAGCTCATCTTCCCTAGAATTGCTTTAGTCTTCTCTGGAAGAGAATGGAGCCTCTCTAGAGAGACCAGCTTCACAGTTTGAGAAGCACTGCTTTGGAGAGAGAAAATACATGACTTTAAAAGAGACAAACACTCTCAGTCCAACAGGAGGAAGGCTTAAACATAGTGGTAACTTGGTGTGATGTAGTCATAGCAATTATTTTGACAAAGTGATTGCAACAAACAGAAGATACATAAAAGGTTTGGGAGGTTAATTCTTTTTCTTATTTTTCTCCTTTTTCTTCCTTTTCTTCTTTTTCTTCTTTTTCTTCTTTTTCTTCTTCTTTTTCTTTTTCTTTTTTTTTTCTTTTTCTTTTTCTTTTTTTCTTTTTCTTTTTCTTTTTCTTTTTCTTTTTCTTTTTCTTTTTCTTTTTCTTTTTCTTTTTCCTTTTCTTTTAAATAAAATCCTAAGCTATAAATGTGGAAGTCCTTTTACTGTCTGTATTCAATTTAAGAACAGAAATGTTTTCCCTTTGCTATTTCCACCAATCTGAATGACACCTCTGTGCATAAGCCTGCTTATACACATCTTCTTTGAGGCAATTAGGTGGCAATGAATGTGTTGCATTTTTTTATCTGAACAAGTCCAGGAAATTATCTTGGAAACACATACCAGGACAATTTAAAGTATTAAGCAATATCTATTTCTACATTGAAAATAGGTTGTCCACAGACCTCAAGTCACAGCAGAAAGATATTTCAATATTTTATTTTGAATTTTAGTCTGAGTTGAGTCTAAATCTACCACTTGTTCCCTAGCAATATGAATTTTTACGGAAATGTTATTGACAAGTTTTGTATTTTAAGCAAATCAATAGATTTTTATTTTTGCTTTTGCTAGGATATAACCTATTAGAATTGGCAAAACACTATAAAAAAGCCCATCTTAACATGCAGAGCTGAACGCCATGCTGCCTGTCTCGTTTAAGTATAACTGCTATGATAAGGTAGTTTCTGGGAAAGTGGTTCCTTTAAATGACTCCATACTAATTTCCCTTGATGCTTAAAGCATAATGGACAGGGAATGATCCCCCAAAGGTTTTCCAAAACACTCAGATGCATCAGTCAGACAAAATGAGTCCAAAGAAACGTGTAGAACTGCACCTTGCCTGCCACAATGAACAATGACGTAAGTTCATTTTCATCCTTTCTTGCCCCTTTAAAAAGTTACAGAAAATTGCACAGCAACAAAGAGTTTCCATTTCGTTTCATAACGAGGAACAATGTGGAAAGCAGCCCACCTCCCATTTTACTGAAAGATAAGTGAATGCCTGAGGCAACACACCTAGAATTTCAGCACTTTTTTTTTTCCCCCATGAAACCCAGAAACCGACCGAAACCCGGTGAATTCCTATTACAATGACTACCGAACGATTAGACTACCAAGGGTCTGGTAAAACAAAGAGTTGTGAGGACCTATTCATCAAAATTTTATGTGTTCCTGAAAGCCTGGGGTCTCCATGTTACTAAGGAAGGAGTTCTTTCACTCCCTAAACTATAAATGTAATTTCATCCTCAAGATTACATTTGACTAAATATAGATACCTGTGCTTGATTGCCTGGGAAGGTAAATGTGAAAGATTTATGTTAAATGTCCCCGCTGGTTCCGCTTCTACCTGTTGTTTGACTTCGGTATTAAGTCAGTTTGTAGCTTTTAAGTAGGTGTGTTGCTGCTTCACATTAAGGGAGGTATAATTACATTCTGCAGAGCAGCATCAGAGGCAGTGCCCAAATGTTCCTGGCAAAGCCTTTGTATGTAAGCAAAACACGTCGGATCTCCGCTGAATAACCATGATCCAGCCTCCAGCTTTTCATATGTGCTGTCAGCCATGAAAAGAAAACACTTAAAATGTCAAACGACAGAACAGGCTACAGTGTATTTAACAAATGAGTCGCGGGTGTCGGCGCGCCCCGGGAGCCAGCGCGGCCGTGGCTGTAGCTCGTCCCGGGGCGGCTGGGCCCCGTGTGCGGCTGCCGTGCGCAGCTCC
>VWZK01006802.1:9022-22588 GCA_013396935.1 Baryphthengus martii
GAAACTACACATACATTGATAGTTATACATGTCAGAGCACACTTATATATGTTGCATCATGTGGCCTGGCTGGGTGACAGCTATTTTTTTAGGTTGTGTTTTGTGATTTATGGCAGAAACATTTCACAGTTCAGATACATACCCTCTGAAAGTTTTCAGAGTTGAAATGAATGAAATACATATATACCAAATAGTTCCACTTGATAATATAATTGAAAGCTATCCATTTACATCTCTTTGAAAAGTGATTTCATTTTGAAT
Source organism: Baryphthengus martii (assembly GCA_013396935.1). Taxonomy (NCBI): domain Eukaryota; kingdom Metazoa; phylum Chordata; class Aves; order Coraciiformes; family Momotidae; genus Baryphthengus; species Baryphthengus martii. Next base: position 9,284 of record VWZK01006802.1, read on the forward strand.
ACTACTATAAGTCTGCTTCTTCAGATTAGTACCATGTCAAATAGAACTAGAGGTGTTCCTGGTATCTTGTTCTTCTTTCATTAAGGTGAGGTTTCCATGGGAGTACATGAGAGGCTGTGTCCCATAAAGATTTAAAATTCTCACATTCCTGTGGAAATGGGAATACGATATGGCTGACTGTCATAGTATGACGTTGGACACTCTCTGGTCTGGGAAATCTCCTGAGAACTGTGTACCTCGTTCAGTGACCTCAGTATTAGCCACTAGAATCTCTCCAGGTTGTCAGGAAATAGTCTAAATGACATAAAATGTTAGTTTTCAGACATAACTTTAGAAGCTTAAACTGGTTCAGGAAGATGAGTTTTGATGAGTAGAACTTAATTCCAGCATGTGAAGTAACTGAGTAACTGCAGGAGAGCCCTGATTATTAGAAAGTCTTGCCTGGTTTTAGTTAGGATGATAACTCCTCTCTTCTCCATATCCTCCTCCTTATAATGACTAATCTTACCCAGCCACCAAATTAAAAAAAAAATAAAAATTATCATATTGAGACAGAAGAGTGCTCCATGGGGTGCTGGCTGCATTACTTGGCAGGCATTCTTCATTTTCTATGAGCTTTCTACTACTAAAAGCCATAGCTCTCTGATACAATCAAACACTTGGCAGTGGAAAGCTGCCACGAATAACACTCCAGCTTTGTAGCCAGCCTTTGTTCCTAATAGGGTCTCAAAAGCTCTTGGAATTAGGTGAATGAAGAAATTGTTGCTTGAATATTCCTGTCTTTTTTGGAGCCCTTTGATTATGTGTATAAAAAGAGCATCTATGTAAATAACCTTCCTCAGATTTAGGTTTTGATTTTCCTATTGGAATCTCTTGTGTGCTAAACAACAAGGCTACTGCTCACTATGCGCCAACACCTGGGAATAATCATGCAAAAATAACAGTGAGAAACTGCAGCGCATCTGTTCTTGACATTAACTTTCCTCAGTCTGACAGCCTGCCACCCCCAGATGTGAGTCTTATATGCCTTTTTTTTCCACTGGAGACGGTGGCCTTCCTGCCTCTCTCTGCCTCTAATAGCTTACATCAGTGCCCTTTGGAGAATTCATGAAAACAATTGTGTCACCACAATAATTGCTGAGAACCACCACTTTGCTGTGCTGACATTACAATTATCAAACAAGATGGTATAATTTTAAAACATGGAAAACTGGAGTAGTATTTAAGGTCAGCATATTTTATTCTTACTGTGCAATGAACATGAACCTCGGGGATAGTAAATTTCCACTTAATTCTTGACCAAAGGCTTATTGTTTAATCCACAGAGCAACAGTCCGTTTTACTGCAGTAGTCGCTTCTTTGGCCTTGTCCTGGGTATATTTCTACTGGAAAACATGAACATTTGTTAGGAAGTCTAAATAAACCAGAACTGAGTACGAATATTTGCAACAAAGATCTTGGTAGGTGTATGCTGTCAGATCTATCTGTGCTTTCTTTAGCTTCCCCTCACTGTTTATAATTCTTAGAAAATGGAAGATACATCTGCCAGTTTAGTCTACATTAATTTAAAACGTTGGCTAGTTTAGTGTGATAACAGCAAACATTTTGGTTTGTTTTTTTTTTTTTTTCTGGCTTTGTGGTGAGTTATGATTTATGGAAGAATGATGTTGCATATGCAGTAGGAGGTTTTGCACAGCTTTACAAAACAGCATGTAAACTATGAAACAGGCCGTTCCTGAGCATTTCTTGTATTTTATAAATAGATGTGGCTTAGCTTTCCTTAAGCACTATGCTCCTTTACCTGCTAGTTACTGATCTTGGTTCTCTTCTGACTTGAAGTAAGATACATTAGAACTCCTCTGAATTATTATGCCTAGGGCACATAATGACCCTGTTACCTTGACAGAGCTCATTACTCGGTCAGTGCCAGTGAGCAGGGCTCCCTGACATCAAACTCTTTGCTTCCACTTGGCTTTGCTTCCACTTGTTTGATACAGACAGAACCTGTACAGCGTAGAATCAGTGTCCCTCCAATACTAGGCATACACAGTTGTGGCTTTATGTTATGGTCACTGTTAGATATTGCAAGTAACACCTGCTATGGAGGTGGGTTGATATCTGCCTTGCCTATATGCGTTCAAGAGTACTTTGCAAAGCATTCTTGCCTGCGCTTTAGCTCTGCAATTGTGACAACTTACAGACAAAAATAAAGATATCATTGATTGAATGTGTTGTTTTTATGCCACAGGAACTCTGCTTTACACATAGAGTTTTGCTGGTATTAGCAGTTTTTTACTCCTAATGAATGCTTTACAGTATTCATATTTTGCTTTGATTTTTTTTTTTTGTTTGTTGTTTACTTTGTTCTATCTCTAACCTGAGGATTATTTTAGTCCTAAATAAGAAGAGTCCCCCATCCTCCCCAAATGAAGAAGAGTTTGGAGAAGAATGTCATTATAGGCCCCTCCTCTCTCCTCCCTAGTTCTTGTGTAATTGATACCAGAATTCAGGCTGGTCATACAAAGATGGTGCAAAACATTTTCGTTAAATATTTAGCATACTTAAGATTTGTGTGTACAATAGAAAGTGTTGACTCTCAGTTTGTTTGTATGAATGATGCTAAAAGCGAAAGAATTGCTATAAAGCAAATTGTATCAATTGTTGTTTTTTTTTAAATCATTGCAATTAAAAAAAAATCTTTTAAATTCTTGATTTCTATTTTATTTTCTCATTGTAAAAAATGGCCGTATGATGAAATAAGCTGATTTGTAATACAAAGAATATATAATACAGTAATAATACTCTTTAGTCCTTTCTCCTCTTTATATCCCCATTTGCCAACTTTGCTTTAAAATAAAGCAAAAGTAACTTTGATCTACATTAAGATACACTTGAACAAAACCTACATTACAATGTACAGTGAGTCATTATGTATTTTCTGTTGAGTGCTCTTACAGGGTCCAAAATTAAAACCAGCATAGAAATACAGACATTTGATTGTCTGTTTGAAAGAAGCTAGAAAACAACCATTTAAAAAAAAATCATTGGATGGAAGAATGATCCCTTGGTGTCATATCTATGATTGAGTGGGCCAAATAAACATGGATTTTAGACAGTTTACCTGTTTAAGTGGGCACACTCATATCCTCCTTTAGCTATCTTTTATATGACAAGGGAGTTTATGGCCACAGTAAAATACTGAGAACCCTCAGGCCAAATCTCTATACAGAAAAACTGCTACTGGGTATATTGAGAGTCATATGGGAAAGATAACTGCTTCAGTTCATATATAGATGTTGTCTCTGTGTGAACTGTCTGTGTACAGACTGATTGTCTGATGAGCTGTATTCTTCCAAATATGCATTTTGGAAGTCCTGAGAAATTAGACGGCTTGGATAGATTCTTATAAAAGCTCTCATTTGTTATTTCAAGTAGGGAGATTTAAATGCTATCTCTGAGATATTAGGTGGGTGATCCTAGTGTATTTTAAGTGATTGGATGACAAGAGATTGTCTTTGATGCCATATGGATATTGGAATTGTTCCAAGTGCTAATTTTGCTGTGATGAAAAAAAAAAAAAAGGCATTTATATGTCTTTATAGTGTCTTTATAAATGTTTTAATGTTTTTCTTTAAATAGAAAATGAAGTTCCCAGTTTGCAAAATTTAATTTCCATCCACAAATCAGTCTCTGTCAGCACCAAGAAAAAAGTGACCTTAATCCTTGTTTTTAAAATGTATTATTATTTCATACTATGAGTTTATGACAACAAGGAGTAGTCTTGCAGTCTTAGCAGTTTGCCTTGTTTAGCATGATAGGTATTTTTGTACTTATTTTTTCATGTGCAGCATTTGGGCTAATGTAAAAAAAATGTAACCCCTGAGACTGAAATTACCCATAATATACCAAAATCCTGCATACACAAATGAAGTTTCAGCAAGCTAGTCTTTTTTAAGTTGTTTATCTGAAAAAAAATAATATCTCACAGCACCATTATAGTAAGTTTGTCTGTTGTTTTCAGGTTGATCCCCTGTTTACAGTGCCTGCACCTCCACCTCCGATTTCCAGCAGTATCACACCTCAGATTCTGCCTTCCTACTTTTCCCCATCTTCATCCAATATTGCAGCACCAGTCGAGCAGCTTTTGGTACGGACTCGTTCAGTGGGTGTAAATACTTGCGAGGTTGGAATAGTAACAGAACCCGAATGCCTTGGACCCTGTGAACCTGGGACCAGCGTGAACTTGGAAGGAATTGTGTGGCATGAAACTGAAGAAGGTAAAATGTTTTTTCCATTAGGTTTGTATGTGAGATACGTTAAAGAGAATGACGCTTTGCAATATCTGCCTACGTGGTAAATGAGAGATTGCTAGTCTGTTGGGGCACTATTATGTACAATAGCAGTCACAACTTTATAGCTCAGCTAATGAGTTTTTCTTTTAAAAACAAATGGTGGGAGTTGGGCATTTTTGTTATTTAAGCAACTATATTTTCCGAGTGACCTACCCTGTAACCCCAGTTAACAATAGAATGTGTTTCCTGTTGCTATATTGAGCAAAGCATATGAAGAAATGCTATCTAAATCAGAGTGATTTCTTTAATATCCTTTGAAGGCATTTGGCTAAGGAGGAGTGCTCAAGAGCTCTGGGGAATACTAAATGGTGATTTGCTATGATTTAGAACGAAGTAAGTAGGAAGAGGATTATGCCATGATATGCAGATTTTTCCATTTTGGTTTTCAAAAGCTCATTATTAACATACCAGCTTTCTCCTGTTAATGCTAAAAATACTGCATGTGTACACTAAACTACTGCAATTTCTGGTTTACTAATAGTGGATTTCTCCAGTTGCAGCTGCTTGAGACTCTTTGTGTAATTGTTCATATATTTGTTTTGAGGATTATTTAATTTTTAGTGATCTACCTCCCTCAATAGTGAAAACAAGATTATTTTTAAAAGGTTATAGTGAAAGAATACAGCAGTGCATTTCTTCATGATTAATCCTGACTTTCTTCAGACTTACACACAATGGCATTTGGTCCTTTGCGGTGATATATAAGACCTCACTAAAGTGCTCTATGCTGTCATCTCAAAAATCAATAGAGAGAGTCAGATTTACTTGCTTTTATATGCTTTCATCCATCCATCTTTCTCTCTGTGTATGTCTACAGCAGATTCGTAAGGTAGATTGATCCTTTTAGATTGTTTTTAAAGCACAGTATAAATTCTGCTTTAAAATATCCATCCAGAGATGACTGCCTCTAGCAACTCCAATCTTCCTTGACTGGCCTGTATTAACCAGAGTTGGAATGTGTGGGCGTTAACTGTGTTGACATGAAAGAACAGTAGCTGTAAATAGTGTTATTCTTGCTGAATCAACTAAACTTCTGACCCCCACTGAATTTAAGAAGCCCGCCTTGTTAAAGGTTTGGCAGCAGAGATGAAGTATTAAAAAAGTTCATTCTGGTCAGGATGACATTCTGTGTACTAGTTTCTCAGCACTCTACTGGTTTAAATTCTCTTAACCTTTTCTCAGTTTGTCTAAAACGGTTTTCTGAAGCAACTCACTGTTCAATAACAACACGTTTGAGTGAAACAGTTTTGAATGTGCCTGTTTTCACAGCTTTACAAATACTATTTGGCAACTCTGCAGCTATGAGTGAGTACAATAATAGATAAAAGAGGATTCCAAAATACTCTGGAAATATAGCTAGAATGAAGATTAAGAGGCTGAAGTTAATTTGTATCATTTCATGTTATATGTTCTGTACTGTGCTCTTTTGTGGTCTGCTGTTTCAGACCATGCTGATTGAAGAAAATAACATAAACTTTGTTCTAGTTTTCCCAGTGTTCATAACCAACACTGCATTATGAAAAAATAATTCCTAATGGTGTTTTGGAGGGTTTTTTTGCATTTTAATTAAGTTTTGACATTTGAGGCACACATATATGTGTATATTTAGCTGTTTTCAAATTTTCTGACATGTTCCTGAAAGCAGCTATACAGCAGCTTGTGTGAAGCCATTTCTGCCAAATTTTAGGAAAGAGGGTGCAGATGGGTCTTCTATTTATCTTTAACAGAAGGAAGATTGTATCAGATACTCATTTTCTGCAGTTACGATTTTGACTTTAATTAGGCCAGAACATGACCTTTCCTAAGTTGGTGTAAATCCAGAATACTCTAACTGAAATCTTTGTAGTAAGTAAGTGAAATGTTAAATCACATTAATATTCATGACCAACTAAAATACAAATTTATTTTGTGATGCCTATATGTTTCTTTCTTATTCATTCCCTTCACTTCTTTCCAAAACCTAAGTAAAAACACACATGCAAACTGACATCTATCTAGCTTTTTTAATGCAAAACAATTCTAAGAAGCTAAGGTTCGAAAATTTCTGGCCTTGGCTTGTGTTTTGAAAAATGTGAATTATTTTGTATCTATCTGATTTAGCCACTCTGTAAGATAAGTTGTGAGGTGATTAGAATAGGCTTGTAGGATGTATGCGTACTCAGTGGCATATGGGAACTGCGAACCAAATGTGCTGCTGAGCAGCATTCATATGCTGCAGCAACTAACAGAAGGGATTTGGTGATCACAGTTACAATAATAAGAATAGTAGAGTGAGTAGAGAAAGATGAAATTGTATAGTTTATGTGGGGGTCATTATTAAATGTTAAATATGCTTTATATGCATCATCTACTCTAGGTTCCTGCTCTGGCAGCAGGGGGGACTCAATGATCTTCCAAGGTCCCTTCCAGCCCCTAATATTCTGTGGTTCTGTGAAGGCATATACTTGAGAATTCTTGCCTTGAAGGTTTTTGATATCCTAGATAACCAGTTTTCCTTTAGGAATGTTGTACAAGTTGTCACATTCTGTTGCATTTGTTCTTTGAGGTCAGAAAAAGGATGATTGGTTTTATTAATCATATTTTTAAGATAATCACTCCAAAGGTGAGGGAGGGAGTAGGAAGCAGCCGTGGATTTCAGGAGGAACTTTGGCAGATCAAAGAGAGTGTCGTTACTACAGCTCTTTTTGTTTGTTCCAAGCAAGTCTATTTAATTGACTTAATCAGCAGATTTAATAAATCAGATCTTTTTACTCAGAGTGTTTCAATCTTATAACTTGCAGAGGGAAGCTGGCATCTAAAGTCTCTACCATTTTATTACAGGGCTTTGTAACTAACCATAGCTCGTTACTCATACAGTTAACTGAGACTACTCGTCATGTGAGCATTTCGCAGTTGTGCTGCTAAGTTGTGTAGTGTTTAATTTTGACATGTGTATGCTGTAGGCTTTTTCATCTGGATTACCTTGTTTGGGTTTGACTTGATAATGTGTCCAGAGGTGTAGTGATGGTTATACAAAAGAATATTGAAGGAAATAGTTGAGGCTACCCTGTAGTAATGGAATGAGAAATGGTTATGGGCAGGTCAACTTGAAAGTTGGCAAGTGGCGAAGTGTTGCAGCTATTTGACAACAGAAACTACCATCCCGTAACTACTAAGTCCTTCAAAAAAAAAACCCAAACCAACAGCTTGGTGGTATTATTGGAGTGTACATTTTTGTTTAGTTGGTTTTTCTGATATTCTGGGAAATAGCTGCTGAAAGTCTGTATTTCTATACTGAGAAATAAAGGTTATCTAAAATCAGGTACTTGTTAAATTGTGTAATTATCTTCTGGGAAAACAGTTTTGAAGAGAGCAGTAATTGTTTCTTACTACCTAGAGTAAATGAAAATGACCCAGAAAAAGGGAAGCCACCGACCAACTTTCTAAATCACTAAGAGCTTGTTTTTTTGTTTAGTTTCTCATACGAAGTTGCCCTAGGTCACGTCCTGGTTTTGGTTCTGCATCTAGAGTCTACTAGAGTCTGCCTTTAGATGTGGGAAGCACTAATTCTGATGATGTCTTATTTGCATGAAAACTGTGTAGGAGACAGCCATCCGTCACCTTGTTGCCTCTGTGTGCAGAACAAACTGTCTACATGCGGGATGGAATTCTTGGATGGCTGCACAGCACTTGACGTTCTTCCTTTTTGTGCAGTTTGGATACTACTTGCTGTTGTTCAGTAATGAATAATGGGAAATTAATTGTATTTTTTAAAGGGTTCTCTTATCAGGGTTAGCTTCTTGATTTTTATAATTTGAGACTAATTGTCAAATGTGAGAAATAGGAATCTGCTGGATCTCAGAAATCTGATGAGATCATCTCGATTATTTACCTTAGCATCAGTTCTGACACTATTTTGCAGAAATTTTCAGTAGAAAGAAGAATGCTTAGATGACAGAGGCATGTGGGTACTTGTGTATGGGTTTTCCAGCCTACCATGTTTGCAAGTAATAAGCATAGCTGTTGCTTTGAAAACATACCTGTTGCATAGAGGTGACATGGATTCCTCCTTGCCTTACTATTTTTCAAAAACTATTTTAAAAGAACAGTCTGTTTTAAATGTGTGTGGTTGTATATGTGTTTGTACACACGCATGTAAGTAAGAGTTTGTACGTGTCTATAGGAATAGAAGAATAAGTAGTCTAACTGCCTCTGATTCCTCTTAGCAATTTTCCTACTTTAACAAATACGAAGGCATGATGAGACAATGAAACTTCTAATGTTGAAAGCCATGTCAAATATGTAAGTAAACAAATGTAGAAATCAGAGATTTTAAAGAATCTGTTACATCAAAGAATGTTACAATAATTTATAGAAATTCATATAAATATGATTAAATCATACTACTGTCTTAAGCTTAGACAAGATTTATAGAGCGAGGTAATGTTCTTTATTAAACCAAGTGATACAGTGGTAAGAAAAAGGAAAGCTTTCAGACTGGGTGCATTTATATTCTTTCTTTTCTGTGTGACATAGGCTATTGACTTGCTGGATAGAGCAGGCAGTGGTTTGGTATTGTTAACCACCATATTCAATTCAGAATCAAAAGACAGTGGATATTTTTATGGGAGAGAAGCATAAAGATATCCCTTGCTCGAAAATCAGGCTTTGTTATGTCCATGTTGCAGAGAAGTAGTTTGTGGCGAAGACAGGGCTTTTTTTTCTGCCTAGCTGCATTAACAGAACACCTAAAAGGCAGCTATTTTCTGTCATATTAATCATCTGCTGACCAGTACGAATGTTAGCCAGCATCAAAATGTCATCTGTTCAGAAAAATCCTATACATATTTTTATATTTTGAGATGTTATGTTTATTTTTTTCTCTTTCTACTGCCTGTGATATCAGACCCAGTAAATCAATGGATTTAAGGAAGCCTGATTCTTTATAGGCTTTGACTAGAAGTCACTTCAAAACTTCTATATGTTATATAGAAACCTGTAGCAAAAGAGCAATGTGCTATATCTCACAGTGGGAAGACACAGGCTTCCATAAAAATGTGGTTTATGGAAGCTCTACCTACTTTACAAAAGGTGTTTGAGAGACTGGGATGTACACAGACGATCTGAGAAAAGTTTTAGAATCATAGAATGTTAGGGGCTGGAAGGGATCTTTGGAGATCATTGAGTCCAACTCCCCTGCCAGACCAGGATCGACCAGGGCAGGCCACACAGCAACAGATCCAGGTGGGTTTTGAAAGTCTCTAGAGAAGGAGACTCCACAAGCTCTCTGGGCAGCCTGTTCCAGTGCTCCGTCACCCTCACAGTAAAGAAGTTTTTCCTGATGTTGAGGTGGTACTTCCTGTGTCCCACTTTGTGACCGTTGGCCCTTGTCGTATCACAGGGTGCCACGGAAAAGACACTGGCTCCTTCTACTTGACACCCACCCTTCAGATATTTGTAAATATGAATAAGATCCCCTCTCAGTCTTCTTGTCTCCAGACTAAACAGCCCCAGGTCTCTCAGCCTTTAAGATTCATGTTACAGGTTTAGGACTATGAGAGGGATTTAACTGTAGGTAAATGGAGGTTTGTTGAGTCCTAGGGGGCCTTTTTGATTGTCTCAACAGTTTGCCTGACCTTACAGTGTATATGCCTGTTTAGGAACATAAATTCTGACATTGTCCTGTAGCTGGCTTCTGCAGTGATTCTAGCACATTTGTGTGAAAAAGATAGTGATATCCAGTGTTAAAGAGTGGGCTAGATAGACTGCGTGGTCAAAGCCAGTATGTAATTTAATTTTGATAAATCTTAGTACTGTAACAGAAGAAGTTTGTGCTGAGTTAACCAACAAGGGAACTGTTTTTGACTGAATTAGAGAGTCATTTAGGTTGGAGGAGATGTTTAAGATCATCAGGTTCAGCCATTAACCCAGCACTGCCAGGTCACAACTAAACCATATCTATCCCTCAGCACCACATCTACATGTCTTTTAAATATCTCCAGGGATGGTGACTCCACCACTTCCCTGGGCAGCATATTCCAATGCTTGACAACCCTTTTGGTGAAGAAGCTTTTCCTAATGTCCAATCTAAACATCCCCTGGCACAAGCTGAGTCTGTTTCCTTTTGTCTTGTCACTCATTACCTGGGAGAAGATACCAGCACCCACCTGGATACAGCCTCCTTTCAGGGAGCTGTAGAGAGTGAGAAGGGCACCCCTCAGCCTTCTTTTCTCCAGAATGTACAGCGAAGTTCCCTCAGCTGCTCCTAAGACACTGTCACATACAATCTTCAGTTTTCCAATTAGACAACTATTTATAATTGTTTTCACCTAAAATAAGTGAAACAAAGTAACTTTACAGCCAAACCCGTGTGTATCCACAGAAGCTCCTTTAAATGGTTTTAAACCATTGAGACTGGCTCTTGTGAACCAAGCGTACGTGATTGAGTTGATCTGGCTTTAATGAGTTGCCATAAATCAGCTGGGCTGTGGTGATCAAACCTTTGCAGACTCTTTGTTCACAGCAAATAGTAGACAAATTATGTCAATATAAACCCCCTCACTGAAGGAGAAATCCAAAATATGCTATGGATATTTCCTGCTGGCAGAGCTATATGTCAGATGGGAGGTACTTTGACCTCCTTGAATTTAGTTCTGATGCTTATACGAAACACTTCCTTTTCCAGAAATGTTCAACTAGTCATTCATTTAAATAGTAATTTAAGTTTGAAGCTGTTTTTCTAGATGATCATCAAATCATCACAGGTTAGTGAAGATCTGTAACTGAAAAAAAAATGAAAAAAGTCCTGTGAAAATAAATCCACTGCTAATTTCCAGGCTTTCTTAATGCAATGGAGAAATCAAGCTAGTTCCTCACCCCTTCCATTCCTTCCCAACACTGTTGCGTGAGAGATTTTTCAGAGCAGCAGGTAACCACTAGAAGAAAAGCACTTAAGAAATTTGTGTAAAGATGCTGTTAAATGTTAAATTTGGAATTTGAATGTCAGATTCCTCCTTACATACACACCCCACAGGGTCTAATTAGTGCTAGTCCTGCAACTTTGTTTAGGGAGGCTGTACATCTCTAATGGACGGATATGTGTGATTTGTTTACTGCCTAGTGCTTCAGTCCTATAGATACAGTGTAATGCTAAGCAGAGCATAGCTGCAGTACACTTGCAATAACTGATCAAAACTGTCCAAAATGTCTTGGTCAGGGTCATAATAGCCATTTTATCTAAAGAGATCTGGCAAATGCCACATTTTACAGCTCAGTGAGAAGACTGGACACAACTCTTTTGGTATAACCCAAAGCAGAGAATGAAAAAACAAATTTCACACAGTGCTTACATAAAAAGCTATATATTGCCAGGCAGCTACGGAAGAAGACCCCCTGCGCTTCTTTTACATACACAGAAAATTATCCCTTTTACAAACAAGCATATGGGTGCATGGAGGGTGCATAGAAATACGAAGGATAACTGAGATTGGGAACATTTGCTTGCAGCTATTTGAATGTGAAACTGAGCCTGCTCAAGCAGTGAAGTTATGAACACTGAAGGAGTTGTTTTAAGAAAAGCCAGTTTTGAGCATTTACTCCTTAGAAGCAAAATCTCAATAGCAGCAGATTACTTAGAAGTGAGACTGTTCCAGTACAAAATACTTGCAACATGCAGAGTTTTGGATTTGCAGATGAGATACAAGGGGAGAAAAACCCAAATCATCTAACATAAAAAAACCCAAAAGTGTTGTTTAGTATTAAAGCACTTTGCATTTTGGGTGATTTTGGTGGGTTTTTTTGGGTTTTTTTTAGGAGTATCAGCTAAAGCAGAAACACTTACAGGCCCATCAGAATTAACACTGGTTGGTATTTACTAGCAGCAAGTTTAAATCTCAGAGAATTTTTAAGGGGATTTAGCTATGGAAATAAAAGGTCATAGATTATTTTTTAAGGGCAAAATTTACTACTCTGTTAAAGATTTTAATCAGAATAATAAAAAAACAATATTTAAGCAAAGCCTTCTTTTTTTTTTCACCTGTATTTTGTTTGTTTGTGTTAATAGATGTCAGTTACTTGTTAGGCTTAGTTGAGGAGTTTACTTGGGCTTTGCTTGGGGTGATAACTAAGTGATTTTGTTTTGTTGTGCATTTTGTTGTTTCTGTATGAGGGTTCACAGGCAGATCAGGCCATTTGCCTTTTCTCTAGTGACTTAGCCAATAGTGTAAAGGTCTCAGCTAATAAAATGGAACTGAAGTTAGTTGTCAGTAGATGACAATTCTGTAGCCGGTCCCTAACACCGAGGACAAACATTGTGGAGAATGAGTTTCATGCAGCAGCAGTTCCGGATCGGTCTTCAGTTAACCTAGAGGTAATTTTTTTTCCCCAGTCACTTGAAACTTCTGCATTTAAGTAGGCTGAAACAAGTAATTACATTTTACTGCCTGTTTACTTTCCCCTACAGTGACTGAAACTGTACTTGTTAACCTTGCATGATGGTTATGAAGAGAGCTGGCTGTTGTGCATCTTTTAAAGCCTGAGGCTGTATGATCCCCTCTAGTTGGGAGATTTTAGTAACAGAAAGGAGAGTCTCAGGTTTCACTAAAGGAGCCGTTTTCCTTAGGGAAGAGATACGCTGATGTCAACTTATAGCAAAGTATGACTTCCAATGTGTGTTACTGATTTTTTTAAAAAGCTTACTTTTTTTTTTGTTATTCTCTACAATTTTATTGAAGTCTTGAAACATATGACTGTAGGTTCTGTGGTTTCTGAGAAAGTTTTGCAATGAATTAATACTTGCTTCTTGAGAATTTTTCTTTTTTTAAAACTACTAGCTGTGGCAGTAAAGCCAGTACATGTTTGTCTGCATCCAAGCCAGTTTCATCCAGAACAATTAGCTATTGGTAAACTTCACAATAAGAAGTATCTCTGATTACAAGCCTGAGCAATTTAAAAAAAAAAAAAAAAAAAAAAATAC
>VWZK01006804.1:0-32382 GCA_013396935.1 Baryphthengus martii
TCTGTAATTGTATCTGAGGGGGGGGTTGCGATCACGCCGAGCGGGTACCTTTTGCCATTGCCNCAGCTGAGCCCTTCTGCTCTGTGCCAGCAGCGCCGGCTCAGTCCCGCGCGCTGTCCCTGCGCTTCTGCCGTCACACACAGTACAGCAAGATGGCTAGCGTCCTCGCCGGGGAGTCACTGAATGGGCGGCTTTCGGTTTCACTCCGTGATCTTCAAGGTCTTTTCCAACCAGAACTTTTCTACGAATCTATGAAATAAATACCTTGAGCTTCAATTGTTTTATTCATACCGGTGCATTTGCTATTTGTGCTTTGCCCCCTTTCATTTTCCTTCTAACATGACTTTCTTGTTTGTTATTTTTGTTTTTCTTTCTTCAGTGGTCTTATTGTTCCTGAAAAAGATAGCAATGAAACGGTCCCAGAGGTTGTAGCTACTTCTGGATATGCCCTTCTGCATTTCTTCAGCGATGCTGCCTATAATTTAACAGGCTTTAACATCACGTACAAGTAAGTGCCACCGCTCCAAAGCTTACTTTCCAGGTTGAGTGAAAGGAGGTTTCCTCTTTTCTCAGTTTTATCTCCAAATAAGCAATTGCGACCAAAGCATATAATTATGAGGAGCTACTTGAATTTAGATTTTTCTCTTTATTATACCCTTGCAATAGCCTAATAACTGTAATGTAATGTCATCAATTGGAAGCGTGGGCTAATGTTTGTTCTAAAAGACATCGTGTTATTAGATTTATTTAACCAGAACTGGATGTATTTTGTGCCTGTGTGTGTGCTCCAGAGCTGCACGATAAGCACACGCGTTTCTCTTGGAATTGTAGCTCCCGTCAAGGATCCTCGAGTAGTTTTCTTTGGGATGCTCTTTCTTATTGAGCCCTTGATCAAATTGCTTCATCTGGCTTCTTTAAGTCTGGAATCATTTTGTTATGTTCTCTAGTTCATGTCTAAAATATTATAGGTGAGTTCTCTGACATATATTTAGTCCTCGTTGGTAATGTTTTCAAAATTAATTCTAAAATATTCCTAGTACCTCAACTGCTTTTAGAAAGGGTTTGTTGTAAAGTAAATTATCTTGTATGGACATTCTGACAGAGATGGAGTTTCCTACTTATGGTGGAGATCGTGGGCTTTGGATTTTTTCCCTCTCACAGATACAAATTTCGTGTGTGCCATGCTGGGAGATTTTAATTTCGGCTGTAACTCGCAGAAGTTCTCACCTCTTTTAAAAAAGCTCAGCTCCAAAATCCTTGGTCACAACTGACTTTCTGCAAAAATTGACAATTTCCCTTTAAAATGAGGCGCTTTGTGTTTGAATGCCAACCTTGGTGCTTTCATCCTTATTAAGCGCTTAAACCTACGGCAGATTCTTGGGGCATTGAGCTCCCCCTGAAAGCTCCAGAAGATAAGGAGAGGCCTTTCCAAAGTTGAAACAGGGCAGCTTAAGCAGTAGCAGGGTTTTGAACGTGTGGTTGATACCAAAAACCATGACACCATCTACCGCCAGCTGTCCGTATTGCACCGCTGTGGTACAGCGGAGACGTTCTCTTCAAGAATAACTTACTTTTTTTGAGTTCCTTTAAAGATATTTTGGTATTTCTTTGAATCTTCGCTTGCTTGATCATTTCAAATGATTTTCAAGTCGTGTTTTGTGGAGTTTTTTGTGTGTTTTCTCCTAATGTTTTTGCAGCGAGTAGATAAAAGTGTATATTTATTTCTTTTCAGTTCAACAGTCTTTGTAGTTACTACTGGACATAGATACTTGACAACTTGGAAAATTATGATCTTGGAGCCAATGACCCCACCTGTCACATAACAGTGAGAATACTGGCTAGTAATCCCCATCTGTTAGTTATACTGGTTAAATACCAGTATAAAAACTGGAATTTGGAAATGAATAGCGCCTCTGAATTTGGCTTTCCGCCAAGGACGTATCTGGTTTTGCCTCAGATATTATAAAATCAGCAATGATTCAAAAACAGGCACATCTTTGGCTTGGGATTCATCTCCAGTGTGCTCCTTCAGTAACAGATCCCAGAATAGCAACTAATTGGGAGTAGGTGAAGTATAAATTGCACAGACGCCGCAGAAGCCCTTAAGCGACGATTAAATTCTTTGCTCACGATTAGGGTGTTTTTAAGGCAATTCATTTGCATTATAAATGGCTAAAACATCATATTGATGATTTTTCAGAGGCAGACTGAGGCAGGTCCGTCGCATCGGGTTCCAGATAACAGCTCTTGTTGGTTTGTAGGTTCACAAAGAGCCGCGTTAACTTTTGATCAGCGTCACTCTTGGAGTGGGAGGGATGGGTTCAGAATCTCTTTCATTACCAACCAACCTTCTCTTCCCAATGTTTCCAGTTTCAACATGTGTCCCAATAACTGCTCTGGCCGAGGAGAGTGCAAACTCAATAACAGCAGCAATGCTCTGGAATGTGAATGTGCCAAATACTGGAAAGGAGAAGCCTGTGATATTCCCTACTGCACAGATGATTGTGGAGCTCCCGAGAGAGGACACTGCAACTTGAATGATACTAAGGCATGTTTGTGCTCTGGGGACTGGCAAGGTAAGTCTCCTCCTTAGTGTAGAGGTGCTTCTCTTGTGGTTTGATTGGGAGTATTTGAAAATATTCTACTTGACAAGTATCAGCATTTTGGCTAGGAACAGAATATCACAGAATCTCAGCATGGTAGGGGTTGGAAGGGGCCTCTGGAGATAATTTTATGCCACCTCCCTCCTCCAGCAGGGTCACCCAGAGCAGGGGGCTCAGCATCGCAGTGTCCAGGTGGGCTTGGAATCTCTCCAGAGAAGGAGACTCCACAACCTTTCTGGGCAGCCTGGCCCAGGCTCCAATATCCTCACACCAAAGAAGTTTCTCCTCCTGCAAGTTCAGATGGAACCTCCTGGGTGCCAGTTGGTGCCCGGTGCCCTTTGTCCTGGCTGCTCTGGGTACCAGAGAAAAGAAATTGACCCCTTCTACTTGACACCTACCCTTCAGATATTTGTAAACATTCATAAGATCCCCTCTCAGCCTTCTCTTCTCCAGACTAAACAGCCCCAGGTCTCTCAGCTTTTCCTTACAAGAGAGATATTCTAGTCCCTTAATCATCTCCATGGACTCTCTCTAGTATTTCCTTGTCCTCCTTGAACAGGGGAGCCCAGCACTGGACACAACACTCCAGAGGTGGCCTCACTAGCGCAGAGTAGAGGGGAAGGAGAACCTCCCTTGATCCTTGGCATTCTCTAATGTCTCCTGAAGCTTTCACAGCTTCTCTTGGGCCTTCTGTGGACACACAGCAGTTAGATAAGTGCTGGGAGATAACCGCTTTGTGTGGAATGCGAAGGGGTCTGCACCGTACCCAATGTGATCACGGCGAGGGAGAACAGAACACGGTGTCTGCTTTGATGCATCACCAGTTCTTCTGGTCTGGAACTGCTGTTTAATTAAAAAAACCCAAACATTTCAAATAAGAATGTGGTTATGGTTTGGAGACCTGTAGCTGAAATACAGGTTTGGGGGGAAAAAAAACACGTAATTTTTAAACCTTCTTTTCTCCAGGTCCTGGCTGCTCAATTCCTGTTCCTGCAAACCAGTCATTTTGGACCCGAGAGGAATACTCCCTTCCCAAACTTCCTAGAGCATCTCACAAAACCGTAATCCACGACAATAAAATGTGGATTGTTGGGGGCTATGTCTTCAATCATTCTGACTCTCAGAAGGTTTTGGCGTGAGTATAAACCTAGATAAGTAGAGGAGCTTTGATTTGAGAAGTATTTTTAGAAAACAGCATCTGACAGGCTGTGCTTTGGCCTAGGCTCCGTCTCCAGGGGAAAGCAGCCATAATAAAAACTGAAACTCACGTTTGAGATGTGGGGAAAGGCAGCTGAGGATGCTAATTTGGGAAACGAAAAAGCGTAAGGTTCCTGATGTTCAGGGAGTTTTTGCTTCGTCTGCTTCTGACAGCGTTTAACTCTTCGCTGTGTATTTCTAGGCCAGATTCTAAATATCTGGCCTTGGATTCAAAGGGATTAGTTTTGCTTCAGTGTTTTTCGCCCTTCCTTGTGTTATAGCCATGTGACTTCAGAGCGTTTGGCTCCTTAACTAATACATACTGGTTACTTGGAATGTCACGCATCATGGATGGGACAGCGGACAGGGAGCGGCATTTAGGATGATGACATCTGTGCATTTACTTGAGGAGATTTAGTAGTAACTGAAATATCAATTAATAATTTTGTACCTTGTGGAAATTACCCCTTAAACCCCCACGTTTCAGGCTTCCTTCTTGAGCTTGATAACATTTGGGCAGATCTACGTAAAAGCTTACTTTTTTCCCCAGGGATCCTTGCACACCCCACTTTCTTGGAGCTAGGCAAGGGTCATGTGTTCTGTCCTCACATCCAGAAGCAATAGTACTTGTGGGGGAAGTTAAAGAGAAACTGAAAAAACACACTTAGTTGTAGAATAGCTGCTGATTACATCTACGTTTTACCCTTTCAAAGTCACCGCTGATTTTTCAACAGATACTCCGTGGCTTCATCGAACACTTTCTCAGAGATTATTTTATTTTGCAAGACTCTAAGCCTGGTGAGCGTAGTTTATTCTTACATCTAAAAAGCCCCAGGCCACTTTCAGGGCAAAGGATTTGTCTTGTGTCAAGTTCACAGAAATAATACACTTGAATGACAAAGACATAATTAAAAAAATGCCTTTCAAACACTTTTTCTTTTTCATGGAGTAGTTAGAACTTTTCTGTGCTTAGAGTGAAATTTTTTGGCTCTTTTGCGTGGATCACGTGGTGTAAGGCATCATAACTTAATAGACTATGTGTTAACTCTTGGTTTTCTTGAGGAAGAAAACTCAGGATAAAGCAAATCAATACATGGATGTTAAGTAGCGGAGATTTTTATGTTTTTTTGGCTGGATTTTTGTAATCCATTGTCTGCGTATACTTTGCACACACTTGAATCTTGGTATTTAGGACTTTAGGTAAATAATTCCCCACAAATCCTGAAAAGGATAAGCAGTAATTTTCTCCACTTTAATATCTACTTCTTGGAAAATTAATTCTTTTTTCTTGTTACACAGGTACGATCTGATTTCTGAAGAGTGGCTCCCACTGAACAACACTGTGAATTCCGTCGAAATGAGATATGGTCATTCCTTGGCACTGCATAAGGTAAGTTCAGTGCTGCAGATGGACCTCCTGGCTGATTTCTCCCTCTTCTCCCCTTGCGCGCACCCATTTCCACACATCAGTTTTACTCTGGGAGAAACATTTCTCCTTCAGAAGCTTCTCCACGGACAACCCAGTCTGTGCACTTGTGCTTCAGGGAATCCCTGGACTGCTCTCGTAGGAAGTCAGTAGTTCCTTTGCTTGTGTGTGTTCCTTCTTTGCCCTTTTCTCAGAGATTTTTGGGCTGACTGAGGTCAGTGAGTCCATTGTTTCCTTCTCAATGTCTATGCTTGCAAGACGTGCCTGAGTTTGCTGGAGTTCAGCTGGTTCCCCAGCTACCTTTTGTGTAGACCACATCAATATTTTTATGAGCTCCGTTGTCCAAGTCACTAAAGCAGAGCTGGTGAATTAGAGATTTTTTTGGAGCCTGCTCTGCTTCTGCTGTAGACCTGTGAATTTATTCTGCCAGCATCTGAAACAGCAGCTGGATTTCATTGGGTTTTTTGCCTCATGTCTCACCTGTGTGCCTTGCTAAGAGTGTAGGCCAAGGAAGAGAAGAATGGCAAAGGCTTTGAAAAGTAAATGAACTAATTCTTTACTTACCATTGCTTTTGGGATGTTAATTACCTCATCACAGTGCGAGACTATATAAAGCATAGTTATGATCACTTCAAAAACTCCAAACAGCACCATTCACAAACAGAACACTTGAAGAACCTGAGAAGAGTGAAGATTCCTACCTGTGAGGGCTCAACGCACTTTCTTGCTGAAAAGACTGTCCCCACCTTCCTTACAGGCCCCTTATATGCCAAATCAAGATCAAATCTAATAATTTCCTTACTTATGTGTTATTTATTTCCTACATGCCAAGCTTCTTTGCCTCATTTTTAAATCTCCCTTCTTTCAGGACAATATATACATGTATGGTGGGAAAATAGATGCGACGGGGAATGTGAGCAGCCAGCTATGGGTGTTCCACATTCCCACCCAGAGCTGGACTCAGGCGACACCGAAAGCCAAGGAGCAATATGCTGTCGTTGGCCACTCGGCCCACATCGTCACCCTGCGAGACGGTAGTGCTGTCATGCTGGTCATCTTTGGGCACTGTCCCCTTTATGGGTACATAAGCAACGTCCAGGAGTACAACTTGGGTGAGTGGGGCCCTTGGTTGGAAAACTATTTATATCAGAGAATGGTAGGGATTGGAAGGGATCTCTGGAGATCATCAAGTCCAACCCTTCTGCCAGAGCAGGATCACCCAGGGCAGACCACACAGGAACAGATCCAGGTGGGTTTGGAATCTCTTCAGAGAAGGAGACTCCACAACCTCTCTGGGCATTGTGGGCCAGGCTCCAACACCCACCCACCAAAGAAGTTTTTCCTCCTGGTCAGATGGAACCTCCTGTGTTCCAGTTTGAGCCTATTGTCCCTCGTCCTATCTCAGGGCACCACAGAAAAGAGCCTGGCCCCTTCTACTTGACACCCACCCTTCAGATATTTGTAAACATTCATAAGACCCCCTCTCAGTTTTCTCTTCTCCAGACTAAACAGTCCCAGGTCTCTCAGCCTTTCCTCATAAGAGAAATGTTCCTGTTGGACTCTTCCTAGTATTTTCCTGTCCCTCTTGAACTGGGGAGCCTGGAACTAGACACAGCACTCTAGTTGTGGTCTTACATAGAAATGGACATGATCCGTATTCACACAGCAAAACAGACAGACGCATTCTCCATCTATTTGTGTTCAGTTGAACTTCCAGTGTTTGTATAACACAAACAGTGAGTGGACAGCAGGTGCCTCTCCAGCTTCATACAGCTCGTTTAGATCCCAAAGACAAAAAAAATCTATTGGAGAGACAAAGCAGGACACTGGGACAACTTAGATTCCTTTTACTCTCACCCTCTGACAAAGAAAATGCTTTTGAAATGATTATTATATCATTTCAAGTATCAACCAAGTATGGACCTTACCCGATGCCCTGTCCCCGGTAGTGGTGATCAGCAAATGCTTAGAAGAACAAGGAATGAACTTCTGGACTTCCATATCTCTGATATGATCTGGTCCCATCTCTCTGGAAATAGTCCCTTCTCTGATTTTAGGATTCAGAGATTTCCAGTATTACCAACTTTCCAGGTGAAATGAACTTCCACCTCTCTGAGCTGCTCTGAAATGGCTCTCTGGAGGCATGGCCCTTGCTCCACCCTAGACCAGGTAGAGAACGTAGTTAAGCAGAGGAATTTTGCAACAGGAATGTGCTGGTTATTGTCAGAAGTAGAATCCTAGAATCGTTTTGGTTGGAAGAGACCTTTAAAGTTGATTCGAAGGAATTTCACTCAATAATCAATGAGGCTATTAAGTCATTATTCTTTATTGCGGTGCATCGGGGATCGCTCCACCATATATACACACTGAGGACTAAGACTTGTTTGCTTTTATGATTACAAAACATGCATATTCATTATACTTCCAGAAACTCATCAGAATATTCAGTAGATAGTTTACATATCGTCCCGCCTCCCCGTGCACGCACTGTGTGACGCTTCAGTGGTCGCTGGGTCCCCTCTGGTGGTCGTTGGATGAAGGCTGGTAGTCTTGCCCTTGAAGGCCTGAAGTCTTCCTCACCAGTAAACTTCTGACCTCTGGGGGGAGCTAGTACCCGTACCGGTCCTGGCTGGTTTTGATGCAGCTGCAACCTTCCTTGCCTCCTTATCTTCAAGGATGTCCTGTCTTAGTTTTGTTCTGAGACTCCCGGATATTCACAATTTTCCTACACAAAGCTTCTGACTATCTGTTAACTATGTATATGCCTCTTGGCTTACTCTAGCCACTATCAAAGGCATCAAGTCCAGCCATTCCCTCAGCACTGCCATGGCACCACTAACCCGTGTCCCTCAGCACCACATCTCCACAGCTTGGAAAGGCCTCCAGGGATGGGGACTCCACCTCTGCCCTGGGCAGCCTGGGCCAGGCCTGAACAACCCTAGAGGGGAAGAAATTGTTCCTCAACTCCAACCCAAACCTTCCCTGGGGCAACTTGAGGCCGTTTCCTCTTGTCCTGTCCTTTGTTCCTTGGGAGCAGAGCCTGATGCCCCTGGCTCTAACCTCCTGCTAGGGAGTTGTGGAGAGCCAGATCATCTCCCTTTGAGCCTCCTTTCCTCTGGGCTGAACAAGCCCAGCTCCCTCAGCTGCTCTTCCCCAGACTCCTGCTCCAGGCCTTCTCCAGCTCTGTTGCCCTTCTCTGGCCACGCCCCAGCCCCTCAATGTCCTTCTGGGAGGGAGGGGCCCAAAACTGATCCCAGAACTCAAGGGGCAGCCTCGCCAGTGCTGAGTACAGCGTATTGAGTTAAGAAGCTTGTACAGGGTTTCATTCTGCACTTAACGACTGAGAATAGGTGTGTAATTTGGCATTTTTGTTTCAGTTGCCATTAAGTTACATCTAGAGCGCTTCAAACCAATGTTATTTTAGCGAGGGAGATATAGGACCATTAATCACGTATTAGTTTTTAACGGCAGTCACACTTAACTTGTCTCCAGTGCTATCTGGCTTTAGCTATATAAAATAAAAGCACTCTTGGGTCCCATTCCAAATCGAGCCATGGGGCTGGCATTTTCCTGTATCTGAAATGCGATATATTATTTCTGTACTTTTGATCCCTCATTTACTTTGCTTCCCTGCAGAACATAATACATGACTATCGAAGAGCTATTGCTAATGAAAAATACTTGACGATACCTCTTGACCACAGACTCCTTGAAGGAGAGTGTTTTTGGACAGATCAGAGTTTAGGGAAACCCAATTTGTTTTGCAATCAGATTTGTGGGTGAGCTCTTGATGGAGAGGAATTAACCATATTCTGTCACATTTTTAATTCCTCAGCCACAAACATGTGGAGCATCTTACAGACAAGCGGAGCTTTGGTGCAAGGAGGGTATGGTCACAGCAGTGTTTATGATCCAAACACGAGATCCATTTATATCCACGGAGGTTACAAAGCATTCAGTGCCAACAAATACAGGCTGGCGGATGATTTGTACAAATATGAAGTTGATTCCCACATGTGGTAAGTTGTTCTCCTCCCTCTGTGCCATCCCATCATCGTCATTTGTGGTGGACAAGAGGATGGGGTGTTTGCTAAGGGGACAGCAGGACATAGTTCCCTGCATTCTGGGGAGATAATGTGCTCTTGTAGCCATTATTTTTATGCCCCTTTCTGAATAGAGAATCGTATAATCATATATAATCAAGGCTGTGAATGAGCCAAGGAACCCATTTCAGTCTATTGTATCAAAGCTGAAAGGACCAATGTTTGATGGGGTTTTCTTGCCAGCGGACAGCCTGTGCATGCAAGTGCAGTTACTGCAGTCAAGTGAGTGATAATTCATGCAGCAGTTAAGACCGCAGAAGAATTTCTATTAGAACTCCATTTTCTTCTGGCTCTGTTACTGCTTGAAACGGTCATCTCTTAAGCTGAGATCTTCTCTGATTTGTTTCTGCCCAAAGGTCAGTTTTATTCCAAATGTATAGCAAAACTTCACAACTGAGCTATAGAGATGAAGGTGCATTTTCCTCACTTCTGCGCTTTTCCAAAAGTTGTTTTTAAAGGCTCCTGCCAAAACGGGGAGACTGTGTCTTTTGAATCGATACCTGTAAATTTGAGTCACTGCATCTCTTTTTTTTGAGAGTTTAGAAATAGCTTGTATTTCAGCAACAACTATTTGGGCTGATGAATAAAGGAACTAGTGACTGATTTCCTAACCCCTTCCTTCCTTCCTCCTCCTCTGCCTCACGTGCAGCAATAACTGCCCTTCTTTCCTACTTCATTTGATCCTCCGCTTCAGCCGCCGAGCGGGCAAATCGGGCTGAATAGCGGGCGAATAGGCAGAAAATTTAATAGACCTGACACTATTCTTCCAAACTGCTGCAGCACCGATTTCCTCTCATCACATTTGTTCTGTTGATCTTGAGAGGACTGTCAGGACAAGGAAGCAGATTCCTCACAGCCAGGTGCAGAGGAGTGTCTGCTCATCTTTACCCAGTTTTTGGTGTCACTGGCTCCTGTTTTTAATTCTTTAGTGTAGAGCCTCTCCTTCTTCAGATTGCATGGAAAGGCAAAAAAAGCTGTCTCCTGGTCTTTTTTTTGTTGTTTTTCACCCCATTTTTCAATCGGTGGATTCACAGTCGAACGCTGTAGCCTTTGCAGCCACAGAGTAATGTTCAGAAAGCCTATGTGCTGCGATCCTGGTGCCTTAGGAAGAGGTCCCTGACTTGGGTCTAAATATTACAGAATATTTCATTATGAAAATCCAGGCTTCAGTTTGGGATGCTGCCGTTCCACAGAAGCAGTGCGGCCACCTGCAACTTGTCAAACCACCACCTACAATGCTGACATGGCCGCGTCAGGATTTTCCTGCAATCTTGCCCTGTCAAAATCTGTAGGGAGACTCTACAAGAGTGATTCTTTGTGTTCACTGCCATTAATCACACTGATTAAAAGCGAGGTCAGTGGCAAGTGTGATTAATGATTCCTATGATTTAGTCCTGGAAGAGGCATCGAGTTTTGCAGGTATGAAGCAGCATTATCGGCAGCTGCGTGAATTTCCTTACAATACTTTTTGTAGTTTTGAGCAACAGGTGATGCCAAGTTTGAAAGACTTCTTGAGTTTAGTATGAAAATAGAGTTGTTATGAAGTATTGGAGTCCTCAGCAGGTTTAGCTGGCTGTGCTCAGAAGCCCAGTTAGTGTGAAAACTTGATGATCACCAGGGAAGGAATTGATGATTTAAAGATCCATAGCTTTGGAAAGAGGCTTTCATAGATACATTTCTCCCATAAATTGGCAAGCAGATGGGAAAATGAGAGCTCGAAATTACAGGAGGAATTGAACAGCCTGGAAAGAAAGTTAAATACCTCATTAGAAAAAAGTAGTGGAATAACATCTCTTCTCTGCACCCCCGAAACCTCCTTCAGCCTGGATTTATGGATTGGTTTCTCTTTGCCAGGTGCTAATCGATTTCGTTAGTAACATCTGTTTTTTTCTTTCTGAAGGACAATCCTTAAAGACAGTAGATTTTTTCGCTATTTGCACACGGCGGTGATTGTGAGCGGAACCATGCTGGTCTTCGGGGGAAACACGCACAATGACACTTCCATGAGCCACGGGGCCAAGTGCTTTTCTTCAGATTTTATGGCCTATGATATCGGTAAGTTCTTGCAGAAATAATCACCAAAAAAAAAATAAATTATTCTT
The DNA here is from genome assembly GCA_013396935.1 of Baryphthengus martii. NCBI lineage: Eukaryota > Metazoa > Chordata > Aves > Coraciiformes > Momotidae > Baryphthengus > Baryphthengus martii. Next base: position 11,432 of record VWZK01006804.1, read on the forward strand.
GGATATTCAAAAAGATGTTTTGTCGAAATGACTAATTTCCATGTGTATTACACTGAATGCTTTTAAGCATGCTGCAGAAAAATGTGTAATCAGGAGAGGCTCGTTTAGCTTGGAACACATTACTGAGCAAATGAGCTGGTGCAATGATTTCTAGGCAAATACAGCAGCAGTTCTTTGGTCAACAGCTTATACACAACCTTGGGCCTTAAAAATTATTTTTTTACGCAGAGAACGTGGTGTTCTACCATCTGAGCTGTAAAGCTGTCCTGTACTGCAGGGTAGCCATGGGCTACATCCCCAGCAGTGTGGGCAGCAGGGCCTGGAGGGGATTCTGCCCCTCTGCTCCCAGGGCTCTGGGGACAACCCCCCCTGCAGTGCTGGGTCCACCTCGGGAGTCCTCAGCACTGGAGAGACAGGGACCTGTTGGAGCAGGGCCAGAGGAGCCTCAGCAATGCTGGGAGGGCTGGAACCCTCTACTGGGAGGCCAGTCTGGGACAGTTGAGCTTGTTCAGCCTGAAGAAGAGAAGGCTCCGGGGAGACCTTCTGGTGGCCTTTCAGGATTTCGAGGGGCCTGTCAGAAAGGCAGTGGCAGAGTTTGAGTAGGACCTGTTGGGCCAGGCGAAGGGGTGATGGTTTGAAACTAAAAGAGGAAGATTTAGGCTGGAGAGAAGGAAGAAATTTTTGATGCTGCAGGTGGTGAGACCCTGTCCCAGGTTGCCCCGAGAGGTGTTCGCTGCCCCATCCCTGGAACCATTCCAGGGGAGGTTGGTTGGGGCTCTGAGCAACCTGTTGTAGTTGCAGATGTCCCTGCTCCCTGCAGGGGTTTGGACTGGATGACCTTGAAAGGTCCTTTCCAACCCAACCCATTCTGTAATTCCATAATTTTGAGTGTGTTTCATCTATCCAGGATTTACCAGACACAAGCTGTTTAGGGTAGCTAGAAGTACTGGACCCTGCTGAAGCTCAGCCCTTACGTTGCATGCCCTTGTCTGAACTACAGCCTGGCTGATAGTTTGGCCATGCTGTTGGTAATGTCACTGTGTTTAGATTCACACTTTATAAGCATGAATCTCCCCATAAGCCCTATTTAGCAATAAAGCCAAGCAATTAAATTGTATTTGGAATGATTGGATTTGGAGGAATCTGAGTAGCCAGGAGAGGGCAGCATTTATTTGTGAATTTGGAGTCCAGGACCCATGTGTTAAGGAGAAGAAAAGAGATGAAGTGATATAAAAGAAATTCCACACACATCCAGATAATTGACATCATTTTGTCCTCATATCACATTCTACTTCTGATCCCAGAATTCCTTAAATGTGGACTCTCAGGATTGATTCTGTGAAATAATCATGGAAACCTGAATTTTTGCGGTGACTTCCCACGAAGATATCACTCCCAGTTTATGAGAGGAATGTGTGAGCAAAGGGATTACTTTTGGCAGCAGGGGTTGGCATCTTTGGGCTATTTTCCTGTCTTTTATAGGGATCCTTCCCTTCTGCTTCTTGGGATTTTGACTTGTATCTCTGTGGAATTTATTGTCTGCTACTAACTAGCTTTATTTTGAGTTTTTCTTTAATTAAAACAAGGTATTTTGACAGTCACGGACAGAATGACTTTTAAAAAAAATATTGACAGCAATAGTGATAGATTTTTCTTGCTACATTTTGCTATCTTCTCAGAGCCATTGAACTGTCTTGTAGTGCAAAGAGTGAATACAAATTACCAAATTGCATTAATTAGATAAAAAATGCCAATGATTATGTTTGTTTTGTTCAGTTTAGTGAACAGGCAGGTCTCTGTAATGTGAAATAAGTGTTGTAAGGACTGGAGCAAGTTGACTACAAGTTTTACACTGAGAATTAGAACTCGTGTTGATTGCCCTTGACATGACAAGGATCATAGAATGATTTGGGTTGGAAGGGACCTGTAACGGTCATCTAGTCCGACCCCCCTGCAGGGAGCAGGAAAAGGATGGGACACGTTCTGGTGCTCTGGGGTACTCTCATTCCTTAGAGCTCAGCCTGGAAAGAGCAGCTTTTGTTCAGAAATGTCTTGCCTCTGGAGATCACATCATCCAACCCCCCTGCTCCAGCAGGGTCACCCAGAGCAGGGGGGCCAGCATCGCGGTGTCCAGGCGGCTTTGGGATCTCTCTGGAGAAGGAGACTCCACAACCTCTCTGGGCAGCCTGGGCCAGGCTCCAACACCCTCACACCAACAAAGTTTCTCCTCATATTCAGATGGAAACTTCCTGGGTTCCAGTTGGTGCCCATTAAATATTAACATGCTTATGGGTTCATTATCTATCCCTTGATACTCCTGAGGTTCAAGCTACCCAGGAGAAAACCAAGCAGCAAGGACAATTGATACTTCATGCCTTTGGAGGAGAGGCTTAGTAATTGGCTCTCTTACTGCACTATAAAAATAAAGAGTATCTGGCTAATTTGCTCATTTTTAACATATTGATTGAAGGTAATAGTTTAGTGATTGTAATCATGATTGAAAGACTGGAAAAAAAACTGAAACTAAAACGCAGGCTCAAATAAAGGCTTCAAATACAGGTCTGCTCTTTAACCTTTGCCATTAAAACTTGTTTCTGCAGTAACCTATTTTATTAACTATGTCAGATTTTTCTTTTTCCCTCTCCTTAAATTTCTAAGTAGTTGGGCCCCATACATTGAGTGTTGTGAGGGTATATTATCTTCTTTTTTTTTGTTTTCTGTAGGACACAAACAGATGTCACCGAGATGTGTGCTGAGCTTCTCTAGGGGTTTGGTAGATTAGAATCATAGAATCGTTTTGGTTGGAAAAGACTTTAAAGATCATCGAGTCTGACTGTTAACCCAGCCCTGCCAGGGCACCACTAACCCGTGTCCCTCAGCACCATATCTCCATGGCTTGGAAACCCCTCCAGGGATGGGGACTCCACCTCTGCCCTGGGCAGCCTGGACCAGGCCTGGACAGCCCTGGAGGGGAAGAAATTGTTCCTCAGCTCCAACCTAAACCTCCCTGGGACAACTTGAGGCCGGTTCCTCTTGTCCTTGTTCCTTGGGAACAGAACCTGATGCCCCTCTGGCTCAAACCTCCTGTCAGGGAGTTGTGGAGAGCCAGAAGGTCTCCCCTGAGCCTTCTTTTCTCTAGACTGAACAAGCCCAGCTCCCTCAGCCACTCCTCCCCAGACTCCTGCTCCAGCCCCTTCCCCAGCTCCATTGCCCTTCTCTGGCCATGCTCCCACCCCTCCAGCTCCTTCTGGGAGTGAGTGGCCCAAAACTGACCCCAGGATTTGAGGTGTCACATTCCATTAGGTAGATCTGAAAATGCAATAGTGCTTCTTTTGTCCCCAAAACTGGTCACTTTGGACTGTGTAGGAGTGTTTCAGTCATGTTGTCTCTGGGTGGACAAGGATTTCTCTTAATCCTCTGCTTCCTCCTGTCAACACTTCATAGCAGGGAACAAGTGAAGAGCTGCAACCCTGCCATTCCATGATCACCTCCAGTTGTAAAAAGGCAGGGGTCGTGCTTTCTGAAGAATCCCTTCCTTTGCACATGGGATGTATCTAAAAGGAGAACAGAAGCTTGGTTACTGTGGGTTACGTAACCATTCTTTTTCATTTCTAAATGAGTTTTAACTTTATGTTGATTTCTTTTTTAAAAACTCAGCATGAAATATTCATGTCAAGGCTTTAGTCGTGTAATGATCTTTTCTCCCCACAGTAAAGAAATTAAAACCCTTCTATTTACCCCTTTAAAAATTCAGTTTTGCTGACAAATGTAGATAGAGGCTGGGTGGTTTCAGAGCAGATGGGTTCTATTTGAAGAGGATATTTAATAAATCCTGTGCATTGTCATTTTTAGGCTTGGTTTAACTCGTGTCAGGAAGGAGAAGACTCTTTGTAGTTTCAGAATTATTCATTTTTTCCAATACTTGCTCTTCAGTTAAAGATGGAAAAGAAGCTTAGAGAGCAAAACATTCCAGGCCTTCTATTAATCTAGAAAAATATGTTTCTTGGCCTCACATAACTCACAACTTGATGGATAAAAAATTGCAAATTGCTGTCCAATTTTGATGAAGTCTCCTGTGAAAAATTGGAACCATGCATGCTTGTCTCAGGAGCAATGCTGGGCTAGGTTAAATTCTTTGAAAATTGAGCAAATGACGTTTAAAAATAAACTTCAAAATCACTATTTATGAAAGTATTAAATCCGACCAACTGGGTCTTATGTCTTTCAGTCATCAGGGCTCTTGAACCAAAGCTTCTGCTGGAGCAGAGGTTGGGAGAAGTTCTTTTACCCAAGAATTCTCCAATTAAATTTGGTAAAAAAAATGAATAATGTTGTTTTTCTTCACCCTCCCAGTTTTAGGGGTTTTTGTTTGTTTATTTTGTTGTGTTTTTTTTTCCCAGAGCTTCAATCCATGACACAACAATTTTATCTTACATTAAAGGATCTTCAAGTATTTGAGAGCTCTGTAGATCTTGACAGCAGATTGACTTTTCTGTCTTAATTGCATAAATTGCACACAACTGCCCCGGGATGTTAACCCCCAAGATGATCCTGTTCACTTTCCCAATTTAAGTGATATGAATTGACCTGACTTCCCTGCTTTTGTTCCTTTGATTGCTCTGTGGGTCATGTGTTTCTTAGGTTGTTTGTGGGGGGTTTTTTTGTGCTGCCGAAAGGAAAAAATTACCTGTGAAACCGAGTAAAAAAATGAAGCAGAACTTATAAATGTTATGCTAATAGAAAAAAAAGATGGAATAATCTCACATTATATTAAAAGAGAAAAACAACCACAAATCCTTAAGCTATGATGAATGAAAAATATTTTTAAAACTGGGGATATCTACCCTCTAGGAACAGAATTGCAATGGGAAAAAAAAAAGTCTCTGTTCTCAGTGATACTGGTTTGGGGCAAAGCTGCATATAATTCACATAGAAAGAGAGAGAAGCTGAACTTGTTATGCAGTGAAGAATTCCACTAGGAAAGGAGAATGACAGAACCATTTTGGTTGGAAAAGACCTTGAAGATCATGGAGTCCAAGCGTTGCCTCAGTACTGCCAGGGCACCACTAACCCCTGTCCCTCAGCACCACATCTCCATGGCTTGGAAACCCCTCCAGGGATGGGGACTCCAGCCCTGCCCTGGGCAGCCTGGGCCAGGCCTGGACAACCCTGGAGGGGAAGAAATTGTTCCTCAACTCCAACCTAAAGCTCCCCTGGGACAACTTGAGGCCGTTTCCTCTTGTCCTGGCACTTCTTCCCTGGGAGAAGAGACCAACCCCACCTCACTATAACTATAGGTCTCTCTGTGATTGTTAAAGTACTTTGGGATCTTTCAGGAAGAAATGTGCTATGTGAGTTGAGTCATTAATTATACTGAGAAGCTTTTCTGAAATGAGCTTTCCCTAATTCTAGCTTGCGATCGGTGGTCTGTCCTTCCTCGTCCTGGCCTCCATCATGATGTCAACAGATTTGGGCACTCTGCCGTGCTCTACAACAGGTAAGGCTGCAAACAGGCTTGGGGGGGTGGCATTCTGGTAGAATCACAGAATGGTTTGCATTGGAAGGAACCTGAAAGATCATCTTGTTCCAACTCCCCTGCTGTGGGCAGGGATACCTCCCACTAGACTAGGAGGTTCATGGTGAGTGAGAAGTTCATACCTCAGTGCACTTGTGCACATGTGTGTTGATAGATGTAAATCAGTAGCACTGGGACCAGAGGGTTGAGGACCTGTCGCAAACCTCTCAAAGTTCTCAGATCTTCAGTCTTGTGATGTTTTCGGTATGCGCCTGTCCCTATCAGCCCTTATTCACTGGACTAAACTCTCTCAGCTCACTAAGTTCTTTCAAAAATTAGATTATGGTTTTTTCCTATTTCTTTTTCATATTTTTTATATTTAGTGTTTTCTATTTCTTATTATTTCAGAATTTAATTTATTTCTTATTTCTCTTTTTTATTTAGCTGCACTGACAACTTTCATCTCCAAACCATACTTTCCCTCCTGATTTCTAAACTGGTTTCCGTTTCCACAGCTTATCCTACATGCTGGTTCTTTGCACCATATTTAGGTGAAAACAGAAGTAAGATTTCTACTGTTAAGCATTGCATTGCTGTAGTAGTATCTGTGCTCTCAGGTTGAACATCTGTTATTGTATTTGAGCGAGTTGGAGAAGTAATATTTCTGAAGAGCCTTTCCTTTCTCCTTTGAGGATATTTTCTGTAAATCAGGAACATTATTTAAAGCTCAGTTTAAGGCAGGCAGGCAACTGGCACTGCCTTGAAAAGGATCTTGTGCTTTGAGAGACTCTTTTTATCTCCCAAAATCTCACCCACTACCTACTTGTTTCCCTGTGTACTGAACACCAGCCGTGCATTTGCTTCCATGAAAGACAACTAAGCCTGTGTATTTGTTCTTTTTTTCGTCCTAAAATAGGATGAAAATCATATTAAAAAATATTTCTCATCCAACCAAAACTTTGATTTTTCAGTTGCATCGATTCTTTTTCACTCTTTTGAACTGTGTGTTTACAGACATGGATACACAGGGGGGTTTTGGGTGGTGTTTTTGTGTAACTGATGAAATTTGACGTTTTGCCCGAAGCATCCCTTCCCCAATATTAGTTTGTTTTGAGGTTTGTGGGTTGTTGTGTTGCGTGTTTTTTGTTTTTTTTTTATTTGACACAATGACTCTTTGCTCAGTTATTCACAGCTGTAGAAATAATCGTGGTTTTGTCCCAGCGGTGCAGCAAGATGTGACAACACGGAATTGTTTTGTCACAGCTTCTTAACGCCGGTTTAATGGTGTGATACCATGTCCCTGGTTTTTTTAGCCTTCCTCTCTCTCTTGCTCCCATTTTTTCCAGGAGAATCCTGCATTTCTGCAACATTTTCTAGATAGTCATGTTGATCAGGTGTCACTCAGAGTTTTGACTGAAGGGGAAAGCCGATCCATAACCTTGGATAGGTTTGATTCCATCTCACCCCCGCTATGTTGAGACTCTCTGGCTTCTCTGGAACAGTGGAACTTGGCTGACCTTTTCTTTGACTTCTTCCTTAACCAAGAGCTATTTATTTGGTTTTATATACACTGGGATGGGATAAACCACTTCGCTCACACCTTGGATCACATCGACCTGACGCTGTGCGTGCTTTATAAACAACAGGCATCAATATTTATACCTTCCCTTCCTTCTTTTCTAGTACTATGTACATATTTGGAGGCTTCAACAGCCTCCTCCTGAGCGACATCCTGAAGTACACACCCGAGAGGTGCGAAGCGTTTGACAACGAAACGTCCTGCTTGCGAGCAGGCCCTGGCTTCCGCTGCGTCTGGGCCGCGGCCCCTCCTCGCTGCCTCCCCTGGGAACTTGCGACAGTGGAGCAGCAACAAAAAGTCTTTGAAGACTGTCCTCCCAAGCCAGGTATGTGTCACGTTCTTTCCATTTCCCTTTCCCGAAGGCTTGTAGAGTCATCTTGTTTTCTAAATTCTGTCTTATGTTAGTTGTATGTTGTTATCAGGTCAAGTTTAAGATAGGGGGAGAGCTGTAGCTATGCTTCCCTACGTGCCTTGCTAGACTTTCCTCTCACCAACTGGCTGCAGTCTCTTGGAGATGTTTCCACCTCTCCTCCCCCTGAAGCTGTTTGCTCATTAAATGTTTTTTTTTCTACCATACTGCTTGTACTTCCATTCCTATCCCAAGCAGGTGTAATCAGTCAGGAATCAGGGCTGGACCATTACTCTGTAGATGTTTGCCCCAAGAACTGACCTTACGAGAGCCAACAGTTCGCTGCTGTGCGCCACAGGGCAAGGGAGGAGGATCAGTGTCCTGTGGTGTTACCCTGGCCTCTAAGAGCGGCAGCAGGAAGAGTGTTAGAAGAAAAGTCATTTTAATTCTCCTTCTCCAGTATGATACGGAGAGGGGCATACAAAAAGAACATTTATTTTAAGGTCTGATTCCTGTGTTCTCCCCTACAGTAATTTTGAAGCAACTTTTCAATGCTTTATCCCAACGCATTTATTGCTCTGAATTGAATTCCATGAACCTTGCTTCTGTAATAGATGGCAACCTTTAATTATTTAAAAGAAATTGATGTAAAGGCACATTGCTTTGATGGGCTCTCAATGTACGATAAATTTTCACAAAACCCAGGCGGTAAGCAATTGGAAAGATGAAGTGGAAAGCTGAGGCTTTGCATGAAAATGCTTCATGGAATTGAAGGCCAGGCTTGCAGCAAAACGGGCCTGCGGTGGAAGACCTTTGTTGTCCTTGTGAAATGTCCTCTAACATCAACCTCTGCCTGGCCACTGACTGGACATCCCTGCCCAGTCTTAGTTAATGAGCTTCTGTATCTTGGTGTGTGTTCTGGTAGTGTGCTTTTCAGCTCCTTGGGCTCTCCAAATGATTGATGTTGCAAATGAATGCGATTTTTCTAGCCGTCCCATCATCTGAAAGGATCTGATTTACTAAGTAGTCGATAACGGGACATCTACAGGCTCTACTCTTGGGTTCTATCTTTTTTTCTGTATATAATCAAGTTCTTAGAGCTCTGTCAGGAAATGCTTGTTTTTGGTCATGCAGGTTTTTTTCTTTAATAGCTGTAGACAATGAAAAATGTGATCAGATTACAGACTGCTATAGCTGTACGGCAAATACAAACAGCTGCCAGTGGTGCACTGACCAGTGTGTCTCAATGCATAACAACTGCACAGAGGAACAGGTAACCTTCTCTCTCATACTTCTGTCATTTCAATTTAAACCTGCTATTTTTAGCAGCTGTCCAGCTGCCTTTGTCTGTCAGTCTTGGGACCCCTGTTGTTTCGTTATTTTCAGTGCATGTCTAACTATAAACTGCTTTAATATGATTTTTTTTTTTTTTTTTGAGTCAGTCCAAGGGCTTTTCATGGGACTCTCCCCTTAAGTTAGGAGGATGGCCATGGGCAGAGGAAAAGGTGGAGGATTGACAGTGGTGTCATTATTCTGTAAAGCACGTAGACCTTTAGGTCTGCTGTCAATCAGGCCTTCCCTAGGGGAAAAAAAAACAACTAACCCTTTAGTAAAAGTTCTAATAAGGTAGATATCTCAGAGGGTGGCTTGGGGGGAATATCACACAGGACAGGCTGTGCCCAGGCTCACAGCTTTGGGATCTGTACGTTCCTTTGTAGGTCTGAACTGTGAAGTTTAGTGTGGTAATTGTGGCTGTTCTAACCCAATATTGCTTGGATGGGATAAAGCCTCACCTCTACTGTTTATTTTAGGTTCCTATTACTCTCTATGACAATTGTCCAAAGGACAACCCTGCCTATTACTGTAACAAAAAGACAAGTTGTAAAAGCTGTGCCATGGATCAAAACTGTCAGTGGGAACCAAGGAATCAGGAGTGCATTGCTTTACCAGGTACGTGTTGGTTGTATGTGTCTCATTAAAAACCCCAAATTCACCCAGTCCAAAAGTTTGGGGTTTTTTTTTGTGTGTGTGTGTTTATTTTTGTGGTGTTTGGGTTTTTTCACCCCCAGATCTCTAATTTTTTAATGCTAAGATGGAGTAAATAATCTTGTTTAATCAGACCACCTTTGGTATGAAACTTTATTCCTAGTAAATTCAGAAAATCCGATGGAATATTTTTCAGTCCCAATTGACTGAAGAGGAGTATGATCATTTGTGTAATTATTAGGCTGTATTTCATCTCTCTCTTCCCATTTGATAAAACCAGTACTGTTGATATAATAGGCTTCTGCAAGATATTAGATTTAATAATGCATGCTATTTAATTTTACAAACTAGAAATGTGCAAAAGCCTAATGGCACATGCTGGACGAATTAGGCAAATAGCACCTAAAGTATGTAAGGAAAATTCTCTTATTAGAGTGCTTCCAATGGAAGCTCACAGGAGTTCATTATTAGTCCCCTTGTAGTAACAGGTATTTTTTCCCAGTGACTGGCAGAGAAATAGAGAATCTTCAGTGATTAACATTTCAGTTAATAAAATACAGAGTAAGGGAAAAAAACCCAAATAGATAGGACCTTTTAATGGGCATGGAAAACCTTCCTCTAGTAAATCTGTTAGGTCTGAACACGTCCAGATCTGGCATTTGCTAGTCTGGAAGAGTGAAAAAATGAAGAGACTTCAGAGGAGATCCATGAGAGCAAGAAAAACATCTTTTAATGAGATAGATAAAGAGCTTAGTCTGTTTAATTTGTCGTAGGCGGGGGGCGACTTGATCATCTGTGTGAAAAGCCCATCTGAAACATTGACACTTGAGAGCTTTTCAATCTGTTAGATAAATCTCAGCCAAGATGCTGGAGCTAGATGTCAACTTTGCAGAAATTCACACTGAAAACATCCATCAGGTTTTATTTGTAAAGGAAATAATTAAACACCAAGTATGAGGCGTTCTTCAGTAGTGGGCATGACTGGGCTCAAGATGAAACAGAGATTAATCTTGGAAGCTCAGTGCTGTGGACAGGATGAACACAACCACTGTCAAACTCTGTCAAATGATACCTTGGGGTTGGACTAGATGACCTTTAAAGGTCCTGTCCAACCCTAAACCATCTATGACCCTGTGAAACCTTCTATGATCCTGTGAAACCTATGATTCTATCCTAAAAACTGTGGTTGAGTAAGTGGCTTTAAGCCATTGGCAAACCATTTTACTTTGCTCTTTCTTCTACAATAGTTTTACTATTTGATATTGTAAGAAGTGCTTTGACCACTCACTGCAGGTAATTAAATGCTGACATCACACTTCAGCTCCACTAAACGGTTTTCCTATTTCACTAGTGTTGTTACAAATAGGTACTTTGGAGCACACCAGTAAGTCTTGCTGGTTTGGGATGGGGCAGTAGTTTTATTTTAGTCAAAGGGCTCTTTCACCGCATGGAATATTGTGAAGGTCACTTGCATCTCTGGGTTTGCTTTCTTCTTTTTTTTCCCACCGCCCTAGAAAATATTTGCGGAACAAACTGGCATTTGGTTGGCAACTACTGCTTGAAAATTACCAACGCGAAGGAGAACTACGATCATGCCAAACTGTCCTGCAGATCCAATGGTGCTTTGCTGGCTTCTCTCACCACCCAGAAAAAAGTAGAATTTGTTCTAAAGGAGCTGCAGAAGATGCAGTCTTCGGTGAGTGCTTCTCTCTTAAGTCCCCCGAGTAATTAAGCTCTGACTGGGGAAGAGTCCTTGCGATGGCATTGTCTACTCTGTACGGACTAGACAGGCCTCTCAACTGCAAAGCCCTGGTTTTTCTTTTGAAATGCAACATACCCTCTGGGTGCTTTTGAACTGAAATGGGAGGGAATGTAAATGGGCAAGATAAATAACAGACGTGGTGCCTCAAAGGTATCGCTTTCTTGAATGGAATCCCCACCTGCTTTTCTCTTGTGGGCTACGCGGTGGGCAGTGGGAGCCCTCTCGTGACTTGTACACAAGATTTTCTGAATAAAGATCCCTTTGGGGCACCAGAGGTGTTTAATGTAAAGCGTTTTAAAGTTACTTATTCTGCTCGGAAAAGCACCTGTTTAAAACGTCGGCTTCTTACTCCGTGGAGCTGCTTGGCTTATTTGGAGTTATTTATGTTTGATTTAGTGGCAGGTGCTTTTCCGTTGGAGCTGGTGAGAAGCACATTGGAATCTGTCCCTCTTTGGACATCAATAGAATAAACACTTTGTTGGTTTTGTTTTTCCCCCAGTCCCTGGCAGCAGCACGAAGGTTTGCAGGGCAGGCTGTGTAGGTGGTGCTAAAGCCCTAACAAAGAACGATGCTGTTGCAGCTTTGCTAAAATCTTGGTTTATGATGTGGAGCTGCTGTGGCTTGACAGCACATCAGAGTAACTCCTCTTGGATCCCAGAGGCCACTGTGGGCAGAGCTGGCAATCGGGAAGGGTTTTAAGTAGGAAAAATGAGACTGGAGGCAGTTGGATCACTGCTTTTTAGAGGAGAACATGCTTCAGTGCTAAATACTCTCTTGTTGCAAGAGAACGTTCCCTGCTTTGACTCCCTTTGTAATTTGAAAGCAGCATTGCAAGAATTATGAGGATTTAGAGGGGATTCGATTTAGCCAAGAAAAGGTAAAGTGCAATTCAAGTAAGATTGTTAAATCTTTTATAAAAGAGGGGAAGCCAAGACTGGGATAGTCTGAAAGTCCATGTTTCAAGCAGTTCTGGGTGTTTCTTGGTATCCCAGTGTAGTGTAAATTCCTCAAGACATGTGGCAGTGCTTCCCTAATAGTCTTTAAACCATTGCACTGGGGAGAAAAAAAATTAATTTATGTTTTTTTTCAGGTCTATGCAGTGTCCTCAGAAAGTGAACTGTAGAAATCTAAAGAGCTTATTAACCCTCTTTAGCGGATATAATATTGAGTGCTTGTAATGTGGGAAAATACCGTTGCTAAAAAGTTGGCCTGTGCCTGATACTCGAAGTGGTGCCATTCAGTGACGAGCTGAGCTGGGGAAGGTTGAACTTTGTGGTTACTCCTGTTCTAAGTAAGCTGTGTATAGATGTTTTATAATAATAAATAAAAATGCTGGTGTTGGCCACATTGTGCCGTGTCACCATGTTGCTGTGGGAAGTTTACTTTAAGATTTAAGAGCACGTAAAACCAGTTTTTTGCTTTGTCTCTCCACCTCTCCATGTACACACACCCTCTTAAACATCAGAAGTCCTCTGGCCATCCTGCAGAGTAGGCAGAACAATTTAAATTGTATAGGGGCCTGCTGTTTTTCTTCCTCAAACTGTAGCTCTAGAATTTCTTTATTCCGTTTTTATAGGAGGCACAAACATGTGAAGAGCAACTTGCCGTTAGTTTTCATAGTCAGCCAATATGGGTGTTTGACTAGAAACGTAGGGAAAAATAATAACTAATTATTGGTGTTTTCCTGAAGGATTTCTCTATCTCTGTGGCATTTACTTCTGATAGCACTAAGAAACCAATTCTTTATTTCCCTTACTACATTTTTCCAACATCTAACCTGGCAAAGTGGCGACGAGCATTATACAGTGACATGTGTTTCCTTTTTTAATATCTAAAATAATAAACCTGAGTAATACATCTACCATTTTCCTTTATTTCTAGCCCAAAACTTTGACTCCCTGGGTTGGACTGAGGAAAATCAATGTGTCCTATTGGTGCTGGGAAGACATGTCTCCTTTCACCAACACCCTCCTCCAGTGGCTCCCCAATGAACCGAGTGACGCTGGGTTCTGTGGTTATTTAGCTGAACCTTTTCAGCAAGGACTGAAGGCAGCGACGTGTATCAACGAGGTCAACGGCAGTGTCTGCGAAAGGCCAGGTAATCATATCTAACTGGTGTGTCTCAGGAGGGAGCTGATTGGTTAATAAATATTTATATTTCCTAGAGAGTAAAGAGGATCCTGTTTGTTAAAATTTAAAACTACCTGCATCGTGCCTTTGCTGAGGAAAAGTAGTTCTGAAATGGTGACTTGTGTGGGTAGGAATTGGAGATTTCAAAAATAGCTCTACATTTATGCTCTTCACTGTAAAATACTTCCACTACGTGATAGTTTAATTATTTTTCTCCAAATTGCGTACCTGAATGTGACATTTAGGTTAATTATGGTATGGAGCAATCTTCTCTTTAATGAAAACCAACCTAAAGTAAAACATAAAAGTGCCTTTCCAGTTGAACTCGCCTTTCTTCACTCCCCTGCTCTGTAGCCAGAGGAGGATTTTATCAAAGTTTATAATTAATTGGGCAAGACACAGTGGACATAGGAGCACTTTGGAAAAGAAGCTGTTTGCTTTTGGGAAAGGTCTTCCAGCTTTGTTGGAACTGCATGTATCTTGAAATGACTCGGTTTGTTCACTCGCTGTTATAGCTGATAATTTCTGAAAGCCAGTTAGTGCTTCATTATTATGAAAGTTGAATGATAGCGTAAAATTTCTAAGTAAGCTGCACCACTTCATATCATTCTTTGTGGAAGAGCAGGTGATGAATGTGGACCATGAACTCAACATTTTGTATATTTTAACTTGCAGCGCTTTGAATTAATTTAAGCTTTAACTTGTTTTTTTTGTAGTCAGAGAACAGTCACTTGAAACAGATGATAAAACATTGGCTCGCACCAGAAACTCCTGAGTTAGTTTGCTTTCAATGCTCGTTTTATGTGTGTGACAGATCAAATAACTTGAAACACATCCCAGTCTGCTCACATAAAATGTGTTTCTTCCCAACACTTTGGTGAGGAGAGTAGCTAAGGAACACATCCACAGACCTGCAGAGAGATGAAGGCCACATTCATAACACTATTTACATTGGTTTTAAGGTCAGTACTTCAAGGTGAATACTCACCTTTCAGGTGGATACCTTGAAAAGGATTAGTGTTTATGAAGGATACATAAAAAGGGAAATGATTTTGCAGGACTCACTGAGCCTCTCATATTTACTGTGGCATAAGAGATTTCCAGCACCACAAATGAAGTGTTTCAAGTGTGTGATCATAGAATGATGTGGGTTGGAAGGGACCTTTTAAAGGTCATCTGGTCCAACTAGAGCAGGTTGTTCAGAGCCCTGGCCAACCTCCCCTGGAATGCTTCCAGGGATGGGGCGGTGACCACCTCTCGGGGCAGCCTGGGACAGGGTCTCACCATCCTCAGTGTCAACAGTTTCTTCCTTCTCTTCGGTCTATATCTCCCTCCTTTAGTTTCAAACCATCACTGCTTGTCCTGTCCCAACAGGTCCTGCTCAAGACTCTGTCCCCATCTTTCTGACAGGCCCCTTGAAGTCCTGAAAGGACCCCAGAAGATCTCCCCGGAGCCTTCTCTTCTGCAGGCTGAACAAGCCCAACTCTCCTAGCCTGGCCTCCCAGCAGAGGGTTCCAGCCCTCCCAGCATTGCTGGGGCTCCTCTGGCCCTGCTCCAACAGGTCCCTGTCTCTCCTGTGCTGAGGACTCCAGAGCTGGACCCAGCACTGCAGGGGGGGTCTCCCCAAAGCCCTGGGAGCAGAGGGGCAGGATCCCCCTCTGGCCCTGCTGCCCACGCTGCTGGGGATGCAGAGCCCAGGGAGCCAGTGGCTGCTGGGCTGCGACCACCCGGGGCCGGCTCAGCTCCAGCTCCTCACCCCTAAGTCCTTCTCCACAGGACTGTCTCCATCCTTTCATCCCCAGCCTGTGTTGATATCAGGGATTGCAGGACCTTGTACTTGGCCTGGGTGAACCTTATGAGGCTCATATGGGCCCATCTCTCTGGAAGATAAATGGTTTTACAGTAGTTGCTACATTTCTCATATTCACCATGGCATGAACTACTCCATCCAGCACCACCACACCCCAAACAAAATCTTTCAAGTCCGTGATACTGTTTTTCAGCCTGAATAACAGGCAGCACCTTTATTTCTTCTTCTGTCTTTCTACCTCGGGGCTCGTTACCTATTTCTTTCTGGCCCAAAACTGACCTTCATCTTGCCTCCCGCAGCCAACCACAGCGCCAAGCAGTGCCGCACACCCTGCGCCCTGCGCACCCTCTGCGGGGAGTGCACCAGCAGCAGCTCCGAGTGCATGTGGTGCAGCAACATGAAGCAGTGCGTGGACTCCAACGCTTACGTGGCCTCTTTCCCCTACGGGCAGTGTATGGAGTGGTACACCATGAGCAGCTGTCCCCGTGAGTAGTTTTTCTGCTGGTGTTTGCAAGGAAATGTCATCCGACTGCACGTTGGTTATACTGGGAATCCCTTAGGAGGAGGGGGAGCGAGCCTCTGAGCCCAGGAGCTTGGTGTGTGCAGTTCTTTCGTGCATAACAGGAGAGTTCAGCAGAATTAGGGAACTATCAATTAAATTCAGTAGCAGATAGTGAAGGTTTTTGAGCAACGTGATGCGATTGATGCTTTCCCCTCCCCCCCACTGGACAAGTCCTTGTTTCATTATTTGAAGTCCTGTCCTTCCAGTTAATTGTGACATAATTTCTTGTGATGAACTTCTTTTTATATTTCTTCTGTATCTCTTTTATTCATAGATGGAGCCATGTAATTTAATAGTAGATTATCTGTATCGAATCCCAATTAGCATCTACATGACTGTTTTATGCTGAGGTATTGTCTATTTATAGCCCAGAGTAGCAATTTTTTACTTTAAATAATTTTTTTTTTTTTTTTTTTTTTTTTCCTTTTAGTGAAATGTGAGCAAACTGCAGACTGTTTATGGTGCTTTGGAATATTGCTTTTTGTTTTCAAACTGGGATGAAATAGTCTCGAAATTGCAGAAGCGGTCGAACAGTTTTAGAAATTATTTATTTATTTTTATTGGAATTCTTTAGGAGTTGAGTGGGAGCAGGGGAGTCAAGAGAGCCAGGGGTGGAAGTTGGGCAGTTTGAGTTGCTGCAGTTGCTTCAAGAACTTTTGGAAGCTGATGAGAATAAGCTTGAGTAGCTCATGGTTCCAAATTAAGAGATGGAGAAAATGAGTTTCAGGTAACTGCCAAACATCGGTGTGTGAACTTCTCGTATTGCCAGAAGTCAGAAGCTGCAGGAAGCATCAGGCAGGAGATGAACAAGCTGAAATAATGGAAAACAATATGTCTTATAGTCCTTTTTTCTCTTTTAAAGACAAATATTTTCATTTTAAGCATCAAGATAGAAGCCTGCACATCTTAGAACACCAAGAATCTACAAAATATTTTTTAGGATGGTGTTGGGAAAGGAATAGGAAAACTTTCCAAGATATAGAGTTCTTCACCCCTGAAATACAATCCCATTTGAGAAAGGAATGGCTAAAGGGTTGATGTTTTTTCCCTGGTTTAGTTGATTACTGGGCTCAGGGGATCTTCATGTGGCAATTTGAGCATCCAAAGAAGACAAATTTTATTCTGTTTTTGTATACTGCGCTTTTTGACTCAGATAAATACCTGAAATAGTGGTGTGGGGGTATTAAAACGTGTGGTAAGAAGAGCCTCAAAGCGAGTGAAACAAATGGTTTTTAGTGTTTGCTTCTGGGTTGCTCATTTTGATCTGTTGTAAATCAATTTGAGATCTTTTTTAGTTGAGAACATGAACCTCTGGGTTTAGTGGGTGGTGATTTAATGGTTAGGAAAACTGTACGTATGTATCGTGATGTTTCATAACTCGCTCACTCATTAGTGCAACCTTAGTTGCTTTAGATTGTACAATAAATATGCTGATAGGAATTAATATATGTATGTGTGTGTTACTGTTAATATCAGAATAAATATTTATGGATTTGGCAAGATAACTAATGAAGGTCACAAACAACATAAAAGGGTTTCATAGTATCTTAGAATCGTTTTGTTTGGAAGAGACCTTTAAAATCATCAGGTCCAACTGTTCTCCTAGCGCTGCCAGGGCACCACTAACCCCTGTAACTCAGCACCACATCTCCATGGCTTGGAAACCCCTCCAGGGATGGGGACTCCAGCCCTGCCCTGGGCAGCCCGGGCGAGGCCTGGACAACCCTGGAGGGGAAGACATTGTTCCTCAGCTCCAACTAAGCCTCCTCTGGGGCAACTTGAGGCTATTTCCTCTTGTCCTGTCGCTTGTTCCCTGGCAGAAGAGCCAGACCGCCCTGGCTCCATCCTCCTGCCAGGGAGCTGTGGAGAGCGAGAAGGTCTCCCCTGAGCTTCCTTTTCTCTAGACTGAACAAGCCCAGCTCCCTCAGCAGCTCCTCACCAGACTCCTGCTCTAGACCCTTTCCCCAGCTTCATTGCCCTTCTCTGGCCATGCTCCAGCCCCTCAATGTCTTTCTAGGAGTGAGTGGCCCAAAACTGACCCCAGGACTCCAGGGGTGGCCTCACCAGTGCCAAGTACAGGGGTATGATCACTTTCCTAGTCCTGCTGGCCACACCAGTGCTGGTCCAAGCCAGGATGAAATCCAGGAGTGCTGCCTTGATTGTCACTTGTGTTTTGAAGCGGTGATTTATTCCACAATTTGGTGATTGGTTGTTGTTTTGTTGTTTGTTTTTATAGCTGAAAACTGTTCAGGCTACTGCACGTGTGCTCACTGTTTGGAGCAGCCTGGCTGCGGCTGGTGTACTGATCCAAGCAACACTGGCAAGGGGAAGTGCATTGAAGGCTCCTACAGAGGTCCCCTCAAGATGCCAACCCCGTCCACAACAGGGAAACACAGCTTGGAGCCCGTCCTTAACATCAGCATGTGTCCTGTGGAGAACAGCTACAATTGGTCCTTTATTCAGTGTCCGGGTAAATGAGCAAAGTTGAATTTATAGAATCATCGAATCACAGAATGGCTTGAGTTGGGAGGGACCTTAAAGAACATCTGGTTCCAACCCTGTTGGAACATTTCAACCATAGGAACAATGAAATGCAAAGGGAGAGGCTTTTTAAAGCTGTGGTGATGTCTGTGTTCCCTCCTGGTCATGGAGGGAGGAAAAGAGCTTGGCAGGCAAACAAGAAATAAGACATGTTGGAGTGGAAGGAGCTGTGCAGGTATCTGCAGGGGTTTGCTGCATGAAGACTTATCTGTATGTTACTGTAGTAACATTTTTCCATTCCCTACAAACCCTGTTTGAGTTTTTTAACTTTAAAGAATCATAGAAAGTTGGAAAAGACCAACCATCAACCCAACATTATCATGACCACTAAACCATGTCCCAAAGTGCCACATCTACATGGTTTTTTTTGAGCACCTTCAGGGATGATGACTCCACCCCCTCCCTGGGCAGCCTTTTCCGCTCTTTCAGTAGAGAAGTTTTTCCTAGTATCTGACCTAAACCTTCTCTGGTGCAACTTAAGCCTAAAGGTAATTCTGTCTCTGAAGGCTGATTTAACTCTTAGCAATGCTCAGGGTGATGGTGAAATAATGTTTTTGACTCCAAACATATAGAACAAAATTATTTGAACTTCAGCTAAACCCTTTCTTTCCTGTTCTTTGTGTGAATCCAACTCACCAGCCACTTCCACTCCCATCTGTCCAATATGCACATTTTGTTTTGATGTTCAGTTTCCTGTGTGTTGCTTTAAATTTCAATTTTTCGTTTTCCCCCTCTATTCTACTATGATGAAGCCCCACCTGGAGGACTCTGTTCAGCTCTGGGGTCCAGAGCGTAAGAACCACATGGACCTGCTCAGGCAGGTCCAGAGGAGGCCACAAAGATATTCAAGGGGCTGGAACCCCTCTGCTGGGAGGCCAGGCTGGGAGAGAAGGCTCCAGGGAGACCTTCTGGGGGCCTTTCAGTACTTAAATGGTGCCTACAGGAAAGATGAGGAGGGGAACTCTTTATCAGGGAGTATAGTGATAGGATGAGTGGTAACAGTTATAAGCTGAAAGAAAGGAGATTAAATGAGGTATTAGGAAGAAATTCTTCACTCTGAGGGTGGTGAGACCCTGGCACGGGTTGCCCAGAGTTGTGGATGCCCCATCCCTGGAAGTGTTCAAGGCTGGGTTGGATGGGGCTTTGAGCAACCTGGTCTAGTGGGAGGTGTCCCTGCCCATGGCAGGATGAGTGGAACTAGATAATCTTTAAGATCCCTTCCAACCCAAACCATTGTGTGACTGTATGAACACACACTTCTCTTTAAGTTCATGTATCTCTAGCAAAACAGCAAGAGCCTCTTTGGAAGGTGCATGAAATGGGTTCATTGAGCTTCTACAGATCACCAAACATCTGAGTCTCTTTGTGAAGCGCACTGTTTGAGCACAAATACTCACCCTTTTCTATTTCCTTCAGCCTGCCAGTGTAACGGGCACAGCAAGTGTGTAAACGAAAGCATCTGTGAGAAGTGTGAGAACCTGACAACGGGCAAACACTGTGAAACTTGCATCTCAGGCTACTACGGAGATCCTACTAATGGAGGAACATGTCAGCGTAAGTGATGTCTTAAATCTTCCTGTGCTGAAGTCTTTGATGTTCTTCACGTTTTCCTGGGAAATCTCCTATCTCACCTGAAATTATATCTTCATAATACATTTTTTCCTGTCCTGCAACAAAGGCACAGTGCTTGTGCCTTCAAATCAAGGAAAGCGCTTGATAAAATTCTTTGACTTTCATTGCACAAGATAAAGGTGATTTTGTTTTTACCCTTCTCTGTAAATGTGAAATGACCACAGTGAAGTGTGGTCATTTTTATGTCTGAAGAACCTATTTTGAAAAGGCATGGTGTTAATCCTGGTGTCTCCAACAAATTTCTCCTTATCTAAATTCCACCTTCTGTTACATTAATGTGTTGTGCATTTATTGTTGTAATTCTCTGCTTCATAAAAGGCTTGCTGTATTTGACTGAGGAGTTGGCTGGATTTCAGTTGAGGATTAGGTGATCCCAGTTAAAATTGCATTTTAACTTTGTAAAGTGCTTTGGGACTCCTTGGCACAAGGAACTTTTTTCAGTTGTGCAAGATCCACTTAAACTGGGGAAAAAAAATCTTTCTCCAAGGGCCAATACAAGTAATATTGAGAAACGAACATGCAAGATTTGGAGTTTTGCCCTTGAGCCTTGCAGCATTATTCTGAATTACTGTGAATTTTGTAGTGTTGTGTCTTGAGGAGACCAGTTGTAAACCAGAAACCAGCTGTGATAGGTGATAGACAGGTATCTGGGAAGGTGCTTCTTACTTTGAAGAGATTTAATGAAGTATAGTTAAGTGGATTAAATTTGATACAATGATAGAAAAGGTAGAACAGAAATAATGTTGCTCGGTGTCAGAGTTGAATCAGTACTGCCATGAAATGAGTGTGACTGGTTTGTAGGCCTGAAGCTGATCCAGAGGAGGCCACAGCAGTGCTGGGAGGGCTGGAATCCTCTGCTGGGAGATCAGAGTTGGATTTGTTCAGCCTGGAGAAGAGAAGATTCGGAGGAGACCTTCTAGGGGCCTTTCAGGACTTCGGGGGGCCTGTCAGAAAGATGGGGACAGACTTTTGAGCAGGACCTGTTGGGCCAGGACAAGGGGGGATGGTTTGAAACTAAAAGAGAGGAAATTTAGACCAGAGAGAAAGAAGAAATTATTGACACTGAGGATGGTGAGAGCCTGTCC
>VWZK01006805.1:1391-143394 GCA_013396935.1 Baryphthengus martii
ACTGATATTCTGGGTTGTATCTATATTATCTGGTGTGAGAATGTTAGTAATACCAACTAGTGAGCATCACTGCTTGAGTTAGATGCTTTGGAAATTTAGGAGAGCAGAACCTTCATAATACCTTACTGCAATAATGAGGATTTAGGCACTATAAGAGTAAAAAATAGTTCAGAATTTTCAAAAATGTCTAAGGATTTTGTAAGCTAACTCCCATAAAAATTGATGCCGATAGGCAGCTTTGAAGAATATCCAGCATAGTAGGTAGTATTGTCTCTTTAGATTAGGCTGAATTTTTAGAAAAAAATCACTAGCACTCAAACAAGCAAGATCCCGTCTTATGGAATATGGATTGATCACCTGTGCTAATAGATTTAGCATGGCCCACTTGTAATATATAGCACACACTACAACAGAACCATTTGCAGTCTTCAAGAAATCACTTTTGTGGTTTTAGCACCTACATTAATAATTTCAAGTATGGTAAGTTGTAAACGCTGACAACATTAGTAGTGAATCTGTTGACCTCATAAAACATGATCCCTCACTACAAATTACAGCGGCTTTGATTAAACAGTCGCATACATGAATTCTGAACTGTGTAATATTGATGTAACTCAAATCAAACTCCAGAACTTGGAGTCTGGCAGGATAGATGAAAATAAGCTGACATTTAGAGACGTATGATATTTCCATTTGGAAGCCTTTATGTTTTGGGAATATTTTGATTTAAGAAAAAATCTGAAGTACAAACAGAAGATGAATTAAAGATGACAAATGCATCTTAAAATTGGGAAAACAGATGAGAATTTTTTTCTGACAAGGAGAGAGGCCCTAGGGAACCCTTAACAGTATCTCCCTGTTGATACCATGTGTCAAGGTTTAGGGCTGGACTGGCCACTAAGTAAGGGACAGATGCTCTCTATTAATCCATCTGCCTTCCCAAAGAGGAAGAGATTTAGCGGTGACCTTGGTTGGCACAGGAGTAAGTATTAACAAGAGCTTTTCTGCATACCAGTCCTTAGTAGTAACTGTGAACATGAGTGTTATAACTTCTAGAAGCGGACTGTCTATGAAAATGTGCTGTTAACTTCAGAAAGTGCAGCTACTTGGAACAAACTTAGCTGAAAAGTAAACCACTGAACAGGGAATTAGTTCTGTTCTAACTCAAACCAAGACACTATGTTAGCTTTATAGTCAATGCTATAAAGTGAGCTCGCTGGTCAACTCCTCACTTTCTCCTCCTGCCCTGATTGGGTTGTGTCCAACTATCTGAACAGACAGTAAAATAAGATTGTGATTCACAGAGTACCTAGCTACTCTTTGTATATTTTTACCACTATAATCAATAGATCTAACAGACCTTTGTCATCTGATTTTTAGCATACAAAGAATGCCAGCAATATAGTGTAGACAGTAAGTTACTGATAACCACAGTGGGAAAGGTGTTTAATACTGGAAAATCCCCGGGAAGGAGATTCCATTTTGGTATATCAACACTGCTAGGTCAATATTCAGAAGATACGGAGAGCTATGTGGCATGTTTTCCATACTACATATGTGAAGAATGCACTCTTTCTGTTTTTGTAGCAAGAGAAGGAAGCCGCCTACTTTTGTGTCTGTGAAAGTAGCTTCTTTCTGTGTGCTTCTCGTTACAGTTCTGTTTACTTACTGTTTATGATAACAAACATAACGGACCTTGTAAGCTTATAATTTCAGGTTTTTTATCATTCTTTTCACTGCGGCCTGTAGCTTATGAAGCTCCTCTTGGAGGTACATTTTTCATTTTTCTCATCTTCTTCTACTCAGCCTAACATTTTTGCCTCTGTTCCCTGCAATATGCTGAGTTTGCTCTGGGTAGGGCTTTCTCATAGGAACTCTTTCTCTACTTATTTTGTAAACATGAAGCAGAGAATTATAGGAAAAAAGTATTAATTATGGTTTAGACAACTAGGACTGCCTAGGAGAAGTGGATTTATCCCTGTCTCCATGAAAATGTCCTAACCTAGTGTTAGATAAGTCAGCTAGAACTTGATTTCCAAATGGATGTTATTTTTAGTGTCCACAAAGATTTAATACCTGTTTCTCAGAAATGCTGTATTTCTACATATGTTACTGAATTGCATACAAGTTGTGCTTAGGATAAATAATGCTGTGATACGATAAGTTTTCTAACAAATCAAACCCTTTTCAGTTGGGCATCCAAAATGACTGTGATCTTTTGAAAAAAAGTATACATGAATCTTACCTCACTGTCTTTTCAAAGATAATAGCATTTCATGTCACAAAAATACCAAGAAGATGAATAAATTATTCTTTTGACACATTCAAATACTATAACCATGTGTCATAGAAAAACTCATGAGAATATTAACAATTCTGTATTCAGAGGCTAAATTAAATGGTATACAATAAACAAAGCATGATGCCGAACCCTGAACAAAGGGAGTGGAATGGAATACTGAGCTGTTTCTCATATGCTGAGTGTAAGCCTTCCTAAGTAATGAAAAATCTGTGAGTCAATGAGAAATATTATAATGTTTAAAGAATAAACAATGTATATCCTAAATTCAGTCTTATCATCATTAATTCCAGTATTTCCTAAGTTTAGAGCTCTTTGCTTTTAACTCGAATACTCTTTAATATATTTTTTGATATGTTCTATTAAAGGTTGTCTTAAAACCTTCAGTGTGATCCTATTATGCCAGGCTGTACAAAACCACTAAGAGACAATTACTGCCCTTAAGTAGTTTTCTGCTTTCTCTGTTGCTAACACTTTCAAAGTGGCACGGAGATGAGGGCAGCCAAATGTCTCCACCAAAACAGCTATCTAAAGAGTCATTTTACGGTGGGGCTTTTGGTCAGAGGTCAGGGAGTTAAAAACCACCCTGCCCTTCTCATGTTGCCGAAAGGGAAATGAGACTCCTCTAAATCCTAGAGAGACGGGACAGGCAATGAGAGAGAAGGTTCTAGTATAGGAAAGACTGTGATTTCCTGAGCTATAAACAATTGAATCACACATGGTTTATTGCAGAGATTTGAACACTACTGCAGAAAACATTTTCTGTAGGATTTGGAAATCTCCACCTTGCCTTTACAGACAGCTCTTAGCCCAGTATTTTGTGCGCACAAACTGAGCAGTCTTACTCTTGCTGATTGATTTTCAAATTGATATTGACTTTCCAATTCACATTCCCCTCACTGAGTACCTTCCATTCATCCATCTATCGTATTTCTAGCAGGCTCATCACTGTAGCTTGTCAAGGCCTTACATAAATCATCCGAGGCATAATCATATGTCAGATACCTATGCAAATGATTATTCTGTTTGCCAGTCCCTATAATCTAGTAACTTTCAAAAACACAAAAACTGTAATCCCTTCTCTGCTTTTGGCACTTTGCTATGCAGTCTCTTCATCTTGATCTATTTGTTTATTTTAACCTTCCTGGTGTTTTTTACTGAGAGTAAAATCACACTTCTGCTGAAAACGAGCTAATGGACATTACAAGAGTCCTCATGAAATCCAAGCAAGGAATTTAATCCCTGTGAAAACATGTGTTACAATACTATACTGCAGAGAAATATATAGAACAGTACATCTTGACTGAATTTATTTAATTAAGTTTAACATATGTTCTTGGAAGCAAAACAACAAAACAAACCCCACCACTTCTATTCCAGGCTTCAGTTCCTAACAATTTTTGTGCAAGATCAAATTAAATTGTCAATAAGAAGCATGCAATGTTATTGTAGTATTTGTGATAAATTGTTATAAATTAAATTTCAAGAAGAAAATATTGAAGATGCAAAAATGAGTGAAATGAATTATGCAGTATCATTTACAGTAGAGCTACCTAGACAAAAAATGTTTAAAAAGAACAAAAGAAAAAGAAAAAAAAGTAATTAAATATTTCCTCACGTGGAAGAATTTTCCTGAGCATTTGTCTGTTTATGAATTTTAAAAAAATGAAAAAATAAAGTCAGAATAATTTGAAAAAAATGGTTTATTTAGGAAAAATGTCTTCTTTTTCCTCAGCATTATAAATAACCATGAATATTTGGTCCTGTTTCATCTGTTTTTTTGAACAAAGTAAGCATCGTATTTTAATACATATATTTCTCTCACAATGTCATTCCTTTGTTTTGGAGAAAAGAGAACTGTGGCACAAAGATTAATTTTGTGCATCTTCGGCAGAACTGTTACAAAAAAAACCTGTTTCTATTTTAAATTTCAGTTAGCACATATATTAAATTATTTTCTTAAGTCAGTAGGTACTTATGAGTATTTTCTACCACCATAACATTTAATGAACATTTCAGAAAACCAGGTGCACTTTTTACAAACAGGGACAAAGACCTGCATATGTGAAAACGTCTGGGTTTTCACTGTTTCATTCAAAATTATGTCATGTTCTCTCATGCTAATAAATGGAGCATATCTGAAAAAAAATAGTAAGCTATAGCAGCGGTAGTTGTACTAGTCATCATAAAATGTAATTATAATCATCCATTAATAGTCACATAACTTTGAAAAAAAGAAGGTAGTAAGACAGAAAGGAAAAGGAGAAAAAAACAGAACAAATTTACTTAATTATTTTCATTGTTAGATTTACTGATAAATATGGACTAAAAAAGAAGTAACTAAAATAGCTACAGATGTCCTTAACTGATTCTGTGGTCAGGAAATGAAAGCTCAGAAGTCACATTATTTTTTAACCCTTTCAAGTGTGTAACAAAAATTGGCTAACTTTTTTACCATCAAATCACAACTCTGTAATCCAATAACAGAGTACTTGAAAAAGTGCTAAAGATTTTGTTTTTCATCACAGATAGAAATAGCAAATTTTATATCAATTTTTCTTTACCTTTAATTCTACCTTTAATTAAGATAGAAACATATTTTATACATAACAGACTCTCTCTTAAGAGATTGGCTGAAGGATGTGGATTGTGTTGATCCAAGAGGTAGCATAATAAGCTGTTATTCAATTACCAACTTCTATGGCAACAAAATGGTCACAAATCTTCTATATGCTTTGCCTTTCACCAACCCCTAAAATGAGGCTGGGTTATGCTTCTGCCACTCATGAATGAGCTGGAGGTTGTGGGAAAGTGGCTGCCACTGTAGAAGGAGATGAATGGAGGGGGACAGAGAGGAGCCATTCTAGAAGGGACAGTCTCTAGTCTCTGTCCAGGGAAGTATCGCCCACTGCCCACTGCAAGCACCAGCAGGAATCAATGGGAAGTGAAACCTGACCTGTGCGACACCTCTATTCCGGTTCTTCTTTCTCTTTTCACTTCTGTTGTGGAATCAACTCACACTTGGCTTTTCATCCTGAAGTGTCAAAATTTGAGTTTTCCCACATTTCTGACAAGTTTTAACACAGAGACTGAGTAAGGAACTGTTGCTCTAGGAACTGAAGAGATTAAATTCTCAGGCATTTCTTCTTAGAGGTGTTTCTCCTGGGAGAGTCCTAGCTTGCCTTCTGCTCAGCAGCCTCATCTTCCCATTCCTCTTTCAAGGCATGTAATTTATCTTGTGCATTATAAAGGGAATATATAAGCCTTCACAAGGGTCTTGGATCCTACTTCAAGTTATATATCTTCATCCTTAAGTAGACCTCATTTTTACTGACTAGCTATATCAAAACAAACCAGTGATGGATATAGTGTTCTTATGGAAACATATGTATTTGTAACATCTGAAAAAAAGGATTCATTCAACTACAATCAATTCTACCTGACTACCCATTGGAACTTCTCTGAGGATGTACTGAAGTCTCTGTTAGATCAGTACTCACACTTGCAGAAAATAATTGATATTTTTTTACTGATGACAAAAGGGCATTTTTGGGTAATATTTTGTCCCTTAGGAGTTCAAGTATTTTTATCTTGATCTCGGTACATTTTTAGTATTTGTCAGTGTCCTTCCTGTTGAAGGACACTCCTTTGATGATTTCACTAAACAAGCTATGTAGGTGCATCTCTTGATATATAGTATCCTTGTATACATTGAATTTATCTATATTCAGTTTGCATTTTTGAAATGCAGTAAATCAGGTAATGACAAATGATTGATAGATTTGACAGAAGAGAACTACATATAGTGTCTATGCTGCCCTGTCAATACTTTTCTGTGTAGCTAGGCAGATAACTTATTTATTTTCAATCTTACTCATTTATTTCCTCCTTGCAATTATAAATAAACTTCAAATGCTTCTCTTTGCTTCACCTTGCTCTGCTCTTACCTTTGCTTCCCTGACATTCTCTACACTACCTTTTTTTGTAATATATATTTAGTAACACTCAGAACTTAATAGCCTCCCAAACCTTTTTCCCATAATACAGTGAGGAATGGAAAATATTTTTTAAACCTCCCAAATATTCAGCATTTCATGAATAAAGAAGAAAACAATATTCAGCTAAATAATGTTCACAATATCTGTAGGAATCCTACTTAAAGGAGCAAAAATGTTTGCATTGTACACATGAATATACAGATAGGTTCAGCAGGATGTTAAATACCTGTAGAGTTGCAACACATAAACGCGAATCAATTGTAAGGTAGTACAATTCTTTCAATAGATAAACATTACCTTTGCATTTGACATAACTGCCTGATATTACACCCATAGAAACAGTCTGTTTATAACAATGCATTTGTCAAGAAGTTTCATCCAATATTAATAGGTAATGAGTGTGTAGGGACTAGAAGCTTAAAGTACATTGCGTTTCTCTCTGACTTTTCCAAGCTTATTGCAGTAGCCGTACCTCACACCTTGTTTTATTGGCAAGTTCTGTTGCAGAGCATAACAGAGCTAAGCTTCAAGATGAGGAAATTTAAGTTGACTACAAACTATTTTGTGGGAAAAAAAAAAAAGAGAAAAATGAACATTTCCTAGGGACATAACTATCCCAGTCTCAAAAGTGATCACTGAGTTTATCTTGGATATGGATGGCTGCATCTGTAATGGTTTAGCAGCTTCAAAAAAGATCCTAAGGTTTAGATTTCTGGCTGCAAATGTTTAAAACAGAGCCATACCCTTTTGCATCAAAATAATTAAGTTTATGTCTTTCTTTCTTTTTTTCCTAGACACAGAAAGAAAGTTCTGTTATCTTTTTTTCCCTTCCTTTTTTTTTTTTTTTTGTAGAGCCATGCTGAAGCCTTCGGAATTAATTACAGACAAAAATAATTTCCAGTTCAGTCAAATNGGGCATGATACAAGAAGATTTAGATAAAGAACTGCCACTGAGCTAGTGGGAGTTGTCAATTAAATCTAAGGTGTAACATTGAGAGTCTGAGTATCTAAGCATATCTTCAAGTGTTTCCATATGGTGGAAAAACCTCCCTGAACCTGAGCAATATTTAAATTTGTACAATATAGCATTAGGAAAATCCAGGTAGCATTTTATTACTTTATATGGAACATAATTATCCCATGCAGAATGACTGCCTGTTCTCTTGGGACCAGAGCTTAAGATCAAGCCTGAGCATTCTGCTTTCCTAGGTAAAGGGAGCTCATGTATAATTGATGTTGATAGCATTAAATGAAGCATTCATTGTCTTCTTTTTTTACTACCTAACTTCAGAGTCACATTGACTGCAAACAATGAGAAAATCAAGCAACCAGGTCCTCTTGGTTAATTGTTTCAAAGTAGGATGTGAATGGGAAAGAAAAGACACTTCTAGTAGCATTAGCAAATCTAATATATGTTGTCATCGTTCAAACATAGCAACTTGACAAAAAAAAAAGAAAACTTTTTCACTGGAAAAGCAAACATTCCTATATATTAATCCAGAGAAATACTCCCAAGAAATTTAGTCTATTAACTACATTCTTCTTTGTTGGATAAATATTGCAGGACATCAGGCAAAAATATATGCCTGATAGCCCTAAGGCAAGGTCCATTTGAATTCTTTTCTATGATTCAAAAACTTTTTTAAATAGTCAAAATGTTCTCTTTGACAGTTTTAAAAGAGAAATTCTAATGTTCCATTTTTAGAAACAATTTTTAGCTTAGAAACTATAGTGTAATTATTGATAATAACTGATACTAAATAAAATATTTCAGAATTATTTATATTCTGTCACAAACCTATTCTTACTTTCTATTGCAATTCTACTGGGAGATGTTCCAAAATCTTTCTATTTTCACCAGAAAGAAAACTGTTTCTTTGTAATTCTATATTCAATGATAGCAACTGAATCTAAACTAAGAGCATTCTCAAAAATGTTACACTACCTTCAGATCAGTGGATCATTTCCAGTCATTGTTAATACTGAACACATAAATACGCACTGAAAACTTAAAACTTAAAACTAACTTAAGCATTGTTCAATATGAAACTGTGCTAAGTCCAAAAGAACTGTAAGAATAAAGTTGTTTGGGCATATCATAGCTCTAAATTAAGTAAGAGGAAGTCTTTTCAGGTTTCCGTGTGAAAAGAACTATTAAACAGAAAATCATTAAGGAAGCTTCTTTAACCAGTGATTCCTAGGCAAATAATAAAAGGAGCAAATTTAAGCTGCTGGATTTCTTGTGCATCTCTACATTCCTCAATGTACCAGTGTTGTAAGTAAACCTTTTTGTACTACAGAGAATTCCAGTTAATTTCACATAGTTCAGGAGTGAATTGAAGTTCTTTATTGCTTCATTTGTACTATAGTTTCTGAATAGTTACATGTGACTATTAAATTACAAATGATTAAGTCTTCAATGAAAAATAAATGTCTAGAGGCAAGATTAAAGACAAATAGCAAAGGAAAAAAAAAAAAAAAAAAAACAAACCAAAAAAAACCCAAACACACACACCCTCCCAGAAAAAGAAAGAAAGATGATTTAAAAATAAATAAGGAAAAAAAGAAAATAAAAAACTCCTGGTCACTTCAGTTATTGAAAACTTTGGAATCTATCAATGAAAAGTTAAACTTCAAACTCTTTGATGATCATGAAATACCAAGGCTGGAATGTTGCCCCTCAAGATACCACAACAATTGATATATTCTCAGCTGCTATAAAAAATACTTTCAATTAGACCAAACAGACAGCTGGAAAAAATAGACAAAGTTTTGAAAAAAGTTCTTCTTCAAATTGCCTCTTCTTCTACTTATGCCAATAAATTAAATTAAAAAATAAAAAAAATAAAAAATGCCTCAATCTATAAATTTTGCCTTGACTCTTTTCTTAGACTAGCATGGCTACAAAAGCACTACTATTACTGGAGGATAACAGTTAAAAATGAGAGCCATGAGTACCCATAATTCCAGTGGTGCCGCTTATAAATATAATATGAAGCACAAGATATTAGAAATGCAACTATATCAGAAGTTCAGAAAATCAGTTTTATTTAAATGTAAATTAACAAACTCTCCTTTCCTCCAATCTAACAGAATTGCATAGTCCACTGATTTTAATTAAGATGGGAAAGCTGTCTTGATAAAATGAGAAATGACCCCAACGTGTGCCCAAAACTTAAAATGAAACTACTTTTGAAATGAATAGAAGAGAAAAAAAAGATTGTTAATGCTATCTTTTCCTCTATGCTATTTTTATTCTTTTTTCTCCTTCTTTCCTTTTTTCTTTCTTTTTCTTTTTCTTTCTTTATTTTTTCTTATTTTTTTCTTTTTTTTTCTTTCAGTATTTATGAACTGGAAAGCCCAAACCTCACTAAAACTCTCCTTTTATAAGTGTGAATGTTAACAATGTACAAAAGCCTGGAGACATTTATTGTAGATAAAGAACATTTTCTGAATGTTGTTGAATCTTTTGAATGAACATTTCATTCAAAGTTGAATGAACATTTCATTCAAAATTGCGCTTAGCACATTCGGTTGAAGTTACATGCTGAATACTTTTTCCTTTTCACTTTGTGTCTAGTACAAAGAATATTCTCAAAATTTAATTGACATCATTAGACATGGCTTAGAAACTGCAAGAGTTTTTCTGGATATCATTCATAGGTGTGAAAATCGTGCCAGAGCAACGGTAAAGGTGTCCCTTGAATGACCAGAATATAAACAAAACAAAACAAAAAAGAAAACAAGCGAACAAGAAACCAACAAACCAACCAAAAACCAAGCAACCAAAGCCCAATGAAACTAATAAAACCCTGAAAAATGCAAAGATCTATTGCATTGTGGTCCAGCCATTTGTGTTTAAAAACTGAATAATCAGGAAGGCAAAAAGCAACACATGGTAGCTGATAAACTACTCTAAGCTACTCATAAAACAAGCAAAATTGTATCAACATAGTTCTCACAGGGACTGTGGAATGACACACTGATACCACCAGGGCTTCAGCAGTCAGATTTCTTGATTATTAAGCTCTTAAAATGTGCCCTGGTTGAAAGGGCATTGTAGAACATGAACATCTTTGCTCCTTTTGTTCTTCAAACCTTTCACATTTCTTGTAGAAGTTTTGCTTTAAACTTTAATGGGTTGTGTTTTCTTTTCAAACCAGAAAATCAGCCCATGACAGAAAATAGTTACTTAAAATACTCTTGTGGATAGTGGCCACAGAGACAATGGCTTTCTGTGTATGCAGGTATGCCACAAACTGGTGGCTCAGATAAGAATATAAACATTTTCTTTTGCCTTGTGTACATTTCATGTCAGAATACATGTATTTTTTTCTTTTTATTAGAAGACTTATATACTACATTTTGAAGAAATACGTGGGTCAAGACTATCAGTAGAAAGAGGCTTGGATGTTAGACATACATAGATAAATAACTTGTAGTTGCAGTGGATAATATTTATATTCTTACTTTCCTAACATATGTATGAGTAGTGAAATTCTAGAAGCATGAACTACCAGGGATGAATTAAAACACAGAGGCCCTGTTGAAAATATACTAACCCATATAGTTTGCGCTTTTAAGTATTGTGGTATGTACTACCTGGTAATTGATTTAACGGTCCGTTTTCATAAAAGTCAGAACAAGTATCAGATGGCTACCTACTTCAGCAAATGACTATAGCATAAAACTTACAAATTATGCTAGTGGTAGCTACAGTATAATGCAAATATTGTCAAATATAAATCTATTAATATATTAATGACTGCATCAACTTACTGCTATTATTGTATCTGTCAAGTCCATATTGTAATAGCAATTTCAGTCTTTCCTAGAATTAGGGAATTAATTATAATACCTATAACACCCTTCAAAGGTAATTGAATGAGATATATTTAGTTCTTATGCTTTCTGAAAGCCATAAAAGTATACTGGGTTTCTGGTTTTCAGGAATCCGTTTTATTTATACTGAACTTTGCCTTTTGAGGATCTCTCTAAAGGTGTTTCCTGGGGAAATACATCTTCTGCAAAACAGGAATACACTACAGTCTTCTACAATGTCTGTAGTCTCTCCAGCACTCTATGATGTGCATCCAGATCTCTCTAGCACTCACTCTTTACAGTTGCTGATGTATTTGCAGTTCTCTACAGCAGCTGCAGACACATAACCAGTTATTTTACAATGAAACCTATAATAACTGTTTCTTTTCCAGTGAAACTTTGTCAAAACTGGCACTGAGATACTATGTTTGCTGTAGTA
This sequence comes from Baryphthengus martii, assembly GCA_013396935.1. Taxonomy (NCBI): domain Eukaryota; kingdom Metazoa; phylum Chordata; class Aves; order Coraciiformes; family Momotidae; genus Baryphthengus; species Baryphthengus martii. The sequence continues at coordinate 12,949 of VWZK01006805.1, forward strand.
CAAAGAGCTGAGAGGGAAAGCCAGCCTGAGCACTACACTTACTCTTCTGTAGAAGATTGTGTGCAACAGCATGAATGGCTAAAAATCATGGCAGTTTCTCACAGGTTTTCGTTTTAAATCCTGAGCAGCAATACAGTTACATCATCTTACAGTTCAACCTGTCTTTGCAGGTCTAATACCAAATGACTCTTCCCTGAAAAGAAACCGACGTAGATTTCAGCTATACACATCTGCAAGTATATATGTCTGTATACATACATAAATGCATATATATTTTAATTCCATGCTTTTTTTTTTTTTTTTTTTCCTTTTCCTTTTTAGGTTACAGAATGTCACCATTTAACTCCATAGTAACGAGAAGAAAGAGGGTTGGGCCTGTCACGTGCTTGTGTCTTACCACTCCTTTCCTTTATTTTTCCAAAATAAATCATGCCAAGCTCTTCCCTCACTTTCTTCTTGCCTCAGCCCTTGTGCCACAAGCTCAATTGTTCATAGAACTTTCTCCTAAACTTATGCACTGGTATGCTATCCAGCGTATGAAAGTTGCTTTAACTTGATCAACAAAACCTCATATAACTGCAAAGGTTGGCTGAAAACATGTTAAACTTGAGTCAAGACAGCGTACTTTCCTGTTATTGCAACTTTTCTGTCATTTATTATGCTTAGTGATTTTGTCATGTCTGAAATAACGATATAATTTGTGCACACACATCTTCCAACCAGAAGTCCAACCTGTGGCTGCATATTTTGAATAGATGGATATGTTACAGTAAATAGGTCCAGACAGTGTATTGTAAGCAAATGGGGATTTCTGTGCCCGGATGACCAAATAGACACTCCTTTTGACAACATTAGCACTTCTCTAAACATGAGTTTATATACTTATCCTTTGGTGAGAATGCTACTAAAACTTCAAATCTAATGAAGAAACATCTAAAACTGGGAAACACAAGGCACAGTGGAAACTTTTAAACTGTAAACACAACAAAATATTCTAAAAGGGCTCAAGAACACTGTTATTAGGTAGTGGGAACAGAATAAATGATGATAGCTAATTGGCTTCCAAATTACCTTCCATACTCTGAGCTTTGTGGACAGAGTAATGTGGTTTGGAATCAACCAACAAAATGTTATTGCCTTACAGTGTTTTCCAACTAGAAGTTCAATGAATAAGAAATGTTCTGGTTCATAGGAAGTGCTGAGAGTTGAAAAAAATAAGCTATACAAAACATTTGGGAACACAGCTATTTTCTCTGTGTGAATATTTCCCTTACTTACATGTTCTCCATCACTTACTCCAATCCTGTAGTGCTGGCCAAGTTCAGAAGGACTAAACATTACCCAAATCCCAACATGTAGTGCTTCCTCTTGCCTACACAGCTCTGCAAGGCTATATATATACAGACATCAGTGGCTTTTAATCTTATTTTTCTAGTCCCAGTCATTTACATTCCTTAAGGTTCTTTCAGTCCATTAAATACGACCTTTGCATATTCTGTTGGAGCTTTATCGTACAGTTAATGCATGACTTTGTCCTTAGGGACAACGTGTATGGAAGCAGCCCATATTCTATCCAAAATAATGTTTTTTTCCACCAGCATGTCTCTTTAACTGGGAGAATATTAAACTGAGCCTCACTGACTGAAGCTACAGCAAATGTTTCAAGAAGTTACAGCAAATGTTTCAAGAAGCTACTCAACTACATTGAATGCAAAACTGAACTCCAATCCTTTATCCCCCTCAAACACAGCATTTTAATCTCAATAGTTGTTTAAAGGAACATTATCATTTAGTGTTTATGTCATGGATAGTATTCTGTGTACTAATATTAGTAATACCAAGACTCTGACTAAGACCATGCATATATCAGTCTTAATGTATGTTAAATACCAAGTTATAGCTGCAGTATTTAAAGAACTGTGGAAAGTTTACAGTTTACCAGAGCTAATGGCAAAAGATGTACGAAGAAGCACTGAAGTTCATACTGAAATGTTGTCTATACCTCACTGTTTGCCTAGACTGTGTGGCTTTTGCAAATTTGTTTTAAGAAAAGGATGTCCACAAACTGTTTGCTTATGGTCTGTGTTGACTTATTAAGCACGCTTTTATGGAAAATAACTTTCCATAAAATGAAAACATGTCACTCATGACTGCACCTGATTCTAAAGTCAAGGTCACCTTTTGACATTTTTCACGTACTAGGGCAATCTTTCCTTTCAGAATGAGACACCTGAGACTCTGCTAAAATTCAGAAGTTTCCCTGATTTGCAAGACAGAAGATGAAAACCAAAACAGTCACTAGCTCTTCCTGGACAAGAACAATAGTGAATTGTTTCTAACTTCTATTTCTAGTGCAATTTATCAGATCAATAAAATTGACCTTGATTTAAGTGGCCCTGGACAATATCTGTGAAATACAGCATGTATGATGAGCAGAAGAATGACTGGCTCAATGGAGAGCTGGGCAGGATGCATACTGCAAGATGCAAGATGCATACTGCAAGATGCAGGCTGTACTGAATGTACCTTCTGCTGGGTGCATTGTACCAGCAGCAAACTCCCAGGTTCTGGGACAGTGCATGAATTAATTACCATCACTTTATTTTACTCTTTGGTTTTTGTTTTTTTTTCCTCTTGCTATCTCCTATTATGCGTGTATGTATACTAAGCATTCTTTTAACTCTTGGCTCTATCCAACAGCACTGCCTACATGGCTCACACATGGCTCATGGATACTTTAGCCCCCTGTTTCTGTCAGCTCTTGCAGGCACTGAGAGTTTTATCCATGACTAAGCAAATTTAAAAGTAACTTTCTTTATATGAGGTGTTGTCAAGGATATTCATTTGCCTCTGAGCTGCTGCAGAATATTTTTCCAACTATCTCAACTGGGAACAGCCAGGAGAACAAGTCCTTCTTGTTTCTAGTATCATGATCATACTTACTCTGTAAGAGGAGAAATGCTGACTCTGTGGGTGGCTAGATTGGCAACAGTTGGCCAATAAGCACAGTTCAGCACTTCATTTTATAGTACCAGGTCTATAACTAGAACAGTTGATGCCAGAGAAGTGTATTGATTAGATTAAGACATTCTTTCCCCTCATACAAAAATAACTACATAAATATTTTTTCCAGTATGCAGAAAGCCAATTTCTGATTTTAATGGCTATGTATGTCTACAATATGCTGCTGTTATTGCGAACAAAATGAACAAGGTATAATTGCATGTCTGAAAGCTGCTATGATGTTTCAGCAGGTCACAATAGGCAGAGTACGATCTACATGTGCTATTCTATGAATCTTGCAAACATCTCCGAAACATCATGTTGGTGATATTTCTGGTTTCTGAATAAACAAACAAGTAGAAATTGAAAGTGGATGCAGTGTCAACTACTTATTAATAAGCGTGGTTATCTTTAATATGAAAGGGCAGCTGCAAATGCTTTTGTCAAAGGAATTGCTTGGTTTTATCCATTAAAGAAACAAATCTCTTCTTAGTGCCATTTGTTACATGGGTCACATTGTGTCTGGTTAGATCAGCCTGTGTTGTATCAAAAATGCACACGGTGTATGCTGACAAAGCCCAAAGCAATACAGTACAGGATACATTTTCAGCCTAATAAGTAGGAAGCTACAGCTGTGTCTTCTACCAACAATGACAAGCATTGTATTTGCTTTCCAACATGCAGTTTTTCAGTGTTGGCTAAAAATGCTCCAGGCAGAAGTTACCTTAGCAGAATGCAATAGGCCTTGAAAACAAGTAAGTCACCTCAAACCTGTAATACAGCTAGGAATAATGACATAACCTGCTTACATTAATTATTATCATTGGTATTATTGGTATTATTATGTAATATACTATTTTATTAGTGTGGTCCAAATCTAACCCTTAGATTCCCTCAAACTCCCTGATACAGGAAGATACCAGGTAGTGGAGCTGGAGTTCTCACACTGCAAATCCTGCTTCAGAAACAATTCTTAGTAAACATGATGGAAGAGACATAGTCCAGTGAGCTCCAGCCACAAAAGATAAATTTACTCCCACATATTTCTCCATGTATTCTCTCCCTAGCTGTTCAAAGCTCTCTCTTTTGCTTTCTCTCTCAATAGTTCCGTCTTTCTCTGTACTTATTACTTAAACCTTTTCTCTCTTATTTCTTAATTTTATTTCATATATCACTCAACCTCACAATAATCCAACTTGACAACAAATACTTTACGAAAAAGACAATTGTAAAGGTCTTAACAGTAACTCCTTTTTTTCTAGACTTGAGTAAGCAATGGTGGTATTATCATCCTTCTTTGTATTTGACATATTTAGCTATCTGCAAGGAAGTGAAGTTAAAGCCCCATTACATTAGTTCCACCTAATATTGATCATCTTCCTTTTGCTTTCTACTTGCCAGCCTTTCTTAATTCTGTCCTATATTTGGACTATTTTATTTAAAAAAAAAATCATAGAATGGTTTGAGTTGGAAGTGGTGTTAAAGATCACCTATCTCCACCCCCTCTGCAGTGAGCAGGGACACCTCCCACTAGATCAGGTTGCCCACAGCCCCATCTAGCCTGGCCCTGTACACTTCCAGTAAGAAGGCATCCACATTTTCTCTGGACAACCTGTTCTAGTGTCTCATCACCCTCACAGTAAATAATTTCTTCCTTAAATCTAATCTAAATCTACTCTTTTTCAATATAAAGCCATTACCTCTTGTCCTATTTTCTTTTAAGTTACAGCTATCACGTGTGCTTTATCTAAAAAGTAATGCCAAAGTTTTTGTCCTACCATTACCCTTCCAATCATCTTCTTCCAAAGCCTATACTGTCTCACACACAGATCTCTGAGGTCAGAAGCAGTACAAGACACTCACATATGATCATAATTTAATTGAAACACACAGCTAGGAGGTAGCTGCCAGGGGCCAATAAGCCTTCTGCAAAATCCAGTGAAACAAAGAGGTAGTCCTGAATAATGACAAAGCAAAAAATACACCCATAAGAATAGACACATATATGCAATCAGCTGCTTTTGCACCTCTTGTGATCAATGGCTATTCACTATTGTTTTAAAAGGCAGCCATTTGGATGGCTCTTCCCTGAGCAAATCTGGTACTAAGTGCCATTCAGAAGACAATTCCCTTTTGTCTGGAATAATTGTATGTGGTATATAATTTAATTTTTTTCTTTTCCTATAGCTTTTCAGGCATTTTCTGAAATGTATATTTTCTTCATCAGCAGGATTTCTTCCACCTATAAAGAAGAAATTTTAGCATGCAAAAGAGCGAGACTTGGACTACTCAGATGAATTTGGAATCTTTATAGTCTTTATAGTAAGTGTCAGGTAAAGACTACATAATCCCTTGATCCATATTAAGCAAGTGTTCCCAGCAAACAAAGCCTTTTCTTCTTAGAAAATGGACACATTTAGTGGCTTATAGTGTACAAATGTTCTTTCCTGACCTTCTTTTAAAGCAATGGTTTTTTAGTAAATATTTCATTTTTAAAATAGTGCAATTCTTGCGATGTATTACATTTGGAAAATTTGCTCATCATATGCAAAATTCTGATGATTATTATGAATAAATTAAATCCATCACTGTAAGATTATTTGTTTTCTTCCAAGAGAAAAAAAATCCTCTATGTATATTTATGATTATATTTGAACTTGCTTTGTGAAATACCTTTACATGAATGCTTAATTAGTTCTGAATTATGGAAGCCAGTAGTTAGAAAAGAAAGCACATTTTTAAAGACTGTATCACTTCACTAAGTTTCATTAGAACACCTACATTGGCTGTGAAGCAAAGCAGTCAATAAAATCAATGACATCTACCTTTAAATAAAATAGAAAGTCAAAATGTATTCATAATGTACCTGATAAAGGTCATGTGCCAGGAGCATTCAATGTCTTAGAATCATAGAATCATTCAGGTTGGAAAAGACCCTTGGGATCATCGAGTCCAACCATTAACCCTACTCTACAAAGCTCACCCCTAAACCATATCTATCCCTCAACACCACATCTAAACGACCTTTAAACACATCCAGGGATGGTGACTCAACCACCTTCCTGGGCAGCCTGTTCCAATGTCTGACTTTCTGTGAAAATTTTTTTCCTAACGTCCAGTCTAAACCTACCTTGTTGCAGTTTGAAGCCATTCCCTCTTGTTCTATCACTAATTACCTGTGAGAAGAGACCAGCATCAGCCTCTCTACAATGTCCTTTCAAGTGGTTGTAGAGAATGATGAGGACTCCCCTAATCCTCCTCTTCTTCAAACTAAACAGCCCCAGCTCCTTCAATCGCTCTTCATAAGATTTTTTTCTCCAGGCCCTTCACCAGCTTTGTTGCCTTCCTCTGCACTCACTCCAGCACCTTGATATCTGTCTTGTATTGAGTCTTAAAACTACAGAAAACAGGGAAAAGTCAGTGTCACAGAAGAAATATCAAGATCTGTTTATGCTTTTATACCCTGGCTTCCTTTCTCTGTCTTTACTGTCTTTTTCTTTAGGTTACATATACTTTGGCTATGTTTGAGGAAGTTTCTGCACAACATCACAACTATGCAAGATTTGTAGGTGTAGTTTATCATTCTCTAAAAGATAGCCATGTGTATTTGCTTGTGATACTGAGGCTTACCTCTTTTTAATAACTGTTTTGTACTCAATACCAGAAGCACTTGGGAATTACTTGGAAAAAGTGGGTTATTATGAGGAAGAATTGGGAATGAAATGGAAAGCCTATATTAGCCTATGTAACTTCTTGTCCAATTATTTTTTCTTCATTTGTACCAGAGGACTTTTTCACTAAAGGAAAGTAACATGATCCAGTCATAGTCTGTAAGATGAATACAGCCCACTGGTTTTTCTTCAAGAGGCAAATGAGAACAAGTGCTGGATCAAGAGATGCTGCAGAAACAGTGAATTATTGCCTTCTGTCCAGGGGTCCCTGTGGGAGATGCAGAAACTGGTGTGTTTGGCACAATTCTGTGTGACAAGGGAGAGAGGTTGTTATTAAATTAAATCATAGTATTGTTTAAGTTGAAAAAGACCTTTAAGTTCATCAGGTTCAACCATTACTCTAACTCTACCAAGTCCTCTGCTAAATCACATCCCTAAGCACCAGATCTACACAACTTTTAAGTACAGTCAGGGATGGTGATTTAACCACTTCTCTGGGCAGCCTGTTCCCAGTACTTGACAATCCTTTCAGTGAATGATTTTCACCTAATATCTAACCTAAACTTAGCCTGCCACAACTTGAGGCCATTTCCTGTTGCCCTATCACTTGTTACTTGGGAGAAATTGACTGACCCCCACCTGTCTACAGCCTTCTTTCAGGTAGTTGTAGAGAGTGGGTAGTGGTAGAGGGCAATGGTACTCCTGGTCAATTTTTGGCAGATAAATATATGTAAATCGTCCTTGCTTGCAGTTATAGAACTACAGGGCCACAGAATCCTTCAGACTGGAAGGGACCTTGAGCAATATCTATTCCAAACTCCTGCTCAAAGCAGGGTCGGCTGCTCACGTATCTCAGGGCTTTATCCAGTTAGATATCAACCTGTTACACTGCTTGACTTATGTTGAAAAAGTGTTTCCTGATATCCAGAAGCCCCCTTTTCTTTTTCTGTGTGTTGCCTCTCATCCTCCCACCAAGCCTCACCATGAAGAACTCAACATTGTCCTCTTGCTGAACCTCTTTCCCTTTCTATCCCCCACCAAGATGATGGGGGAATGCTTTTAGGTCCTTCTGAATCTATCTTTGCCCCAGGCTGAATCACACTTGGTGCTTCAGTCTTTCCTCACCATCTGAGTCTTCCATTTTGGTGGACCTTGCTTCAGCTCGTCAATGTCTTTCCTCTACTGGATCACCCAAACCTGAACCAGCATTTTGGATGCAGTTTAACAAGTGTCAAGCAGAAGGTGATACAGCAGAAAAAAAATGTTGCCAGACTGTGGTTGCAAACACTGTCCCATGGCCATCCCTACTTTTGACTGACCAGCATGCAGTTAAGCTTATCAATCTGATAAAGATTTGGCTTACTTTCTAAAACTGATACCCTCAGTATTGACTTATCCATAAAACATCTCTTTTATTCTTCGTTCTGGAAAGTCAAGATGAATACACACTTCCGTTGCTACAATTGCATATTCCCTAAGAAAGGTAAAAATAATAAATGAAAAATTAAGCTTTGCAGTAATGATATAATTCAAAGCATGATAGTTACTACTCAGAGAAAAATGACCATGATGAAGGTGTAGGATGTTTCCCTGGGAATACATATACTAAAGTTTCATTCTTTCTTTCTACAAGACACACGTAATCCTTGAAAGCACATCTACAAATACTGTTTTAATAAATGTCTTGTTCCTGAACAACTACGTCATTAAATATTATAATATCTTTAGTTAGAAACAAAAAGGTAACATGAACTAAAACCTGATCATTGTTCAGTTTATATAATTTTATGACATTTAGATGATGAGAAGTTAGATAAGCACTTAATTTAGACTGATATTTTTGTGAACTAGTCTTCTGCAATTATAGACAGAGGCACTTGCACGCACAGTTATTATACATGGGAAAATGACAGAAACTCCTTACACAATTCACAAAATTGCTGTGAATCTCAGACTGCATATATCCCTGTCTGGTGAAGGGGGAGGAGAAATATGATTGTCTCAGAGGCAGAATTAAAGAGACTAAATTTAGTTCCAAAATTTGTGGTGCATCCACTGAGGATGCTAAATGAAAAAATTTTTGGTGGGAAGTGACTAGTTATTGAATGGAAGACAAAAGTTACTGTCATCGAAAACTCCTTTTCAGTGCTGCTCTTCACACATTTTAACATTTTTCTTTCACACTTGGTTTTACACTTACAAGGGACATTTTTGAAACTTGAAAAGCTGATTAAATATTTAATTCGTCACTGAGAAATCTAAATTATTTTGGTGCGTTTGCACTTAAAAATTCCTCTCAATTACCATTTGATACAATCTAAATACTCTATGGAAATTCAACCTTTGAGTTTATATTCAGACGTGAATATAAACTCAAAAACTATAGTTTAAAAAAGGAGAGCATATCATACTCAGATATCTTGACAGATGAAAGGGTTAATTCAGTCAACTTTAAAATATATGTGTGTGATTGTTTTTTTCAGGTGGTTTTATCACACCACATCTAAATAGGAATTTAATTTATTTCTTATTAAACACGTGAAATGTGAAAAATGAAACATCAATGAACAATGACACCAAATGGTGTTAAATGAAAAATGACAACCTTCTGTTCATTACTTTGTGGAATCTTCCTCTAAACACTGATTTCCCAAAAGGTTCTGTAGCTAACTACTCTTTGGACACTCCTTGTTTATATATTGAACTCATGATTGGAAGAAAATATGTCCAGAAAATACCAAACATCAGAATGTGACTTTTTCATTGCCCTTAGCCTTGTAATGCCATTCTTATTCTTCACATATGGCAACACATCTTACTAGGGATGTTGTCAAAGATTAAGTTGAGATCTTGATAATGAAGTTGATTATTGGCCTGCCAGCATGTGTGTAGGAAGAGTACGACAGCCACATTAGCTAAAGTCTTCTATTTATAGCTACAGATAAAGATCATATATAGATAAAGGATTTAGTTCAGAGAAGAACTCTGTTCTTGCATTAATCAAACCTATGATCCCAGTGTCTGCAATCTGCTTATGCTCTCTCTGTAAAAATGGTGGTGACTCTGTAGGAGTGTATCATGCTGATGGTAAAGCAGACTTCATGACCACTTGTGCACAAGCAAATTAAAAGTGCTGGAGAACACCGGAACTGCCTGAACTGTCTGAGTGGGAGAACAGCCCAAGGTGGTTTGACCTGTGTGCAATGGCACTCACCTAAAGAACTCACGGGCACATCTGGGAGTCAGCATGGGCCAGGGACCGTTCCCAACAGGCACTCTAACTTAGAGGGCATGCTGCCTCGTGCTCCAAGAAAATTTAATGGTATAAGCACGGATTGCTCCCTCTCAGCTGGTCTCAGTGGATGAGAGAGTGGTGCTGGGAACATTTAATTGACTAATGCAGGTTTTGCCTCTGCTATCTGTCTATGCAGTATGTTGCAGGTGGGCATGCTCTGCTCCAAGCTTGCAGAGTGCAGGCCAGCACACATCCTGCCTTTTGTGAAGGCTTTCTGATATGGGTCAGGCCTGACATGTTAAAGCCATGGCTTTGGGCTGTTTTCTAGAATGCTCAGTGTGTATCCAGGTCTGATTTTGGCATGTCACTTGTAATGGTTATCAGATCATTTTCCAGACAGCAGGATGACCTACACACTACTTAGGTAGGCTTAGTTACTAACCAAATTCAAATCAGAGCTACTGTTCGCTCATGCCATGTCTGATGGCTTTTCCTAGACCCCAAGCCTTTAGGAGCTATTAGTTTCTCTGTAGAGACATATGCTTTGAATTTGTGCTAGTGTGTGTTCAAGTCATTTGCTGTAGACTAATTAGATAATTTAATTGACACAATTAACAGTAATATTTGTGGAAATGCCTCACTTCTTGTGTCCTTGTTTTTGTCATGCCAATTATCTTCTGCTTTTCTAATCAAAGGATTTTGTGGGAGACAGAGATAGAGAGAATGTGACATGAGACTTTATCATTAAAAAGGAAAACTCAACTCCTTGCTTTTCAAGGAGGCATTTTGAGTCTATCCACCCTTTTTTAATGCAAATTGTATGTTACACTATCCTGACGCACAGAACCCCTTGTGAGTTTTTTTGGTTTAAAATGAAAAGCCTGGTGTTCATCAGAAAGAGAGATGCAGGTAGTACTGAATAGAGGTAACAGTAGTGCAGCAGGTACTGTGGAAGCTTCCCCATAGAACTCTGCCAATGGAGTTGAAGTTTGACCTGCAGTACCCTCTATTATTTTATTGTTGCTGGATGCCAATTAAGTTCATCACTAAAACTGCAGCAACCTGTTCATCACAGTTTTATATTTCTGCTGAACACACAACTTCGTTCCCATGCAGAAGTTCATGAATGAGTGGACCGATACTCAGCTGTTCAGCACACAATATAATTGATTTTGAAATCAAGTGATTGTATCTTTTATCAGAAAAGTCCATTTGTTCTACAAATGGAAATTAATACATCTGCTTAAACTGATGTGACATTCAGAACATGCCATCCCAAAATGTTTGTGCATTGAACAGCTTCCTTAGGGTAGAAATAGATGTCTGTGCATCTTGAGTCAGGAGCAGCTCAGCTTTGGCATGCAAGTTGGTGCCTGTTTCCTATTGCATGTAGTTTTCAGAGTGCTCCTCTGCCATACGCCTGCACATTCAGCAGTGGAAACTGTGGGTATATGAACAGCTGGTTGTATAATAATTCAGGCATTCATGGATTTGGAAAATATTATGAGTGAAGGTGTTGCACGTTTACATGTAATATGCCTGGCATACACATGTGTACACCAGATCGTGAGGCAATGATATGACATACTGCTGAGGAGAGGCTACAGCATGAGGCACTGACATGGTCCCATCACAGACTCTGTGCCTAGCAATGTATAAAAGATTAGGCATATCTGGTTTGAGTTGATTCTTACAAGGAAGTAGAGCACTGAATAAAAAATACACAAATTCTTCACTTACCACAATGATTTTATTATTATGGGAAACTACTTGAGATGGTGAAGCTGAAGGCATCTTATTTTGTGTCACTGATTTTGTAACCTCAAACATCACACTAACTCTTAGTGTGCATCACATAAGAATAGAAATTCTAAGCTCTATAAAAGTCTTTAAGTGAAAGAAGTAAAATGTATTGGATTTGTCTAAAAGTAAAATAAAAAATCTATTCTGTCCATGTGTTTTCTTTTCAACATCTGGCCCTCAATTAGAAGAGAAAATAATGTGTTTATAACTCTGCAGAGTTTTCTTTATCTTTTTTTTTTCTTTTTTTTTTCTGTGCTGCTGCAGTACTTTTCAGCTGTAGCAGTTATTTTATGAACTCATGAGCTAAGCAGTTCCAAATTGGAAAAGTACCAACCACTCCTACTATTCAACAAAATGTTTTCAAGAGCAGTTAAAAATACCAAGATAAAAAAAATCCAACCCTCATTCTACATCAGATTCAAGCTTAGTAGTAACTAAAATAATCCTTTTGGAATCTAACTTGTCAGATAGTAAGTTTAACACTCTAAATCCACAGTCAGGTCTTGTTTACACTGAGGATTTCTAAGAAAGAAATCTTGATGACTCTCTTATTCTGGTATTGTCATCAGTGAGAGACCACATGTGAGTGCGTCAACTAGCCACATCTATTGTCACCACCATCTTTCAGCTTTTCTTAAGCTTCTTGAGGTGGTGGTAAAGCCAAACCTTCTAGTTTAGTCCTTAACATAGCTAATTTTCAAGTATAAGGGTTTACTAAACTAGTACAACTAGCCGACTAGCGAAGACAGCAAACTTGTAGATGAAGTCAGCGGTAGTATCACCTGTTGCTGGAGACAGGAAACTGTAGTGACACTGTTGAAATCAATCTCTCCTATATCTGATAAAATCTTTAGGTAGCAAAATCTTTTTTCTGGAACGCTACTAGATGTTTGATGGTCAGCCACACAAAAATGAAGCCAATTTGGTAACCTCTTAGAGAAAGCATTTATGTCTGCAGTGTGTCTTTATTTTCATTTTCTGTGAGACAGGCAGTTGCAGTTTATACTTGTGTAGTAAGAAGTACATGAAAAATAAGGATGATTGGGCCAAGGGAGGACACTATTTTAACACTGTTCTTTCATAGCTATCTCCACCTGAGGGCCTGAATCATGTATCTAATATTAGCACACTTACTCTTCCACATTCATAGCATCTTTGTGCTGTGATAACTATTACTCCCAACATAGAACACCCACCCACATCTAGAAGGAGAGAATGGTGTTATGGATATGAGGACTATGTTGAGCTTTTCCCTCTTCTCATTTCTTCTCTGAAGCTTGTTCAAACCTCTGAAATTCACAGTAGGATCTATATGCTAATGTAGCTGGTGTCCTACTTAAATTCATTAACTGTAATAAACAGAAAAGTTATAGGCCTAAGTCCAATGCAGGAATTCAGTATCTATAAAACGACACATAGCAGTGTCTTTTAGGCACTGCCATCCAATTTGCTATACAAAAGAATTTATGCAGTATCCTGTGCAATTTGATCTCTCCCAAAATTACCAAGTAACATTGAAAAACACTAAGGGAAATATCAGCTCCCATACTTCACTTGAACAAGGGAGATTTGAGTCCATGAAATGTTTGCTTTCACGTACTCTTGCAAAGAGTAGAGTTCACTGCATTTCTTTTAGAAGCCAGGTGATTTATAGAACCTGTGTTCACCGTTTGCAGGACAGCTCAGTTAGAGAATTCGCCTGGAAATTCAGAGACCTGCTCAGGCTTAGGTAACAAAAGGTGGATAGAGGGCTGAGGTTTTCTTCACTCAAAAACCCTATGCTATAAGCTGATTACTATGAGTGCTGAGTAGAAATGGGAATACAAGTATAACTCTGTATAAAAGTAGATATCACACTCAATTCAGGATGGAATTTAGGGTTCCTTCTTTTTAAGTGAAGCTGCAAACAGCGAAGCAAGGAATGACCAAGCTATTTAGCTGCACACAAAAACCATAAATCTTCATTTGGTCAACAGCCATACAATACCTTAGAGAGCCAAGGGAAAGCCACTCCAGGAGTGGCTGTAACTGGGAGATGACAAGCTCTCTTCAGGGGAGACACTGCCACCACAGAACAGACCAGAATCCAGCAGTTCCTGCTGGACATAAGTGAGTTTTCCAAGAAATCCTCATACACTCTTAATCTGATGCTGCTAAAATTGTCCTCCCACTATGGTTACCACTCACTAGGATATTATATTAACAGAGCAGAGAGATGCACTACCCTTTACAGTGCTTAAAACTTGTAAATAAAAGTATATCATTGTTAAGATCTGATCCTGTCAATGTAAGTTGCCCATACTTGAATAAATTGAACAAATTGAGACTTTGTGGGGCTGTAATAGAGCACTTTACCTATCTTAGATTCCCAGTGAGTTTTAGGCAGGAGTTACTTACCTAAGCCCCTAAGCCAAAAGAGCACTGATAAACAAGCAGAGAACTGAACAGAGTGATGTGAGCTTTCAGAATTCCTGATCTTAGCATACCTCTGCAATATCATATTTAAGGATCACTCTTTTAGATCTAGGTAGAATGCCTAAAACATGTTTAGGCAACTACATTGTTGCTTATTTTCTTCGTATTTTCGCATCTGTTCCTTTCAGCCAGATCATCTTCTGGTTTAAGTAAGTTTATTTTTCTCCCCGCATATTTAGATATGGAAAGCCTAGAGAAAGGAAGAGGATTATTCCTGTCCTCTGTCTTCCTTTTCCTGAAAACTCCTTCTCTGTCATGTCTTTTGAGAAATCAGATGCTACACTGAGAGCAAAATCTGTTCTTATAGAAACCAAAGGAAGGTTTGCATTGACTTCCCTGGAAATAATATCAAGTCCTTAACATGATTTAACCCAGAAAGAACAGCTTTGTGAATCTGATTAAGCACATTCTGTAATAATTGTTCTGACAACTTGTACCTTCCTTTTCAAGAGCTGATACTGAGCTCTAGGGTAATGTGGCTCCCAGTTAGATGGAGATTAAGTGATGCAGGAGATGTTATCTCATCTTTGACCTTCAGTACCACCTCCATAGTGAGATACATTGCTCTGATCTCTGGAAGGGGGAATCACTCATGTTTTGCTGACTAAAACTGCCTTTTTCATAGCAAAATTACAAAAATACCTCAAGGAAAAAGTGCATGTTATTGCTTTGCACGAGAGCTGGCAAAACTGCACATTTTGCCTGTTTGGATTTGAGATTTAACACACATCTCTGCACAGCCCTCCCTCTCCTCAGCATTCTTCTGAACAGAATATCAATGTCACCAGAGAGGAGTCATCTTTCCATTTTTTCTCTTCTCCTTTTCTGCCGTTACTCCTCAGTGAGTTTAAATTTCATTTACTTTGGCAGGAGGGCGCTGCTTTTTTTTTGGTGGGTTTTTTTTTTTTTTTTCCTGTAAAAGTTTTAATCCACCTTGTAACACTACCTAAAAAGAAGCGAAATTAAGCTGCAGTATGTACTAGGAGAGAAAACCTACTTTATTTATCACCCAGTCCTACTTTACCATACACTGACCTAATTACAGCCCACACCACAAGGGGTAAGAGGAGCGGCAGAAGGAGTGCTTGTGCCACCTAGTGACTCTCGTCCTCCCACAGTAACCGGCAGCATTCTTTTGTGAGTTTTACAGTTTCGCGTCCCTAGCTGTTGAAAGCAAATGACCTTCCCCAGCCTGCCTGCATGGATGCCTGGCTTATCTGCATACTGTTCTCTCCTCCTCTTTCACTGATCCAAAACAGCTTCCATGGCTGAATTCTGTACTAAAGCTGGCAACTCGCAGGAAGACAGGTGGGTTTTTAAAAAAATTCCTTGAAATGATGTAAATAAAGCACAGGAAAAAAAAGCCAGTGTTCGAACAGTGCTAAGACATGTCTGAAACTAGAAAATATTTTGTATACACAAATGCAGGCTGGGATTTTCAAAGGAAGCAGGGGGAGCTGGGTGCCTTTGAGGCTGTCACAAATCAGATGCACAAACGTGGTGAGTCTTGAGCACTTCTACACAATTTTGCTCCTCCTTCTCCCTGTAATTATAATTTAGGTAATCTTGTGCCTGTGAAATGACAGGTGATCATGCATCAATTAACTTATTTCTCTGTGATACCATTTTCAGCATCAGCTTTGTGTACTGAAAATGGAAAACAGAAATATTTACCTATTACTGTAGATATAAAAATGTTACAGAGCAGATCCAAATTTAACTGTTTGAAAATTAAGGTCTTTTTCCAGGCTTTTCTTCTCAAAGCATTTCAATATTTTTTTCACAACTGCTCTGAAGGTCTTTTCTGTTAATTGGGATGTTGTTGCTGAATTAAAAGTACATCATTGGCACTGCTTGCTGTGCATAAGCGAGAGGATGTAGGATCTTAATGGTTCCTGTAAGCAAATCTGAATGTTCTTCCCCAACACGTGCACACTGAGGGAAGCATCAGCTATTATTTTAATTTCTATGTGTAGAAAGCTTTTTCAATTTCCATCCTTTTCCAAGTGCTCTAGTGAAGGGGGCCAGTACAACCAACGTTTATACTTTACTTGTATTTTCATGTAAATGGGTTACAACGAATGAAAATTAAGGTTTTAGGATGTAACATTAAATAAACAGGAATTACTCTGACAGTTGCCCCCACAATTTCTAGTCATTTCCAGATATGTTTCTCTGACATCCAGGGTGATATATCCAAGGACGCGTTAAAAATTTTGAAATTCATTCTGCAAATTTGCCTTCTCATTGTAAGGAATATTATCAAACTGCAAAGGTTTCCTAAAGAGTCACTAATGTTAAACAGGGAGTTAACAACATTCACTCTGCTCGTTGTTGTCATGAATGCTCAGGTTGTCCAGAAAGGTGCCTGGTTTGAACAGGACATCGTTTCCTTCCAGACTATGTTCCCCTGTTGCCTTCCCAGAGTGGCCAGGATGCTGAAGCAAGGAGAGAAAGCAAGCTGTTACTACAGAGCCAAAGTGCAGCCAAAGGCCTTGTGTCTCCCCGTAGACTTAGACACTCCTTTTGCTTGTCTTCTTAGTGCCTGTCTCCTCCTTGTGATCTGCTTTGCAGAAATGCTGTGCACTCTTTTCTGCAACTAAAGCTGTATTTTGTGATAATAGACTCCTATGTCATACCTTAAAATGCAAATAATCAGGTTTGAAACATCTCAGATGAGCTACTCCACGTTAGTGTGCGCTTTTCACCTTTATCTCCCTGTGTCTTAGTTCTCTGTGCATAAAAAAGAGGTAATCCTCTCATAGAGGTGTTGTGAAGATAAAGGAATTGTTTATGAAGCACTCGTCACTACTAAACGCTGTAGAAATACTGACATAAGGAACAGATCAAAATAGTGTGCAGTAGATAATTTACAGAAGTTAACACTCATCAGTGAATGGAAAGTGATTGAAAAATGTTGGCTAAGAAATCATTATGAATGCTGTGCATTAACTGGAATGGGGACCATATAGAAAGATATGAAATAAATCAAATATCATTATATTATATAATGTTCTTAGCAAAAACCAGCTACCCAGAGTGATTAACACCGGACAAATGGTCTCACTTTTGTCACATATAGTTACAAGTTTAACTAAAATTCTAGGACTTTAAATTTCTGGTTGTCTCCTATGTTGCTCTTCATGCCATAACCAATGCTGTGATCTTGCAGGTCCACTATAATTGGGCCCTTCTTGGTCCTTCCATAGGAGTCAATAATAAAGATGTTTGACACTGCAGTCTGTGTTCCTTTGATATATACTTGAGATGCAATAATCTGTGCAATTTTGACACTGCTTATTTCCCTGGAATCTTGGTTCTTTTTAGATCATAAAGGAAACGCATTTAATATCTGATTTGGGTCATCTGTCAAGACAGGGTTAGGCACTATCTGATCTGCCTATGATGTCAGACATGTTATAAACATACCAGAAAATAAATAAAAATTCCCCTCTTGTAGAAGTTAAATCAAGAATGTTTTAACTTGTTGGGTTTTGAGTGTGCTGTTATTAAGGAAAGGCAGGGCAATAAAAGGTGAAAGGGGTGATGTTTTCTATTCTGTTATGAGAGCAATCAAGGAGAAGGTTGCTCTAAAATATTTTGAGAACCACCCATCGCTCTTAATGTGCTGCAGTGAAGGGTTTGTCCTTGATTTCATCTACTTTACTGTTCACTTCAGATTGGAAGAATGCTTCTAAAGCTAAGCAGGATTGTCATAATTTTCTGTGTTTTGGATGTGTGTTTTGACTTTTACAGGTCTTGTGCAGTGGTCTTGGAGAGGTTTCAGAGTTCATGTACTGAATTCCTTCCAGGATTCTACTAGCTGGAAGGAGCACTGTAGGAGTGCACCTGGTGCGTTTCAATCTCAAATGGAAACAGATAATGGGACCAGGCTGGAGCAATTCCTAAATATAAACTTCTGAAATAGATCTAAGTTGGACATTACATCCTCAGCATAAAGCAGACAGACCTTTCCAACCTCCTGCCCATATTGTTCTTGCTGTTCTTGGTATTATAGCTTTAGTGGAAAAAAATATGCATAATTTTCCAAGTACATAGAGATCTTTTTAGAAAGTCGGGAAAGACTTCAAACCCCATTTGATATTCAACATAAAAAAAAACAAAACAAAAACGTAAGGAACAAAATAGGGTTAGTTTCTATGTTATGGGATAAAACAAATATTTGAGAAGGATATTCAAACCTGTCACAGAAATTCAAATTTAACTGGAATTTGAGCTACAAAGATTCAAATATTACTGTCTATTTTCTTCACATGTCACAAGTAAGTATGTTATTGTGCAAAGTATAGGTAACTTGGGGATTACCTAAAATTTTCCATGTTCTATTGAGGTCATTAATTTGCATAAATATGTATTTAAAAGTTATTCAGGTAAAGCAAATTTACTTATCCCAAATGTGACATGGGTATAATCAATACAAGACTTAAATGCTTATAAATTTGGCACAGCAGAGTCTTTCAGAACACCTACTGATGGCCATCAGAACCTTCGTATATCTTGCCCAAAGGTGCACATCCTCATTAAAAACAAGTCTTTAGTTTCTCTGCAGGAACTCACTCTTTAGAGAGTAGAAAGTCCCTAGACAGAAAAAAATTGAAATAAAAATGTAGATAACCATGCCAAATCAATTGTCTGAAAACACAACAGCTGAGAAGGGGACCGTGTAGGTAAACTCATTGGAGAATGTGTGTTTTGTAAGAAGAATTCTGTTTATTACTCGCCCAGATATGTGGAGGGATGTTGTCTTCAGGGACCAGAGAGGAAACTGTATTTGAAACAATGGTCCTACTCTAAAAGGTGAGAGACATGACTCCTTTTTTTTTTTTTTTTTTCCTAATAAAAAACAAAAAAAATAAATGCACCACTGCATTTTTTATTTAAAAAAAAATTTGATCATATGTCAGAGAATGAGAACAACGAAATAAAAAACAACCAGTAGATGTTTAGTGGTTTTTCTCCCACTATTTTCTGTGATATCCAAACTGAAGAGCGGTTGGTTTAGAAGTCTCCTGAAAAATTTTCATCGCTTTTTTCGAGACAACATGCACTTGCAGAATACAGAGTCCCAATTATTGGAGTAAAAATGAGCATGCAGTCCTTCCCATAGAGTTTTAGGTTATGTCTAGAGTGCTAATACTACCTACTCTGACCTCAATTACCAGGGTGTCAGGACCTGAGGATGAACTGGGGAGCTAAGCTTTTTCAGAATGTAGAGGTACCTTTAGGGGACTCAGTGTTTTTATAGCTAGAGATCCATTTCCAAAAAGTGATAGCAGACAGAGATCCTCTACCCTGGAAGCACATTCTGCAAGCTGAAGCCAAAGAATGTAGCTGGAGTCTTGTAAAACCTAGAGGATCTTAGTGAAACCAGATGGACTTGGCCTATCAGTCTAAACAGCAAAGTTGGGTTGAGTCCAGAAGGAGAAGCACACTGAGACATTGCTCCATGGAGTAGCAGGAGGGGCTGTATTTCTTCCTGTAGGTTGCTCTGCAGAAGCCTCTTGGTAAATTGTCCCAACACAGTGAGCACTTAGATAGATCTAATTTCCCTGCTTTCATTGGCAGATTTTATGCCCATCCTAGTTGTCGAGAAATCACTTCTGCCTTTAAAATCGCTTATCCTTGAGGCTCATAAAGTAAATTACTATTCATATGATGAGATCACCTCTTATCTCCAACCAGATCAGGTCTAACATGACTGGTGCTGTACAACCAGAGTAATCACTGTTTGCAGTGGAATAGATTGTACCCAGTATCAGACACCTATAGAAAAAGCAATCTCAATGGAAAATGTCCCTAAATAAAGTTAGAAAGTCTTAATTAGGTCATCCTTAGAGTCCTACCACACAAACATCTTCTAAATAACATGGTTTGAAAACTATGAAGATATTCAATATATTTCTGGAGCAAAGCATAAACATTTCCACCCGAGTGCGGTTGCTATAAATTATGTTGCCAAGTGATAATGGATATTAGCTTGCTTGTGACTATAAGAAAGTGATTGTGTTTACATTGAAAAAGGGAATACATCTCTCACACCTCCACTTTCCTCTGTGGCACAACCTTTACAAACAGGGTTGATGGTAAATGCGGTGGTGGTGTCCTTTGTTGCAAAATTAATTTTCATACACCTTGGTTCTAAAATGTTATGGAGAGCTGCATTATATTTCAATCTGCAGGTGGGTTAGATGAAGAGTAATCCCCTCTAGGGAAACATTTTTTTTTTTCCTACCGATTTTTAAGAGGGAAAATTGTTTGAGGCAAAGTTCCAGCAACAGAGGAAACTTGCTTAAATCAACAATAAGGTGCTGTAAGGAGCAATATGTCAGAACCACTAAGCCAGAGTGGCACAGAGATTCAATGTAAATCCCATGATCACTAAATGAATCCACTTATTGTTCACAACATCTGTGACCTGCTGCTCCACGCCTCTCCCAGCTACAGAGTGATTCTGCTGTCTTTGATTTCATCCCTACACATGCTACTCCTGCACTGGACAGCAAGTGTATATGTAGAAAAGAAGCTGTGGAAAAGTGTTTTGGGGCAGAAAACAGTTTCTGGTACAGAAGCTATATTACTGATTCAGAAAAAAAGGGAAAGAAGAAGTTAAGGGGGTATTGGATAATTTTAAATTTGGCAGATAATCAAGTTCAAACAGTGTTATACTTGCATTACACGCTACACAAAGGAACTTTAAAATTTTCCTGGAGTGCCAAAATATTGTTCCCTTAATTTTGAGTTTGGTCATTAGAGAATATTTTTGTTATATATATGATTCTCTTAAAATGCCATGTAGCATGTCACATCCACTTTTCTTTATCTCATCTTGCTGAGGACTGTTGGATTTCTCCATGTTATAAAGCTATTTGATATCTCACCATCCCTGTTCTGTGCATTGACTGGAGAGAAATCTTGATGAAACGACAATAATTAAACATCTCTATAACATTTCCGATTTCAGATAAATGTGGAAATGAAGTTTATCCTGCTTTCCTCTACCAGCTTAGAAATTTTATGCAGAATTTGGCTTATATTTTGATCTGAAAGGTCTTTCTAGCAAATGCATAAAATTCTGTGATCTGAAGAGTACGAAATACATACTTTTAAAATGTATTCAGATGTGTCTAAATAGTGCTGAGTGTTGCATCTATTTTAATGTTTTATCATTTTGGAATGGCAATGACAGATAATGATTTACTTTAAAGAATGCCTGCAATTAAGCTAAAGTCTACATTGGCAACATACAGCTGGGACAACTGAAACAAACATCTCACTTAGGCACTAGCTTTCTGGCATTCAAATCACACTACAATTACGTCTTTTTTTCATTTTGCAGATGTAGGATGAAAAATATAAGGAAATCTGCACTACAAACCTATTCTGATACTGTTCAAATGCTTCCTATACCAAAAAGGTTCTTAAAAGTGTCAAAAAAAATACAGAGATATCAGTGAACAACTGGAGAGATTTGTGTTTGCTCCCAGTGCTTTGGGGACTATCTTAACTCATTCAGCTACTTCTGTCCCAGGCTGTTTGAGGCTTCCAAAAAGTCCTTGTAAGTGTATCATTTCTGAGTTGGTGTGTGTTGACACAGATCATACGGTAGGGATAATGGGCTCTCTAAACCACTCCTTGCCCGAACACGATACATTTAATTCATCTTTTCAGTCATAATTCCTCTGAGTCACAATTTTCCAACTGCTCTGTAGACAGGATTATCATGATCTTGTAACAGCCTGACTGGACAGCAAAATTGGGACTAAGACTCCTTGTCCAGGAAGAATTTTACTCATTGATAAAGTTAGTCAAGAAAAATATTTGAAAAAATTTCCTATCACAGAAGTCTGTTTTGGAAAAATATTCTATAATAAAAAAGGAGTTGTTTATTTTTGTGTTATAGCATTTTAATCTTGGAAAATTATGAGGGTTTCAGCATAATTTTATATTGTGTCCTCTTTGTATTTTTTACTAATATTTTCACCTTGCATGATGGCACACATCGTAGCTGTTGCAATGCTTCAGAGCTGTACACTGAAGTGATCTTATTTTTAGAGTTTTTTTGAGTCATGAGGGAAAGCTGCATTACCTTTTCTTGTACCAAATAGTTTTATTAGAAAAGAAACTAGAGACAATAGTTTTTTAAGAATACTTCCTATTTCAAATCTCCCTTGTTTATTTAGAATTTAAAAAGTGGCTGTCTTAAACCTTGTCTAGCCTTCATATTAATAGTAGCTGAGGGTTTTGTTTAGTTTCAAATCTTTCCCTTGCAAGAACTATGGGGAGTGTGGGGGATGAAAGTCTATCAGCCAGCACACCAACACTCTTTCCCTTTAGGTCTGCGTCATTTAGTTTGTCTCCTACCAATGAGACTGTAAGATAGATATCCCCAGGAAGCCAGATATTTTTAGCAGATATGGGATATGGATGAGAAGATTTCAGACGAATAAAGTTCCCCTTTTTGGGAGAGGTGGCACTCTACTAAAGCCTAGAGACAAGTAGACAAACAACTCTTTTGTCTTGCCACGAAACAAAGAATCCCTATGGGTTCAAATCCCAAACAGAAAAAAATGAGAACGTAGTACAAGATCACTACAATAAATCAGTCAGCCAGGAGAATGAGAGTAGCTGAAATTTGTTAAGGGAAATCTCATCAGGGCAGAAAGAAGTAATAAAAGGAGGATTCAGTTGCACAGCAAGAGACATACAGACAGTTAAATTAGCATGGACTCATTAAGACATAATAGGAAAAATACATCTTTAGACACCTGAAATGGAACAGTATTATATTCTCACAGGTAAATTTGCAAGGAAAAACAGAAACAAGTGAAGTGCAGAGTGTGATTCAAATTTTTATTATCAATGCGTCCACGATTATAATGTATTTATATTTACCAATCTTACCAAAGCAACAGAAGTCCAAACACACACTGCAACAGTTTTTTGCTAAAAGATAAAATTATGAAAAGTGAAAAACATTTTAAGAAGAAATGAAAAGGTGCAGTCAAAAGACAGAAATGTACACACGCAGCACGGAGGGCATTAAAGCACATATGTGTTGGTGTCTCAGAAAAAAAATGTATATATGGCCTGAACAAAAAGATGGAAGGAAAGCTAAAATTAAAGCTTTCTGCTTTAGAAGAAAGGTGGAATGGCATCTATTTAGTCGAGAGTGTATTCTTCAGAAAACCAAAGGTGCGGCCATGTGAGAAAACGTCTTGGGGGCAAGGAACCTGAAAGAATTAATAATATCTATACATGATCAAAGCAAAGAGGCACTTAGAAAACACAGAGCTGCAATAGAAAACTTAAAATATATTGGACTCATGTTAACTCATTTGGGAACTTTTTTTTTCTGAGACATGATTTAGAAGAAGCATAAGAAGCATTCTGCAGTAAAGCAGCAGTGACTGAAACCACTTTAAAAATCAACAAAATGAACACTGTGGGACCTGATAGCATTTATGTAGGACTTCTTAGGGACCTTGGAATGAAATGCTTCAACTATTGTAATATATAACCCGTGACTTAAGAGGAATAGGTAAATGAAACAAAATTTAGCAATATGAAAGGTTTTCCCAACAAGAAATATAGCCCAGGACACTTACTGAAGACAAGATACCTGTTGGGTAATGCTGCTGAAGCCCATAAAAGGTCATGAATGGTATGCAGAAAATGAACACAGAACAATCTTTTTTTTTCTCTCTCAATAAATAATAGAGGACCAACAAACACAACTAGCAAGCAGTGTGGTTCAGAATGAGACAAAGAACATACTATTACTTCCAACACATAATGAGATGGTTGAGCTCCTTTCCATAGGGTGTCCATACATCTATAGGATATTATTATTGAGATTGTGAGGACTGAATGACTTTTAGATGAGACATCAGCTCTGCCTGATCTGTGAGTATTTTTGGCTGTGACTTTTGTTGCATGCAAACAAACAGAATTAGAAGCACCACAGGGCAAGGAAGTCACAGTATTGCTCTTTCTACCTTTAATAAAATATATTAATTAATGTCTATGCTATACATAAACTGAATGTATTTCTCAGGCTTATTACATATTAAAATAATACTTGATATTTATTATAACTCCCCTATTCACACTTAAGAATAAAATCTAAATTAAGATTTATAGTATCTCTTTATCTTAAATTTAATAATTATATTTCTGTTTGTGATACATTTAATAAGTATCAAGATGTTATTAATAAACCTGAACATGAACATAAGGAAATGGAAAAAAAATACTTCTCTATCAGCATGTAAGATCTACAGCAGAGGCAGTTTCATACACATTTGGAGTAATTCTGCATATTTTGCTTTGCTTCTTGAACAAAATAATATTTCAATGTATTTGGGGTGATGAATATAATTATCCATTGAACATTTATTCATTCTTTTGCTATTGAAAGAAAGAGCGTTTTGAACTGAAAGACATCTCCCACTGAGTTTGAACTTCCCATCTCTAAATCATATGGTGCTGTCAGTGCAATTTTCTCATTTGATCTAAACCATTACAACGAGCTTCAATATTTTTCAAGTATCTATAATTGCTGAAGGGAGACAGAACACTTTAAAACATAATTTGAAATAAGCAGTTTTAAATAATGACTCTTATTTATTACAAACTGATGAAAACTGGAAGACAAGTTAAGTTAAAGTAGATAAATCTCCCATTTCTCGTTTCTGTTTAATTAGAGGCAAGGAAAATTCTGAGTTTTGGTGGTACTTTAAGAGGGGGATACAGGTCTTTCCCAATAGCTTCACAAAAAGACGTTCTTTTAAAATTCTCTTAGTCTGATTTTGACTACCTTAGAGCATGCATTTACCAAAGAGTCTCTCTCTCCCTCATTCTTCTGAAACATCTGGTCAGTGACAGGTTACCAGTCTAGATGGATAACAACTGTGATCTGAGACTGCAATATCTCTCTTCTAATCCCCAGCAGCCTGCTTGATTGATCCTAGAGCTATGCTGCATGAAGATTAATATTCTATTTGTTGAGTATCAAACAGCAGTAACTGATATCCAGCAGGCATTGCAGATGAATTGGTGAGCATCCTCAATCTTGAGTTGACAAGTTGTGCATGCAACACTCTTCTACAGAATGGTGAGGTGAAAACTGCAGGAAAAGGGAACAAATACAACCAAAGAGAATCAAGGCCATGCGTAAAGGAGTCTTGTGGGATAGGCAGCCATTTTAAATGTCATATTTCCAAACTAGATTTGCAAAATCCGTTGTTGGGAAAACTGACTCATACAATTGTCCCATTTCTAGTTTTCCTAACCTAGTCATCCTTCTTTTTTTTGCTCTGGGCCCACAAGAATCCCTCAGCCTAAATAAAGATTTATAATCTATTGCTTTCTAATTAGGGCGGTTTGAGCAGATGTTGCCTGAAGAAAGTTACTCGCCCTTAGTACTGTACATTGGACTGTGTCATTATTTTGAGTGAAGTAATACAGTGTTAATGATAACATATTATTTGGTACTATAGCTGCATAAACTGAACTAATATAAAACCGAAAGCTAGTAGCAAGTTCTTTATTTCTGAAGAATCTACAAAATTTTGATCAGTGGATTTCTTTCAAGTGGTAAACAGCTTCTATAGTCATGTCTCAGTGACTGAAGGGCCTCTTTTATTCTGAAGATAGTTCTGAATTCTTTGCAAATGAAAGTGAGTTGCTCTGAACTGTGCTTTTGTTAGTGTATTATAGCATTTCAATGCAATAAACAGTTTTACACCACTTACAGATAAAGTCCTCCTGGCACTAGAGGCATCAATCGTCTATTAATTTTAATGATTCCATACAATGCTATTTAAAAATGAAAATTAAAAAAAAAAAAAATGAGTGTAACCTAAAACAAAGTTTCAACTGAAAAGCAGACTGCTCAAAAAATGTACTTAGCCTCATTTATTTCAGTATCTGAAAAACTACCTTTCCTCTTCCAAGGAAAAGCAATAAATATTTCTAATCCTGTGGACTCAGGAAGGATTGAAGGTAGCAGACCGAATGTTTCTTTTCCACCTAAGTTGAGCATTCAGAGTACTACTGATAGGTAATTCCTGGCATTCTATGATTAGGTGTCAATGGAGTCCTGTCAATGGAGGCCACCGGTGGCCTCACTATCTGTTCAAAAATGAGCCTACTACTGCTTTTGATGGACTGACTTTATACTCCCTCACACCACATCTATTTCTTCCTTGTTTAACCATTGAATATCTGATAACTTGATAATGTTTGGATGAAATTGGGAAATGTCTGTGAGCTACCTGCTTAAAATATATTAAAAATGTTTAATGGAATTAAAAGGATGCTTATCCTAGAGGAATGTTTTGGCATTATTGTTAGTGATCTAAAAGAAAACATTCTGTTATTGTCATTTAAATGACAGATTCTGTGACCTGGGGCCATGACAGTTTTTGTGACACATTGGGTGGAGCTGAGGCTATAAAGAAAAAAATATTTCCCAGTAAGGTGGAGGAGTCACCATCCCTGGAGGTATTCACAAAACATGTAGATGTGGCACTTCAGGACATGGCTTAGTGGTCATGACAATGTTGGGTAAACTGTCGGATTTAATCATCTTAGAGGTCTTTTAGAACCTTAATGATTTTGTGATTTTGTAATCTTTTTTGGGGGGGGATGTGGTAAGCATTCGATATTTCCAACATTAATACCATTAACCATATTTTCACACCAAGTCCTTCACCTTGACAGGTGCATAATACGTCAATGTCTCCCTCAGATCTTGCTGCCTTGCTCAGGTTGTTGTGGCAAAAATCTGCATATCCTTATTTCTTACAAACATTCCTGTCACCTTTTTGTCTCAAACCCTTCTCTGTTCCTCTGGCTCTGACTTGTGGGTTGCATGATTGAACTGCTACATATCTAATAAAAAGTAACCTTTCCAGCACAATGTATGTTGCAATATGATTTCAAGATCAGAGCAGTAGAGTGAGAGGGGGAAAATGTGATGCTGATGTTTACAAAGGAATTCTAGAGTTACTGGGAAACGCAAGGTATTATTCAATTTTCTTAAAAGTGATACAACTACTGTTATAAACCACTCATAGTTAAGCAGAGAAGAGTCAGAGTGTTTTCTGTAAATGGAAGTCATCCCCCCAAAAAATGAGATTTCTTGTCTCCAAAAAGCCCAATCAATTTCTTTGGAGGTATCAATTAGCCTGTGGATTATGGTGATCCTCTTGCTTTAGTATACATATCTTTCAAAAGGTTTTGAAGTCTTCAACATTCTTTGATGAATTTATGAGAGAAAAAAACCCATGCAGTCTATAGAGAAATCATAAATCACAGTCAATTTCACAATTAAAGGAGATCTTTAAAGTACCTTTGTGAGGACCTGGGCTATCTCACCTGATCATAAACAAGTTTGTAAAAAAAAATATAATGGAAGTGACAAAGTTTTAAGCCAATATATAATTATTTGCAATTGCTCTGTTCAGTCAGATCTTAGTAATGACTGAGTGATAAAATTACACGTGAGATTTATGCCTTAAAAATATTCCTTTATATTCTTCACTGTGGTGATCTCTAGCTAAACTATGGCCACCTAAGGAAGAGACAGAGAAGTCATCGTGACTATTTTTCTATGTTCAACAACTACAGCACCAGAAACACTCAGGAAGACAAAACATTAGAACTGGTCCAAAATCCAGTGCAAAATGTTGTGGAAATAATGTTTACCCACTGAAATTATCCATTAGGTGTTTTAAAACAAAAGGTTTTTCATTGAAAACACAACTTAACCTGGACTTGATTAATAGATAGTATTGTAAAGAACAAAATTCAAAAAGTTACTGGATATTTTTATGGAGTATGATTAATAGACTAATCAACATATATCAAACATAATGATGCACACACTTTATTTCACTGAATTCTGAAAATATTAATTCCTGGAAGCTCAAAGTCTATGTATATTCCTTATGCTTTCTGCCTATAATTTCATAGAATCATAGAATGGTAGCTACGGATTGGAAGGGACCTATAAAGATCAATTTTCTAGGGGCTGCTCCCAGAGATCACAGAATCAGAGAATGCCAGGGGTTGAAAAGGACCTTGAAATATCATCTAGTCCAACACCCCTGCCAGGGAAGGATCACCTAGATTAGGTCACACAGGAATGCATCCAGGTGAGTTTTGAAAGTCTCCAGAGAAGAAGACTCCTCAACTCCCCTGGGCAGCCTATTCCAGTGCTCTGTCACCCTCACAGTGAAGGAGTTTTTCCTTATGTTTACCTGGAACCTCCTTTGCTCTAGCTTGCACCCATTGCTCCTTGTCCTATCATTGGACATCCTTGAGAAGAGTCTAGCTCCATCCTCCTGACACTTGCCCTTTATATATTTATAAACATCAATGAAGTCACCCCTCAGTCTCCTCTTCTACAAGCTAAAGAGACCCAGCTCCCTCAGCCTTTCCTCACAAAGAGAAGTTCCACTCCCTTAAACATCTTTGTGGCTCTGCGCTGGACTCTTTCAAGCAGTCCTCTGTCCTTCTTGAACTGAGGAGCCCAGAACTGGACACAATATTCTAGATGTGGTTTCACCAGAGCAGAGTAGAGAGGGGAGGAGAACCTTTCTTGACCTACTAACCACACCCCTTCTAATACACCCCAGGATGCCATTGGCCTTCCTGGCCACAAGGGCACATTACTGGCTTGTGGTCATCCTGCTGTCCATTTTCCCTACTCTGCTCTCCAACAGGTCATTCCCCAACTTATACTGGTACCTGGGGTTGTTCTTTCCCAGATNTCTCCAACAGGTCATTCCCCAACTTATACTGGTACCTGGGGTTGTTCTTTCCCAGATGCAAGAATCTACACTTGCCCTTGTTGAACTTCATTAGCTTTCTCCCCACTCAACTCTCTAGCCTGTCTAGGTCCCACTGAATGGCCTTCTAGTGTGTCCGCCACAATTCCCAATTTTGTGTCATCAGCAAACTTGCTAACAGTGCATTCTGCTCCCTTATCCAGGTTGCTGATGAATATATTGAATAGTACTGGTCCCAGTACTGACCCTTGAGGGACTGCACTAGAAACAGGCTTCCAACTAGACTCTGTCCCATTGACCACAACTCTCCGACTTCTAGTCTTCCACCAGTTCACCATCCACCCCACTATCCAATCATCCAGACCACATTTCTTCAGTTTACCTGCAAGGATGCTGTGGGAGTGGCCATTTTAATTCTGAATTTCATATAGGGTGATAGATTTTCACTGGAGTTATCCTCCAGCTGATCCACAAACAGATGCTGATGCAGCACTCAACATCCCACTCCCCAAGGAGACTATTGTGAAGGAAGCACTTGGTGCTTTGAAGCTCACGCTAGCTTTCTGCCTACTGGTGTGTATGTGGATCCAAATATCATTGAAGATGTTATGAATTCCTTTATGCTCTGCAGTTACTGCTGCCAAATGTCTTCTGTTGAAGCTCAATCAGTATGAAGTAGAGAGCAAGCACAGCACTCTCCAGGGTGTGCTTTAGGAAAGGATTCTACCTTGCTAGAGACACACACAAACACACATTTCTTGATCTGAAACCACCTGATACTGCCAGTCTCTGGGCACACTGCAAGTCCTAGGCTTTCAAGTCTGATGGAGTAGTCAAGTCATTGACCTGGAACCTCCACTAGACTGGAAAGTACTGAATTCCAAGATGTTTGATACAGTACAGGACAGAGAACTTTGGGGTTTTGTGGGTCTGTTTACTTAATGCAAAATAGCATTACTCTATAGAATTAAATTGTCCAACTCAAAATGCAATCCTTTTGTGCAGATAAGAGCATAGAAGCTTGCTTGATTAAAGTGCAGCTCCTGTTACCCAGCAGATTTTAAGTGTGCAAATTTTCTGCTGCTTATTGATTCCAAGGTAGTACCCTTATTCCAAGTTCTCTCTTCTTTGGAGCAGCCTTCTTTGAGATGATGGTAGAAATACACATGCGGTTGCAATATCCCTTTGTGGAGCATACATGTGATTTTCTTTCTTCTTCTGTGACAGTATATTTGTAGATTTTACTTTTAATATTTTCCTTTCCAACCTGGGCATATATGTATCTATCATAGGAACATTTCCACTGAGTTAATTAATTTTGTCTGACTGAAAATTGCTTTTTAACACTTTCCTGAAGGAGCCATCAATTAATATGCAGATGAGAATTGATCACAATTTCCTTGGAGTACAGCTCTTTTACTTGGTTAGTGTTTAATTCACACTGATGACCTTCCCAAGCTCTTGGGGATAGAGGTTTTGATTTTATCTTATTAGAGAATAAACACTATACAAATAATAGATTTACATATATGAAGTATAGCAAGATTAATAGAGGACAGGCTGATCATCTCTGCTATGTGGCTTGCATTTGAAACAATCTCTGCTTTGCAAGTCATCTCTGTTTATTAACTTAGTTTATTACTTACAAAAGAAACACAGTCCCTAGCATAGGAAATGTCCTTGAACTCTTCACATCCTACTAATAATAATTCAGATAGTAACAAGCATCAGTAAAATAATTGAAATATTAGATAGGAAGGAGTTTTTTTTGTTTGGACTCTTGGTTGGGTTTTTTTGCTGGATAGAGAAGATGGTGATGTCTTAAAAATCAAGGACCCTTTACATTTTAGTTTTCTTAGCATGTCTGCTGCTATTCCTTCTGCTGTCTCTCTCCCAGGTCAGAGTCCTCAGTCTAGTATTTTAGTTTCCCAGAACGTATGTAAATGATGTTGTTGAGCAGGACCTTTGATGCTGGGCTGCACCAACAGAAGCAGGGCCAGCAGATAGAGGGAGTTGATTGTCCCTCTCTATTCAGTCTCCTGAGACCTGCCTGGAGTACCGTGTTCAACTGTGAGGATCCCAGCATAAGAAAGACATGGACCTGCTTGAGCAGGTCCAGAGGAGGGCCATAAGATGATAAGGAGGCTGGAACACCTCTGCTATGAGAACAGGATGAAAGAGTTGGGGTTGTTCAGACGGGAGAAGTTCTCTGGGGAGAACTTATAGTAGCCTTCCAGTACTTAAAGGGGACCTACAGGAAAGATGGGGAGGCATCAGGGAGTGTAGTGATAGGACAAGGGATTTCCTACTGAAAGAGGTTAGATTTAGATTAGATATTAAGAAGAAAATCTTCACTGTGAGGGCGGTGAGGCACTGGAACAGGTTGCCCAGAGAAGTTGTAGACACCCCCTCCCTGGAAGTCTTCAAAGTCAGGCTGGATGGGACTTTGAGCAACCCAACCTAGCAGCAGAAGGTGTGCTATGACCCAGCAGAAGGTGCCCATGACAGGTGGAGTTGGAACTAGATGATCTTTAAGGCCCCTTCCAACCCAAATTGTTCTATGATTCTATGTTTTTCATGCTGTTCATATAGCCTATGTACTGGATCCTGAGGCACTGAATATTTCACTTTGAATTTGTCATGTTGCACACTGCTCTAAATACTCAAACTGGTGCATTGCTCACATATTTCACTGTGAGTCAGAATTCTCTTTTCACCTAAAGGATGTGCTACATTCCCAGATTTTCACCTAGCTGAACTGGTGAGAGTCTCACGTACCACATATGATAACAATTAACCAGTGTAGCAGCCTCTGAAATGACTCTGCAGTAACTGCAGCTTTGAGAAAACAGCAGGATTACAAGTAAATTTTAACCAACATGTGTGTGAGTTTTAATGGACAAGATATGAATCACATATTCTTATGGTAACCACTTATCATTAAATCTCTCCCTCAGTCTCTACGTCTGGTTCTTTTCCCCCTCAGACAGGCACCGAGCAAGATCACTAATTCCATTCACCTGCTCATAGTAGTTGTTACCACTGTGGGAAAACTATTCCACCATATTTTAAACCCTTTTTTCCCTGAAATGACTACACCTTTCCCTCTGCAGCTGTTTTAAGCCTCTACTACACTTTCCTACTACTTGCAAAACCCACACGCAAAAGAAGCAGGAGGAGGCACTATCAAATCATGGTCACAAATTAAAAATGAAAGAGTCTGAGTATTAATTAAAAGGAGCAATCAATCAGGCATGTTTTTATTGCATACACAACTTTCCAAAAATATTTCGTGATCAAATCTGTTCTTGAGGAAGGCCCACAGCCCGCAGAGAGCAAACCAGTGCTTGAGATGGGCTCAAGTTCCCATTCTGCAGCTGGGACTCAGAACTTCACATTTTATATTTTGGATGACTCCCATTCTCCTAAGGTTGTTGAATACACAACTATTATAACATGTCCATTTGACTGGTTTACTTTATTCTTTTGTTTCAAAGAAAATCCAGAAAGTTCTGTTTTCTGACATAGAACTATTCAGTTAAGCTTAATCCTCTGTAAAGGAAGTGCATGTGAAAACTTGCAGCAAGCCTTGCTGCGCATCCTGTTAGGGCAGTCTCCTACATCTTCTGGATGCAGATAGGTGCCAGATACTGACTACATCCTGAAATCCAAGGAATGTGCCAGGATGGTGGATTATAACCAAAAGCAAAGCATTAGTCTGAGAAGTATTTCTATCTCATGTTTTTAATGGCATTTAGTTTCTGACTGTAACAAAGCCCCTCCTTATCTTTCTCCAAAAGCTGCTTTTTGTTTTCGCTCTCTGCAATCATTCTTTGCTACAGGCAAGGACCATTTTGGTGGGGTGAAACAGCATGCTAAGCGAAGTCTTGGCCTGCTGAATACCCATTTGATGCAAGTTTGAAGTCATTAACAGTTTCCTTTGAGAGATTCACTCAATTAATATTAGAATACAGTATTATCGGTGAACTCCTGCTGATCTAGGTAGGAACGAGCAAAAGGCTGTCTAACTTCTCTCTGGCTGGGGCTCAGAACTGCTGCTTTTGGAAACAATGCCAATGCAAAATGGCTCATTCCCTGATGCACTGTGCCAGCTAGCAGCAGTCATCAGTTCAGGGACTTCTTCACTGAAGGTCAGCTATACACACCGTGTTTATATTGCTAATGAACCCATTCACCGTAACTGCCTGTCCCTTTTATAAGCTGTTTGTAAGTTGCCTGTTCCAACTCCAGCATGTGGCATGCCAGGACATAGCTGGTAATGTCTCGATCTAGCCCAAAGCACTGTTAAAGATGAAGAGTGCAAATCTAGCATGATAAAGCTCAGCATTATTATCTCAAAAAGGAATGTCCTAAGGACAGTTTTCAACCTGTTCTTCCAAGTTTCACCCTTAGGTTAAGCATGTTCTGACATGCTGTATCCAGCATCTACTCTTGAAGTTAAAATACCATGTTAAATAAAATGGTAAGAATTATCTAGACCTCTTCCTGCATAGCACAAAAGCCTAGCAATATAATTTCTTTCCAAAGCAAATTTTCCCTCTTGTGTTCCGTGACTTTACAAGGTAAATTTCCATTTCTTCCGGTTAAACTGAATATGCAAAAGGTAAACAACTGAACATTTTCTGATTTATGGATTAATTATTTTTCACTGGAGGAGAATACTCAAGTCACTTGAGGAATAAACCAATTCTTTCTCTATTCCATATCACTAACACCCGAACAATAACCTCTCATTCAATGCAATTGTTATTAATGTCGTTAAGTATTTTTGAAGAACAGAAGCAGAGGGAGGTCAGATAAAGAGAAGTGTTGTGTTTTGATTTATCTTATTTTGTAAAATCATTTTTTAAAATAAATCTTTTTAAAATCAGAACTTTGTACCTAAAGTCTGGAAGTTTCTGTGACCAATAAGCCAGAGAACAGTGATACTTATCCATCCATATGTAGAAGGCTACATCATGTGACCTTTTTCACACTTTTTACATTATTTCACTTTTAACAACACATGAAGGCAATTTCGCTTCCCACTGCTGCTCCAACATGGAGTGGTGGAGTGGGGGAGGAAGCGGAAGAGAAAATAACTCTGAAACCCAGGAGATTAACATGGGGCTGAGCTGTGAGTTGTTTGGTGCTTTGATTTGATGCGTCCCATTTCTCAGCTGCCACTCCAGTTCTGCACATTGCCGAAAACAAGAAGCTTCACAAATTCATGCAAGGACAGAAAGAAAGCTGAGCAGTGGGCTGATCTTGCCCATCCTACAGTAAGAGAAGTTACAAGAGGAACTAGTCACTAAAAGACATGGTAACTGATACATGCCTTAACTTAGTTTAGAAATTATTGTATTCAGCTGCAGCAGTGATATCAGACCAGTTGTCAGAATCCTCTTGCATTGCCACTAAAAGCCCAAAACATTCAAAGACTGAATATATCTCGGTTCTGTTTCTATAAACTTAGTACAAAGCTTAGTAGAGCGATAAAGCATCATCAATTTTTATAAATTATGAAGTACTAATATTCAATCATTCAGTGATGCTAGATATAAATTTAAGGACTGAGGCAACTTCTTCCAGTCGTTCAATAAAATTCACCCTCAGTTGTTGGACAACAGGAACTTTTTCGTCCAGTGTAATTTGAAATGGCCGTTTGTTAAGATAAAGCTGTTGGCATCCCCTGCCTCCTTTCCCTGCCCTAGGGTTCTGAATCCACCCAGATGAAAGCTTTAATTTTTTCCTTCTCTTCTGTCCCATTCCCCTCTATACTGCCTCCTCCTTCCTTGCTCTCTACTTCAGTCCCTCAATATGTCACCTTTTTTTTCAAGTATATGATTTTTCAGTCTGGTATATTTACTTTAGCACTGTCATGAGTATATGAAATTTAGACAGTATCAAAACCATTCTGACAGGTGCTTACAGGTTATAGTTTAATGATAAACTATCACAATGTGAGAAAATCTCCCAGAAAGTATGTGTGCCATGTAGCTGCACACAATACAGCTCTAGCTTCATCTGGGAGAACTGAATTACTTCCTCTCACTACTGAGCTCTCAATGAGAATTTATACTTGGCACAGTTTAAAGATGCTGGATGCAATTAAATCTGGCATGAGATCATTGACATTAGCAGAATTATATCATAAAATTCATTTTGCCTCTTCTGCATTTAAGAGTTTGGTAAATTTACAGATAATGGATACGTACCTTAGCAAGAAACTGATTGTAGAGTACCTAGAAAAAAAAAAAAAAAAAAAAAAAAAAAAAAAAAAAAAAAAAAAAAAAAAAAAAAAAAAAAAAAAAAAACAAAAAAAAAAAAAACAAAAAACAAAACGACAGGAAAAAAAAAACAAAATACAACCCAAGTCTAAGTAAGTAAACTCCAGTATTAAGGATCGTTCTCCATCAAGGTAATTTGATTGGCTCCATTCCCCTTCATGGAGCCATGTCAATTTATACCAATAAAACATTTCTTTCTGGCCAGTGATAGCAAGAATGTAATATGCAAAAAACTGAAATATCAGCAAGGACTGCACTATGCACAAACAGAGAGAAAAAAAAATGGCCTTTCTGAAAGATCTTTACAGTCTAAACATTAGAACAAAAGACAAAAGAATGATGCTAACAGGCAAGCAGAAAAAAAGTCTTCAGAAAACAACAGCATAATTAAAGAAAGTGTGAATCTATCAGTTTTGACATGTTAGGAAGGTTTGCTGTTTGTTTTTAAATGGTGATAATACTCCGTTCTTTTTCAAATATCTAGAATGAAATCCAGCCCCATTGATATTGTGAAAGGCTTACCATTTCTGTAGGAGCATGGTGTGGCAAGCAATCTTTGGATTATGCATGAAGCCTGAGCCACACTATCTCTGGGTATAGCATACCTATCATTAAATAATAATATAAAAAAAAGTTAATTGCATATTTTTGGTGATGCCTTTTCCCTTCTTATTGAAGACTGATTTAAATAATAACCTTATAAAAATGTATGTTTTCTCTCCCTCTGACTTTCCTATTCTCCTTCTTTGTTCAGAATAAGATGTTCATTATTTGTCCAGTAAATGAGTAATCTGCTAATTAACTGCACTTGTTATATGATGAATATTCAATTACCATAATGGGAAGAGGAAGAAGATGTATCATACCTAAGTAATTAATTTGTTGTTGGGCAATGAATTTGCATCCACCTGGTTGCAATTGCTCACTCAAAAACGCTCTCCAGTTTTGCTATATTTGACAATTAAAGGAGCGCACAGCCCATTTGCAGACATATAGAAGAGGTGAATACCTTTCTCTCTCTCTTTTAACGGTATTATTCAAACAAATTGAATTTGGAGATAACACGTGTTCTGTCTAGTGATAAGAAAAAGAAATTACCAAGTAAATTACATTTATTTCCTGTCTTTGAAAAATGGTAGCCTTCTCATATCATATTAACAATGAAGTGAGAGTATCCCCCGTGGAAAAACAGACTAAACTCTTCCAATGCAGAACACTTCAAAATATATTTAACATCCAGGTGCCATTTTTCCATTCTTCTTAGTAGTGTTTAATACCAAAAATATCCAGTATGAAATGCAACAAAGTCACCATAATGGTCCACACTCAAATAGTCAAAGTTTATCCAATTGACACAGTAAGGGACAAAAGGGAGCAAAGTTCCATTCATAAATCAGGGCGGTCTCATTTCTCTCTGAGGATGAGACTGTCTGTCTGATGTTCCTGTCCATCCTGTTCCCTCAAATTTTGAATGGAGTATGATTAGTGTAGCATGTCAAAGTCCTCCTTTAAACTAGCTATGACCTGAAATCTTTTTACCACAGCTTCCGTGCTACTATTACACTATATATTCATAGAACAGCTGGTTTCCAAGGATGACTGCTTTTTCTCTATTTACTTCCAATTAAGCATCATTGAGGTACTTAGTATGGCACACGACAGTAAGACTGGAAATGATCCAAATGTAATACATAACACTCCTCTAACCTGAATAGAAAGAACGAAGAAAAAAATCCCAGCCAAACAACAAGAAACTACAGCAAAAAATAAATAAAATAAATATGCAGTGTTAGGGTAAAGAATAGCATTATTGATGCTATATATCATCAAACTCTGTGGTCAAGTGCTGAGGAGGAAATAGCTCATCTGTTCTTTGGGAGGGGGAGGAGAAGTATGAACAAAACCGAACCTGCTGACACAGATTAATTTGCGTGAAGATCCTATTCATTAATCCTAGATACTCTCTCCATGGGATTAAATTTTGTGAGTGGTAACCAGCAAGTGTTAAAGGAGGAAGGGGAGTGAGGAATGGTAGTGAGTTTTATGATGAAAGTTTATTATTTGACAGTTGAGGTTTAGTCCAATGGTTTTCAAAACTTAAGACCTGGAGGAGTGTGGGTCTGCTATGACATGAAATGGTGATGGGAGCTTATGATATAAAATATGATGCAGAGAATACCTGCAGACACTAAAGAAGATGCCTGGGTGCCTACAAACACCCCTCATACGTCCAGCACTTTTATTACCAGAGTCAGCGTGTGGTGGCACAGGGATTAGTGACAGCACCTCTGAACAGATCAGAAAGCAGTGGTGGTAAAGTAGGAGATTTTGAGAGATAAATGAACTTGCAAGGCATTGACCTCATCCAGGAGTGGTATTAGATGGGGCAGCTGTTTTGTCCACCGTATTTATATTTTAATCTTGATGTTTTATTTTGCCAGGTCCGTGACTGATATTTCTTTCCATCTTTACTCACTGGAGAAATGGAATTTAATTTGTCACTGCAATTGCTTTCCTAGTCTCAAAGTCTGAGGTGCATTTACCCATGTGCTACCAGCAATGGTTGCAGGCATTGTCTGTAGACACTCGGGATGTGGCAAATAGCAAACTACTTCCCCTAACTCTCTCTCCTGTAAAGAAAGGAGAACAAGGCTGCCTACTGTGTGGCAGGCAACAAGTAGCAGTAGTGTCAATGTGTGCTTTAGTATTTCTCTTTTTTTTTTCCAGAAAGACTCTTGATGTTTTGTCACGGATTGACTGTCATGTTCCTGCTCAATGTTTTTGGAGAATAAAAATAGACTCAATTTGTATCCAGCACAGGGTCAGCAGAGAAATTTCTTTACTCTGTGCTGTTCTCACTTCCTGCTGGCCTACAGAGAGGCAAGGATGGTGAGGAAAAGCAGAGATTTATCCAAAACTCTCACCTGAGAGCACGGGGACAAATTGTCAGTGAGGTGGCAAAGGAAAAGGGAGCAAAGAGAGAGCTCTGAGGCCTGTGTCCTAAAGCTGTACAAGTTAAGTAGAAGTGCACAACTGGAAGACGGGAACCTCGAAATACTCTAAGTATCCCTCTGGAGGGAGGATATCACAAATGGCATGGATTTTCCCTCTCACTGGTGTCTGGTAGCTATTAAGAACATAAAAAGATATCTTGTGGTTGTGTTGGCCAGAAGATTTGGTTAGATATTTTGTTATATTTTTTTCTGAATATTTCTCCAAATAAGACAAAGGAACAGAGGAGCTGGTTGATCATGATGATCAGCTGCTCATTAAGTTTTTTGACTTTACTTTTCCAATGGAATATGTTAGCAAAAGATTTTGAGTTATATCTCATACTCTGCTTATATTTTTATAAGTTGTCATATATTTTATTTAAATTGTTTTTCATTAAATAAAAAGGTAAGAATGTAATGAACAAATTATTTCTAATTTAACCATTAGACTTTTTTTTAAGAATGATGACAATTTCCAAAATAAAAAGTCTTCTCAGGAAGGAGAAAGGTGATTGGAGAAGGCTTTTATCTTCCTTTTTGTCTTTAAGAAAGTTTTTTTTTAGTGCAGAAAAATGTCTGCCAGTTGTAATGGCAATATATTCCCTTTCCTGTCATTGATAGAGGAATATAAAAATCCCCATGACAGTTCTGAGTCTGTCTCCTGATAGAGGTTAAGTTCTTTGTCAAGAAGTCATTGCGTTTACATGCTATTAAAGTAGCATGCTGCCCAGCCTTGCTCACGGTATTTACCTGCTTGAATGTTAGGTTATGCATGTTAGGATGAGGGTGATAAAGCAGTTGTAGACTGTAACATAAAGTGATTTTCTTTACTGCATAATTACAGTTTATGTTACCATAAAGCTCTTGCCAAGGATGAAAAGCTGGGGAGGATTAAGCAAAATACTATAAAACATATCGAAGTGGATTGCATAAACAATTACCATGCTTTAGGAAATGGCTGATTAATTGACAGAAGTGAGACATCTGCAGGATGTAGGCACTATGGATATATCAAAGGATCTCAACTGCCTCGTTTGTTTTAATAAAAGTGGCTTAATTTGTTCCAACACTACAAAGCCTCCTCTTATACCTGGTTTTGTCATCCTCATTATTAAGTGAAAGGGCATTGTACCTCTAAGTACAAGAATCTTCTCACAGGCAGATCTACTTGCACATTCCCCAGTGCAGAGGCAAGAGAACAAGATTTTCTCAGATCTTGTAAATTGAGAGTGAAGCTGGATTTAAGGAATAAAATGGTTTTGTGGGGATGCTTGGAAAAACCTTTACCTACATCTTTGATGTCTGACTTTTCTGTTACCAATATTAGGAAAATAAATCTGTCATTGCCCTTTCATCTGTCTTCCAAGCTTATCCTTATGACAATAGAGCTTTGCAATCCTCACTGAACATTTTCATCTAGATACTGCTATCCCATTTCCCTGATAAGATACTTAGAAAGAGGTGAGACCCATAAAGCAAAAGTAAGACAATGATCTCCTGTGTAAGTGCCTAGTTCTTATGAAAACCATACACAGTTCAGATACTTAATTCTAGACCTGGATTTTTTGTCCATGTCACAGAAGAAGACTGGGATAAGGCAAGCAACTAAATAAAGTTCTTCAAATCATTATCTGTTCTGACACCACAAGAAATCAAGGCTATCTGATTCTCCTGGTTTGAGATAAGCCATTGCAGTGACATTCCATGAGAAGGTTTTTCAGCACCACTGAATTTGCACCTCCTACTGCTAAGCTCAGCTCATACTTGGTAGAAAACTGAGTATTTCAGTAAACCTGGCATATTATTTAAAGACTAACAATAAAATAGAACATATACAGCACAATAGCTCTTTCTCCTTTGTAGTCTGAATCAGAATTACACCTTCAGAATCATTAATTTAATCAGAGTTTACCCTTTTCCCTCAGAAGTCTCCTTATTTTGCCATCTTGATCCTTTCCGCAAGATAATCTCTTCTCCCTGATAATTTCTGAGTGAATATTTCCAGAGGAATTTGGACTGGAAAGTAAGTATCTGCATATTACACTTTAGGCAGTCACCTGAGGGGATTTGTCTAAAGCTTTTGTCTATCAATAAATGAGCCATTTAAAACTCTGTGTAAATACAAGTGGAGACAAACAAATATAAAAATAAAAGTACAAGAATGAACATGTTCATGACAATGCATACCTTTCTATAGTAGCTGTGGACCACAGTCTTCTACTTGTGTTCTGTGTTGAATGCACTCCCACTGCAAAAGATACTTTTTTATCCTAACCTTTTACATGCTTTACTTGTTCCTGATGATAACTGTCCATGGAACTTCTACTATAAAAAGTTAAAAGTTAGGATTACCTCAAGATTAGTTTATCATAACCAACCATTTTTCTCCACCCCTTCACAACTTCTCTTCTTTAGCTGTTATTCCTGCATGGTTCAGTCCTCCTGATTTCCCACCTGGCAGACTTCTCAACACCTTTGCTTAAACTCCTTTGCCTTATATCGGTATGTCTAATATTCACAGTTTGTTCAAATGTTTAATGCTTAAAAAACATCTTTTAACCCAATCTAGTGATTAGCATCGTTCCAGACATTATAGTTCTTGCCCACATAGTTAAATAACATGTACATTGTCAGTGAGAAGTGGTCAGTATCAATTACTTGGTGCTTGTCTAGTGAGTTGTTCAACTTGATCTCTTCCTTATACCAAACTGAAGAAGAATCCTGCAGTCAAGTCTAAACATTCAAAAAGAAAAAACAGAGACATTATCAGGAAATTACATGTCTGCCTCCAAATAATAAATACTATTTGAATATTTTATAGCATATGTGATAACTACCTGATGTTCTGCCTTACAGCTGCTTAAAATGTAATAGATATTTTAGATAAACCAATGGCTTCCATTAAGGTTTCTTTTCTATTCTACTATTACATATACTATTATATGCACTGTGTTAACAAGCTGAAATGATTTTATCTTGTTTCCTATTCTCATCGCTGTTGTTAACTCAATATGCATGTGTATTCACAGTAAGATGCATTCACGAGCTCACCACTCCTCTGAGGCTAAGGTCATCAGAGTCCAAGTGACAGAAAAAGTCTCTTTATGGCATAAACATTTGGCATAGTTTTCAACGTTACGATTCCATGGTTCTGGCTGACCTCCAGTTGCTCAGATCTCCTTTCCCAAAGATTCAACTACATTCCAGTTTCACCTTTCATAGGTACACTACAAGTGAAAAAGTATGAGGGATTGCACTGAGGTCATTCTTCTCCCAGTAACAAAGCACAGTGTCCACATCTCTACAGAGAAGCTGAACTTGTGTATAGCACTCCTACTAATTCCCCAACACTCCACGGAAATTGGCCTAGTACCTTCACCACAATATCTCCTCTTTTTCCTGACCCTTACTCCTTAAAAAACAGTAGTCTTCTAGTTCGTCCATGGGTTCAGACATTCTTATTCCTCAGTTCTGTCCTTCTTGGGATTGGTCTGTCCCAGATGGAAGCTGTCCTGTTTTGCTGATGTGCTCCGATCAAAAAATTATTCAGGAGTGAGTACTATATGCTGGTTATTGACACTGTCTTAGAGGCAAATGGCTGATTCTTCTTCTTAAATCCCAGCTGTCATAAGGCATGCATATACATACCTATATATATATATATATGTGTATGTATTTGTATATACAGCCTATGGCTCTCTGACCATTCGGCAATGGTTAAGTACATAAAGTGTTCAAAATCCAAAGATGATAAACCACCACTATCTTGAAAATGAAAAAGCTTGGTCCTAATCACAGTCCCAGGCTGAGCATTATCATGAGAGATGATGACTATTCCGTATTTTCATCTATTGATTTGTGTCTAAACATGAAAGAGAGAAAGCAAATTGCACACAGATTTCGTACTATGTCTCCATCACTAAGAAGGATACCAGGCTTATTGTGAGTGTTTAAAGTGCATTAAATGTTTCTATTACCATCCTATTAAGAAAGAGAAATGAAGATAGAAGTGTTGGGGATGTTTTCCTAGCCAGGAAAAAAAAATTTTAAAAATCTATATTAACTAGGTTTCTGTGGGATTATTTAATAAATCATTTTGAATAATGAAAAAAACAAAACCCAAACAACCCAAAACAGCTGAGTAACATTAAGTGATTTGTATACAATTATGGGAAAAGAGTAACTCGCTTACTCTTTCCAAGACCCTAATGATTGCCAGATTTTTGCTCAGCTCTGCCCTTACAGCAATGGAAAAATTGTTATTGCTTCGTGAATTACTTAGGTTCAGCACAATGTCAGTTTCCCTAATACTTCCTTTCTATCTGCCGCTATTTTAAAAATTGTTTTAAAAATGCAGATACAAACATATTTTCACAACAGAACTTGGTGCTAGAGTGGTGTAACTAAAAATATTTCTAAGTATGTCATAAGTGCAAGGAATTGTGAGGAAAATTTAAAACTTCAGGGTGTAATTAGCAAATATGACATATTCTAAATGATAATCAAGCAATTAAACCACTGACCTAAAAAACAGTTCTAATGATAGGTATTGGAGCAGTACGAACTCTCCAGACAGATAGTAGAAAAAACCCAACACCACAACACCATAAACAAGAACTTATTTTACCTTTTAGTAATAAGATGTTGTGGTTGTGGTAGGTAAATTTTAACTAGTGCTAAACAAGCATTTGCAGTCACTTAATATATCCATGACTCCATTTTTTTTTTTCTACCACAGTTAAATTCCCTCGGCCACTGCACAAGATGCAGAACTTATATTGCAAACAGAACTATGCTAATATATCTATACTGGTTTAGCTGTGGCAACAGGATCCTTTTCTATAGAGGTAGAGTATGTTGATAGAAGGAGGTTTTTTTCTGGCTGCATAGTTGTATAACTTCCCCAGGCACCCAGAGGTCAGCCCATAAAGCTCTCCTCTGTCAGCGTAGCTGCGTTCACATGGAGTTTTTGGCTGGTGTAGCTATTTTGGCAAAGAATA
The DNA here is from genome assembly GCA_013396935.1 of Baryphthengus martii. NCBI lineage: Eukaryota > Metazoa > Chordata > Aves > Coraciiformes > Momotidae > Baryphthengus > Baryphthengus martii. Next base: position 56,235 of record VWZK01006805.1, read on the forward strand.
TGTGATTTTTCACACTCTTCACTGACATAGATGTGCAGGTAAAACATTGTAGAGCAGTAGCAGCATGCACACACAGTATGTCTCTGCCTCCCCAGCCGGCCTTTGCTTTTCACCTCATTGCAAATTAATGTCTTGAGGCATGATTTGCTAAAGAAGGGAATAGACACGAGGAGTTTAAATTAGCACATCACTGTTACTCCCAGCTACTACTAGATCATGAGACAGAGGAAATAGAAGAATGGGCTGTGCAAGTAAAATTTAAAGGTAGTTCCATATTTTGTCTGTTTGGATTTTTATTTTATTGTTTTTGTTATGTTGATGTTAGGGACTAAGAAAAAGCAACATACAGGCTTGTCACTAGAAATTTTTGAGGATAGGCTCACCACATCAAATATGCATGGACGGGTTAAAGATTCATCAAGGTACTAATGGTCCACCGAAGTACGTTCGAGAGCACAGTTTTAAAGAAACGAAAGCCCCACTGCTTGACCTGTTTAGACTTATCTGCCAGCATTTAGGAAACTCTAACCAATGAGTAGACTTATGTCCAGGTTATTCTACCAGCCCCAATTGGCTCCTAGCATCCTGTAGCCAGGTTGACACTCAAGGGTAGGATTTTCAAAGCACTGCTTCTTAGCACCAGACCACTGAACTCTAATCCACTCATGCAGACCCAAGTAGATGTCACTACTCATAACAGCAGGAAGAACAACTGCAGTATCTTATCTTCATCTCCCATTTACCCATGAGACAAAGTAAAAAACGTACTATTCCAACCTTTTTTTGATTCACACACCAAGTAAGTATCCACGTCTCACCAGAGTACTAACCCAAGTGTTCGACTGTTAAAAGATCTAGATATTATATTTGTCTTTTTCATGCCTGTCTGCTTCATTGTATCTCCTGCTGAGAGACCCTTTTCCCAGTGTATGTGGGCTAAGCCACGGTGAGCAGTTGAAATGATTCTGTAGTGACAGAAAGTCATAGATACTAGTTTCTAGGACCAGCTATGCCTCTCTAGGGAAAATTCTGTTTTATCCAGCATGTAGCAAGTGATAGTTAGAAATTTAATAGTTGTGCTCTTTGTATGTTGGTAGACACAGTTATCTCCTTCCATTTGTTATTTCCTCTCTTATCCATTAACATCATACTTGAACTTCTCTCAAGTGGGTCAATGAATCTGCTAAAGAAGTTACAATACCAACAAAAGGAAGCTGTACTCCAGACAAGGTCTTTCCTGATTCCTTAGCAAGACAATCCTTCATTCTTTTTCTACAAAAAAACCCCAACAACTCAACTACCTAAGAACAGGAATGTTCTGATATGAATCAACTACAGTCATCTACAGGAAGAATTTTCTGAAGAAGTTGAGCAATAAGTATTTACATGAAATACATTTCTGTATAAACCAGGCAGCTAGGAAATCACTCAAATCAATTCTATTCCAACTACTGTTCTGTGTAAATCTTTCTGTTTGGACTCTCTGACTAGCTTGAATCAGAAGGAAACATGAACATCCGTTCTCATATTTATTTATTAGAGTTAATTCACCTCCCAATAAAGACCAGTTATAAATCTTGTGTCATGAACAAAATAGGTTAAAGAATAACAACTATAAGGAAAAATAGAACATAATGAAAGAGATTTAACTGTGTTCCTTTTGGCATATTATTTGCATGTCTTACAAAAATCTAGTGTAACAAAATTGAAAAGAAGAGCCTAGAATTCAAAGATAACTTTTTACCATGATGGGGCAACTTCTAAGAGAGTAATGGAGGAAAAGACCGAAAAGAACAGCAAGGCAGGTTTACAAATACTGATGTATAAAGATTTTTTTTTTCATATTATAACTATTTGCATTCCTCTAATCATATTCTGATAACTGCAGTCAAATTCCAGTGGATTATTTTCGTTATACAATTCTGCTGCAGTTACTGTAACTCTAGCACTTCATAGCCATTGGATTGCAGTTCAACAATCCTGAAAAAAAATGTGACTTGAGGTGTTTTCCATTTTACCTCAACTGATCCGGTCAGACTAACTTGATTAAACAGGCAGTGAGACTATTGGTCTTATGGGCCACAGAAAGTAGGGTCTCAGTAGCATGGGCTGAGGTTTATGGTATTGATCTTACCATCATGATTGACAATGATTGCTTTCCAAGCTGGATGGAAGAGGAAAATAAAGGAAAAATTCTTTGCTCAAGAAGAAAATGTCAGTCCTGGTGACAAAAATGTTACATATCTGGATTGGTTTCCAATAAGCCAACGTAAAATGAATAAGTAGTGGAGGACCATTTGCTTCCTACCTAAAAACGCAGTCGGTCCCTGCAGGTGCCATTGCAACTTAAGTTGCAACATTTAAGAATGGCAACCTGATACCTTTCTTAAGCATGGAAAAAAAAAATTGACTAACCAGAGTGAGTTACAATTTTATTCAAATTGTAGTGAACTTTGATTAGCGAAGAATGCAGAAGATGTGACATCATCTAGTACACTAGAACAAGTTTGTGTCTGAAAGTGTTCCTTTTTGTTTAACTGCAACAGCATATGATTTATTTTGTACTCTGGCACACAACCTATAAAATACATGATCTCTTTCTCACTCATTATAAAAAAAAAAGTCTTCAGAAGTTTTGATCATTTCCTCCGACTATCTGGAGAGTATTTCAATTGGGTTCAGGAAAAGGTTCATACCAACTATCAGGTTTTTTTGTTTGTTCTTAATAGTTGATGTCAGGCATGGGAAAAGTCTCACTTGGCAAGATGCATCTCTCTTTCCACACACAAGGAAGCAACATGGACATCAGCTCTGGCAGCCTTCCTTGGTGTGCCTGGGGAGGATTGTCATAGTGCTTGTGGGGATTATTCAGTGCCTCAGTCCTTTCCTTCTTTGTTTTCTTTGCTTATAGTAAGAGCACCAGTCAGTGCTGATTATATTGCCAGTTTCGCTTCATGGTAATACCACTGGTAGGTTTTATTCTAAAAACAACTGCGTCTTAGGCACAAGCGTGAGATGTATTTCACATGAACTATCAGACAAGTGGTAGTGATCTTCAGGTACCTGCTACTGGTGTAGGCTGTACCTAACCAATGACTTCATCCTGAAATGTTTTACACCAGCCCACTGCCTGTTTACACAACTGTCCAGGCCTTCTTTCATTCTTGACATTATTACTTTATACTTCCTTTTCAGGTTCTAAGGCTAGTCCTTCCTTTAGCATGCAAGATTCTTTTATGTTTAAAGACTACATGCAATACAATCATGTGCAGGCAGCATTTCCAAATTCTCCAGGCAAAATGATTAGAACTAAGAAATAGGTCACAACCTTAGCAACCATCTAATGTGACACAATGTAATCTGCTAACACACTGGTTGTCATGGAAACTGACAATATTGGATTTTTCCTTAAATGCAACCTGTGTTTTATGCATAAATTATTAGCACATTACATCTAAAGCAGAGACTCTTCAAAGCAGACCACCCATGTGCTTTATATGTGTTCATGAGCGAGATAATTCTTATTGCCATACAGGAGAGGGTTAAACAGTTGCTTACTCTGACAGGGGAGGGATTTTTAGATTGGACAGTACAGGCGTGTGCTTTTGAGCTGAAGAAATATCAGACTCTGTCCCTTTTAGCTAATGGCCCACCCAAATGCGCCGTAGTACAGTGCTCATTCGTTTTGCTTTTAGAGTCTGTATTGTCAGTCATCTCATAGCTGAAAGTTTGTTTGATGTAAAACCAGCTTTGTGAGATATGTTAAAAATTTATATATTGTTTGGGGTTTTTTTCATCCCAGCTGAAATGTGAGTAAGATCTTCTGGGTTCTTTGAGAGAAAGCAAACAACTCTTTCACTCCCGCCCAGCCCGTTATTCCTTCCCCAACTCCTTCCCTGAACAGCCAGGAATTAAACTTCCTCTTTTAAGCTTAGGGTGTAGTGCTTGGGTTTCTCTCCCACCTTGCTGAGCTCTCAAATTAATAAACCATGGTCTCTCTTCCAATACTGACTTCCTTCATCTGTTCTGTATTTGTTTGCGGCATGTATTTGTTGCAAAGTAATGGCACTTCTGAATGGCAAAAGATTCCCTTCATTTTTTTTTTTTTTTTCCACAACCTGAAGCTCTGTGTGTAGTAACTTTCAATACGGGGAGTATCTGGAGGCATGAAATGAGACCATTAACTCATTGCCAAAGAACGACTGTCATATAGCGTATAATCTGAGCTGACATCCATGTCTCTTTCTTCTGTAAAGAACATCCTGCCCTTCTCTGAAACATTAAAAAAGTTCAAAAGCTGAGAAAAAAGGACTGAAAAATGTACTGAATTTCATCTGTAGACCTTTGCAAAGAGACAGGGTGACAGCCCATCACTTTTTCCTTCCTGCAAACTCTTGGCATGGCAAAGACAGCACCATGACCTAGACATTTTTTCTCATAATGCTCACAACCCAGTTTTGCTTCCCATTGAATCAAATCTGAATCCCCATTTTTCACAGGATTCAGACTTGTTCTGTAAGCGAAACGTACTTCAAAGTGTATGTCAAGACACAGAGAAGGAGTCACTGTGGTCTCAAAATACAGTATGAATGTCCTTGTGAGCACAATGGAACATTCATCCTAGCTTTATAGTGGATTCACAAGTAATGTAAGTTACTTTTCTCAGTGGAAATAGAAAGCTAGCAATTCTTCTCTACCTGAATTACATTTCCATGTTTTCTATTAACAGATCATGCTAAGTCAGTACAGAAACCAAAGAATGTCAAATTTCCTCAAATATCTCCCCTCTCATTCTGAAATAGTCATGAAATCTGCAAAATCAGCAGCACAAATTCTATTTTAAATTATATGCCCTTCGGATATGGCTAATTTATAGGAATTTCATTTACTGTCATAGTTACGTATTATTCCTTACCTTGAAAATGTTACCTGCTGTGTCACTTCACCCCACTCATTTCTGGCAGATGTTCTCAAGGATTCGTCCTGAGCAGCTCCCATTGACCAAGTCCTACTATTTTGGTGTCGGGGAAATATTCTGAATTTGCAAGTTTCATCAAAACTTTCTCTTCCTCCACAGTACTTTGGTATAAAAAAAAAAATCTATAGTTGATAAATAAATACTTCTTGCCACAAGAATTATTTTTGTTTTGTTTTGTTTTGTTTTGTGTTTTTTGTTTTGTTTTGTTTTTAAAAATGACGTATTCTTTTACTATTCACCATAATGATTAAGTAAGGTAAATGGATCTGTTTTCTATCTATGACATTTTTCTGTCAACATTTGCTGGTCTCTATAGTATTAAATATTAAGATTCATATAAATAAGATTTGTCTGTGAAAAGTAGAACCCCATTGATCTATTTCAACTGCATATCAGGCCGGATATGCTTCATTGGTCATAATGTCCAGATTCTATTTGTGATCCAGAAAGATGTGATTGTTTGCTCCATAGTTGAGTTCAGAAATGACCAAGAAGAAAAGAATTATGAAGTCAGACTTAAAACTGCAGTTCTGAGAGTGTTTCAGGAGCAGAAACACTCTTTACAAGAATATGTTTAAGTAAAAAGCAGTCTACCAATTAGAAAAAATCAGAAGTGATTTGGCTCAAACACTTTTAGCCCAACAAGAGTCTGTTCAAACAGTTCAAGCACATCCATAAACATTTCTGTGAACATCCACCTCACTTGTGAAAGTGACCTATCACTTCTGTGTTTGAATAACAGAACAGACAATACCTGAAGTTGCTCAGATCTCTCTTTTACATGAAGAATATAGAATTCCTTCTGGTAAAACCAAATCCTAAGTGAGTTTATGGTTTTAATAGCAGAGATTTACATCCTGAAAGCAAATTTGGAGTTCCTTCAGGGCTTTAAACTCAGAAAAAAAGAGGGCAACAAACATCAGATACATCTTTCATCATATGGTTCTGGTTCTACTTAATGCAATCTACCTACTTCAAATACCTGTGTTTCGTTTGCATGAGCTGCTTAATAAAATTATGCAATTTAATAACTCCATCTGTGGAGAAGACATTACTGATTATCAACACGAAACACTTTTAAGTTCATTTATAGCTGTGCATAAGTAACCCACAACATTTGTACACAAAACCAAAGGTGCTCAACAGTGCTTGCACTTCCCATGGTGAAGTTGCTAGTTTTGAGAGGCTCCTGAATGTGTGAGCTAGAAGGAGTTTTTCATGTGGAGGTGGCTCGGTGCAGATCTGCAATGGGCTACAAGTTACTCTGGTCTTCTCTACAGCAACTTGTTGATTTGAGACCAGATATGTAGGGAGCTCTCACTAAGACAGCAATCTGGAACCTATCTGCTTTTTGGGATACACTGTCCTGGGTTGTTAGCAAAGATCTTGTCCTGCTGTGTGCTTGGCAACTGCAGTGACTGTCACTCCTAACCAGTCCTATGGTGCCACCTCCCCTTGCAGCTATGCAGCCTACAACCCACTCTTGAGAACCAGGCAAACATCAGTGGGTGTCTGCAGCTATCAGTTACATGTTTTAATCTCCCCCTTGGGCTCTGAACAATATTCCTTTCAGGCCCTTTGGGTTTCTTAGGAACCAGTCTGTAGTTTTCAATCTCTGGCCTTTTTTCTGAGTCATCCTGTGAACTATCATAGGGCAGATTTTTTTAACTGATAAAGAAGTTCTAGGGGCTTTATCATTTCCAGGTCTCAATCTTGGCAAAGCAACCACAGGCATATTAGACAGACCACTGTATTTTAGTACTTTCTGAGATGTTGTTTAGCTAGATTATTGTGTAGCTTCTCAAGTGTAACTCCTTTTAGATCTGATCTCCATAGCAAGTAATCCATCATAAACAAACACACAGAGGCACAAGTCATAGTCATAATGAAAGAATACAGTTTTGTTTTATTTTGGTCTTTTTCCCACAGTTCTCCACAGTAGCTTTCAAAGTCTTCTTTATAGTCATTTTGTTTTATCAACATTGATTGGAGACCCTGGTGACAAGCCAGAATAAAGAGGATTGATCTCAGGTTCAAGTAAGAGCGAATTAGAAATGGGTAAAGCACAATCTATTAACAGGGATTTTGGATAAATCCAATTCCCAAGTTTTTTTTGGACTACTTAGTTGATTTTAGTATGTTACCACAAATAGTTTTTTAAACCTGTTTTGGAGGGGGAAAATTTGGTTTTGTTTGTTTTTAATAGTTTGAGACGGTGGCATACTCTCAACAAAACGATGTTCTCTTCCACACTCTTTAATGCAGGTACTTATAATTTTCTCTATTTTCATATATATGCCTAGCCCCGATTGTAAATAGAAAGCAGAATAAGGAATGGGACAGTTATTTGACAGTCAAATTCTGAAGGTACTACACCTGAACATCAGGGACAACAAAATTGAAGTTTTACAAAAAAGCTATGTTAACTCCAGTAGAAAGACACTTGACAAAAAGCATTTTCTTACACATACAAATTTTCTCATTATTTTTATAATAAGTACTGCTTTGGTTTGGTTTTATTTGGTTTGGTTTGGTTTCATTTGGCTTGATTTTGTTTGGTTTTGTTTTGTTGGTCATTCTGAATAAACCTGGGCAAACAGAAAATAATACCATTAGCTTCTCAAACTGGATAATGTAAACTGCTACTTGGGTTTAGGTTATTCTCAAACTTCTCTTGCTCTGGAGAGTCATCATCACAGATTTTCACGTATAAGAAATGCTACTTATCCTATCTATGAGTGAAGTGACAACTCTCAAACCTAATCAGTGCCTTTGGGCAAGGATAGAGAGAGAAGTTTCCTGGCTTTCTGTTCCTGAAGTTGACATCCTGTAACTTCGAACCCTGCCACTAAAATTTTGTCTTAGTCATCTGTCCCTTTTTTATGCTATTGCATGCTTTTCCCACCAGATGGTAGGCAATAAAAGCAGGAAACCCAAGCTTATCTGATACTGTATTCTTAAATCAAACGAAATTAAGTAAAGGGCAACTGTGAAACAATTCTCCATATGCCAGCCTCCTGTTTATGTTTCCAACTACAAGTACTGAAAAAGATCTGGTCAGTGTTTGCAGGTATTTAATTAATAGCACAAGTAAGGCCTACATAAACCTATGGTACATATGTTATTATACATTGAAAAGATGCTATTGTGTCTCCCATTCTGTTGTTTTCTAGTTGTAAACAAAACTAATTATTATCAGGATATGCATTTTCTGTCAATTCCTTTAAGGAAAACCATTTATTCCACTTATTCTGCTGTAACCAGATAAATGGAATTGTCTCCCCAATGTGTAAATTTCTTCTCCTGCCTTGTTAGTGCTGTCTTGTACATGAAGTACTCATTTAGTAGCAAAAACCAATTATCATCCCTGTCTGGATACATTAAGAATTTTCCTACAAGTCTTTTTCTCTCTATCACATTTTAAGCAACACTGTACATGAATTATTCATATTTCCCATCTCGCAGGCAGGTTTTTTTATTATTAAATTCGATCATAATAATAGTTATTACCACAGTCATGGCAGTTTTATGAGTATTCTTCAATGCCATTACCTGGAAAGATTTCAATCAAGACATATAAAAGATGCAAATCAATTTCCATAATAAAATTAAACTGTACCATCTACTCTTTCATCCTTGCAACAGAGTTGATTGACAACTTCTCCCAGATAGTTGCAGCTGATAACTTGCAGGTATGATAATGGAGAATGGCAGATTCTCTTGCTCTAGTATTATGAGAAATTCAGTATTTTTCTTGCCTTGTCAGTGTTTAATGCTCATGTCTTCATGCAAACAGTGTTTAAAATGCAAACATTCCATTTACAAATATATCTCCTGAATAAGACAATTATTTCTTTCTGGCAATATGAAATTTGCTTTTTACTAACCAAAGGCAATGCAGAATAAATGAAATTCTTTAATGAACGTTCTTATTTGTTGTGCTCGGTGTAGTGCTGCTCTCCACAAAAGGATTTTTTTCTCAAGGAAGATGTTTTTCAGGTTATTTTCCTAAATTCATCCTACACTTTTATTTTAAATCCTCCTAGCACTGCTTTAGCATAGATTTTAACAACCACCTGATAGTTCTTTGCTTCCTTGCTGTGCAAGCACCTGATAGCTTGTTCCTACTTCCTTATTTAATAACCACTCTGTTTCTCTGTGTGCTCCTCATTTATAATTTCCCAGTACTTTAGATCAAAGGTGCTGTCTAAATAAAACAAAATGTAATGTCCACTGGTTCTGGAATTAGCTTCCATATAATTTTGCCTTTACTCTGCAGGTAGATTAAATCTTGATGAAAGTTTCAAATTGGGACCCTTGACTTCAGATCCATTTACATCAATTAAAAGGCAGAGCAAATGCATTCATCTTGAAGGAGTTCCTCTGGAATGATGCTGGAGTAATTAAGATGAGAATATAAACAGCATTAATAGGGAAAAATGAGTCTTTTCTCTTCAATGAAACTTCAAGTAAGGTCAAAAATACAAGTCATCAATCAATCCTAGTATCTTGGGAAATAAAGTGATCACCATTTAGAATCAAGAAGAAATTTATTTTCTTGATACAGAATTGGACAATTCCATGCATTAGAAGACTAATGTTCCCATTGACGTTTCTGGGTGACATCTGTTGAAAGTAGACTCCTGGAGTAGAGACACTCTTGCTCTGTTCCCATACAAAATCCTTACACTCCTAAGAACTTCCTCTTTCATATTCAAAAACACTTAAAAAGATATATTACATCACACTTCAAGAGACTAAACCATGCAAGACTGAACTGATGTCTGTTATGTAATTCAATTTATTACAGCAAGGCTTTAGAGTTAATGAGTGAATTACAATTTTTCCCATAAGCAATTTTTTATTCCTGCTAAGGTCATGTTAGGACTATTACTGTTATTTTCAAAGATGCATGATGAAAAATGAAATAAGCTGTACCTTTTTCTATATAAATTTTCTATTTTCAAATGTATTTAGAGGTTGTCTAAATTGCCATTTAAATTATTCACCAACCTTTAATGCTACCTGTGTATTATAGCATCTGTCAAAATCACTTTCTGCTGAGAATTAATTGCTTTCTTCATCTGCAACAGATCCTGAGAAGTTGATATTTTCCCAGCTGGTTTATAGCTAAGTATTAACCATCTGTAATAGAGCCTTAATTTCTGCATTCATAACTCTTCTTCCCCCAGACCATTTTATTAACTATGATCATAGATCATTCCATCACATTTTCAAAACTATTTTAATTCTGAATATAATGTTTGGAATTGATGGTAGCACTATAGGCCATGTGTAAAATATGCAGTTCCTATGTACAATGAGACATTTAGAACAAATTCCATCATCATCACTTTGGGATAAACCGTATCTTTTCTTCCATAGGTTACTAGAAATTCCGAGAGGTGCTGAATGACATTTTCCAAAGGGCTGAAAGTCAATTTGAATTTTGGTTCTCATTGCCTTTGAAAGAAACAAGTCCTAAGCAAATGAGCAACAAGCAAATGAGCTCTGGCTGATCTTGCTGTTTAAGATATCAGTTGGAAGCAAGCATCTCTGTAGCAGAGCTGACTGAACAAAAATTCACGTGCTAGCCATTTCAGTCTAAAGGTTAGTGCATTAGTGTAGCAGTAAGTAGGAAAAGAGGAAAAGTGCCAAGACCTATGCTGAATTGGTTGGAATACTGGGGCACACTGCAACCCACGAAGCCTACCAGAGGAATAATCACTGCAGGCAGACAGTTAAAATTACAAATTTAGGCTACTAGTGTCTTAAACTGCTGCAGTGGTTTACTTAGTCATTGAGCCAGAACCTCAGGGTTTAGACTTTGGAAAGCCTCATACAGTACTAATAGGGAAAAACCTTCCTGTGTAGTTATAAAGGATCCATCATCACACTGTCACTGTGATTTAAAGATACATCTGCAACTTAACAGGTCAAAGACATGTTCTCTGTCTGTGAGAGCAAGTGGCCCAGCATGACACGTGACCACTCTGGTGGATGGGCAGAGTTTCAGGTCTGGGGTATTCAAATCAGATTTAGGCTCTCTCTGAGAGAGTTTCACATGATGCAGGTTGGAGTCATGCCAAGGAGAGGAAAATAATTAATCTGTACAGATGATGATGATGGGTCAGTGTGGCCTTAATTAATTTACCACTGAAAGTGAAACAACAGATCATACAACTTCAGAAGAAGCAGTAGAAGAAGAATTTAATGAGGAACTTGGTGATCCACTGTAGAAAGCTCAGAGACCCTTACGGTACTTTTCACAAGCCTACTGCAAGTAAAGGCTAGTACCCTTTTTTCAACCTGAAAAAAAGGAGCTCCACCAGTGCTAGACCTCCTCTCTGCTTAGAAATGCACAGAGAATACCGCAGAGTCCATGGGAATCCACCAAGTGACTCTTTAAATTCTCTTCCTGTCTCCCCAGTCAAGCAGGACAACATCATTTTTATCCCTGTTAATTCCAGTGATATCCTTGAGATGCCTCCTTTTTCCTTGTGGAGTGAGATAGCAAAAATACTGGTGTCTCTCATTGCATACAAGTGGTCAGCCTTCTGCACTTGTAGAAACAAGAGAAAAAGAAAGATTTGCCATGAAGAGAAAGTACTTCAGTCTCCACCAGCTTATGTTTGGATTGTTTTTTTATTCTCATCACAGAATCACAGGAATGAATGAGTACTGTTCAAAAGGTTCTTAATGACTTTTCTGTTTTTCAGATTTGCCTGAAATATTGAGGAAGGCATACAAAAAGGGTAGCTATGTAAAACTCTAATTTAGAGCCATTACTTGACAAAGATATAAAGATACTTTCCAAGGTAAGCAAATTTTCCTTCCTTCTCCTCTTCATTTCTGATAGATCTTTAGAATCAAACTGCTGAAGTCAGTAAAGCTGGAATCCAAACAGCAAATGCAGAATCCGAAAGGAAAATTTCTAATGAATGTTGTGGAGGAAAGCTTGCAGTAGCCACTTTCTTTAACTATCAGTAGTAGTTCGACAGAGCAAGTGCAATCAATTAGCAGCTAATTTTTCTTAAATTCAGATTTTGAATCTATTCTCTTACATTGCCTGAATGAAATATATAACAAGAAGAATCAAGAGACATGTCTTCACTCTGTCCCCCTCATTGTTCTGAGTTCTTTTCCAGACTGTAAAAGTACAGTACATCCACCCTTCAATGCCTCATCTGGAGCACGCAAACTCTCCCAGTTGTGTCGTATTCTACCTAGAAGAGAGTTATCAATGGTAACTTTTCACAGTTCAGCTGAATTCTTCTCTGTCCATCTCCACGTTATTGCACTCCACTGGAAATATTAGTCCACATTTGTTATTGAGAACCTTTCAAAAATATCAGTCAGAAATCACTGTATTATTAAAGGAATTTGTTCATTCCTGACAGAAAACTTAAATTTAAATGAAAACAATTATTTTTTCCAGGACTCATTCTTAACTGCATTGTCAGTAAAAGGGAAACTAGCTGAAGTCTGCATGGGGGTGGTGTTCCTATAAGAGGCAATGACCTTAGCACCTGTGTTAGCACCACAGATGTCACCATCCTTACATAATTCCAACAGGTACAGTGCATTGCCCCGTGTCAGTTGATTCTCATGCAGACTTGTCATGTTCACTTTCATCACATTGTGTGTCAGAGACCCATCCATATCTATCTACCTATCTATCTGACTGTCAGTACCTATCTGAAGCCTGATAAATGCCTAGAAAAGAAGATAGGATTTGCACCAATCTAAAAATTCAACACTGGAGAGATAATTCAATTCCTTTGAAATTTATTTCTTTGAGAAAATAAAAAAGTAGAAAGAAGTTAACCATATCTGTGTCATTGAATCCTAATGAAATAGTTCACCTACCATCCTAAATTGTGCTGGCTTTGTTAGAATATCATAATCAGAGAAAGAATGTTCTTCTAAATGGAATTGCTTTGAGTTCAAAGTTGGATTTTATATTGTATTATTTTAATGTAACATTCATTGTTTGGTAAAAGATAACCTGAGATCACACATGTTTTCTGAAGATCTGTCTTATTCTTTAAAACCAGAGCACATTTTTCATGGCCGAATTTCTAACTACTGTCCTATAAATTCCTCTTATGTGCCAGCTAGTGAAAAAATGTAAGGAGGAGACTAAATAGTCTGCTCAGGAGCTTATGACTGAATTGTGAGTTACCTGTATGGGCTTTTTCTCCCATATGTCATTGAATATATTCATACTAAGCTTCATGTTTGCAGTTGAACTCCCTTCGCCTGACCTACCGTAATTGAGATTCTAAGCAGACAGAGACCTCCTGTGCTTGCATGTCTGAACCATTCTTTCTGATCCTGGTTCCCACTATTTCCAAATCATTATTTCACTATTTCTATTAAAACTTGACATGACTAACAATATCATTTTCAGAACTAGACTCATTTCTCATGAATGACAGATATCTCTTTATTTCTGCTGTGAATATTGTAAAAGAGGGAAAAATTAGAGATCTTGAAGTGGTTGCACGGTATCAAAAATTGCACTTTTCTTTATAATAGTAATGCTTTGTAGTTATCCATCAGTCTTCAAACACTAATCAATTTCAAGTTATTACAAGGTTCATAATGGAATACATCATTTGTACTTCTCTTATCTTCACTGGAATTCATTCAAGTAGATTTTTTTTTTAATTTAAACTCTCTAACAGCTATTCTTTTGCTCTGACTTAATAACCAGAAAGGTCTGCCCTCATCTTAAAATAGAATGACAATGGTTATGTCTTCCTGCTCTTACCATCCATTTCACTGTTCCATTTTTAAAGTGGAATAGACCACACCTTTTGATAGATATCAAAGGAAAGCCTCAGAGAAATGTCTTTTGAAGATTAAAGGGATGGAATTATAAATGAGTAAATGTAGGTTGATTTAATAAACCTGGTCTAATGACAAGATATAGGAGTCCCAAGCAGTGCGATATCCTAAGAAAACCCTTATAACCAGCTGAGACAAAGCAAAAATAGGTGCTGAATTTAAACTTTTGAATGTAAATGTTCAGCTTTGAGGCTACAGCTCAAACCAGTCCCACATTAGATCTAGCATGGATTTTACATTAGTTTTTGGAAGAAAGAGGTGTTCATCTAGAGAGAAAGGCTGGCATTAGACTGTTGGTTGCATGCTATTTGAATGTGGAGGAAGGAAATGGAAAGAGTAAAGATCTGGGCAGAACAGGAAAACAGAGTGTCTCAGCCTGCATGTTACATTATGATATGCATACCAGTTACATGGGGAGCAAACTGCATTTTAGCAATGCTGTGAATTAGGGCTCTGTCATTTAAAGGAGTAATTTCATTAATCAGTGCACCAAGCTGGATTATCTATATTGGGAAGAATAAACCTAGCAAAATTTGTGCTGGTCAAACCAAATCTCAGACACAATCAGTTATGGTTAGAACTACCCAGAGACTTTCAAATATTAGTACTACATTGGATTATCTCAATCACCACTGCTTAAGCACAGATCTTCAAAACCTACTCTTATATTCGCCTCTATATTTAAAGCTACCTGTACTTCTACTGCTAAAACTGCTAAAGCTAGCTTCTAAGACTAAGCTAATTGACACCTCAGCCCTGAGAGGTATCTCACCCTTGCTGTGTCACCTGGATGTTGTCTGTAAGGTTTAATCTAGTAGATGCAATGAGGTTATAACAGCTAGATTTCACGTTGCAGCAAGTAAAGCCAAGGTGAGATGTTTCAGGGCTGACTGGTTTATGAACACATTTTATATAGGAGCCTCATGGATGGATCACTTACATAACAGGCGGCATTTATTTCTAAATCTCTTGCTGCTTGATTGAAACTGTTTTTCCTAACTTTCAAGAGCTTCAGTCAATTTCTTGAGATGTTATGATCTCTTTCTGTCTGATAAATATCAAGCTACCCAAAGTGAAATTGCAAGGGCTCTGGCAGCAGGAAATGGCAAAGGCTTATAATGGAATTCTACGCAGCAGGTTTGCTGGGACTTTTTTCTCCTTTATATAAGATGGGGGAGGAGGTGAAGGTTTTCAGGTCTCACTCCAAAATAGGCATGTTTGAAAACATTTCTTTCACCTTTGGCAGAAAATTTCTCTTGTATAATCATTAGGTGAAATTGTTCTTACAAGTATTGCAATAATTGTTTCCCTTTTGCTGAGGGGAAAAAAAAAAAAAAAAAGAAAATCTTAATGATTCTATTCTTTACTTATTAGCTTCTCTTATTAGTTCTGTGGGCAATCTACCAAAGCACTATGAGGACCACTTTAAGATAAATTCCCACCTGAATCTGTGAACCTGAGGCAAAGACTTCTGAGCAAATCCAACTGACAGTAGTTTTTGCAAATATTTGTTTTTTTCATTTTGTCAACCTTTCTTGAAGAAGGAAAGCAATTACTTTTTACTTCTTTGTTCCTTTTCTAAGAAAACTGGGTCATTTTGTGTATATATGTGTGCATGTGAGCAGAACGCTTGATTTCTAGCATAAGTTCAGTCTATAATATAATGAGTCTTTCCTGAACCTTGAAATACTGAAAGATTTGAATTTTTTTTGGTTTTGAAAAGTTTTACTGCTGCATTGGTTTGGACTTGATCTCCTCTCAGGCAAGCACATGATGATGTTTGGGGTATGTGTAGGAGATCTATATGAAAAATAATTAGATCCTATTCTAATTAACATAATTAAAATTATGAAAAATAGACTTAAATGGTGCTATCAGTGTTAGTGCAAAAATGCATAAATCTTCCATGATTGTTTAACCACTCTTATACAGCAGAAAAACATTCTTCTTCAAAAAAAGAAGTTTCTGTTGTATTTTTTTTTAATCACTTCAAGGAAAAGTTAAAACTTTACAAGTTTAAGAGAGAGAGAGAAAAAAGAAGAAATCTTGAAAGAATAAGCTTGAAGCAGTCATTAAAAAAGAATCTCCTTTCCTACATTCTCTCTGTATTTATGTTTGAAAATCTTGTTTAATAGATGCAGTAGGTTTTAGAGGGGAAGATTTGATAACAGAAGACTAACCCAGACAATATGTGAGACAACTCAGAATATTCCTTAAGCATTACAATATATCTCTGATTGATGACATGTTTATTGGTTTCACTTGCACTGTAAGGAAGGCTTGGTTTTGTGTATTTTTACCCCTGAGTGGCTCCCATTCTCTGTGGGAAATTTACAGTTTATGCTTGAGGAAAGAAATGTGGTGCTGCTTTTCTATCAGCCCCCTCATGGCATGAAGGTGTGTGGTGTTACAGTGTCTTCAGTTCTGCTAGCCCAGTCAAATTCTGTGGGACCTTACAGCTCAATGTTGTGGAAAATGCTGTGGTAAGTTTTAAGTATCAATTCCTTTTCCTTTCATTGCAAAAGATGTGAGAGGTTCTGCTGCTTCTCATCAGACATGAGAAGATGACAAAATACCTACCACTCTCAAAAGGCTCCAGGACACGTCATCTCCTATATTAATAAGAGAAGAAACGGTGACTAAGAGAATGACTAATAGTGACTAAAAGGCAGATCCTGTGTTATGAATCTCCACGTACTTTCTTGGAGTAAGGTATTGTGCCCATCTCAGGTTGTATTTCCATAGTTGTACCTCTCCTAAACTCGGATTAAAAGTTTTTCTTCCCAAAAAATAGTGGCAATCTTTATCAGCTTTTCAGTTCTCTGAGACTCTTTAATTCCTGCTTTAGTTAAGTCCCACAAGAAATGCTTGGGTTTTGTGCTTTGTGTTTGTGGTTTGTTTGTTTTTTTAATATCCATTGAGTTTTTACTAGAAAAGACAGGTATGCTACAAATCTTGTAAGAGAGTGTATTTTCATGAGAATCCTAGCCCAATTCTGTAAAATTCAGGTTTATACAGTGTAAATATAAAATCCCATGTGTGTTCTCTGAAAAAGAATAAACCTCTGATACTCAGAGGTTTGTACTTTTTCAGGGAGGCTTCCAATGAGTATGTTGTGTTAGATAGTAACACAGGAATGGTCAGTCGCTTTGGACTCTGTTTAGGGGAAATTTTCTGATTACCCAACATAACTGGTGAACATTAAGATCAAATACTGCTTAGTGACAAATCTGGAGTACTAACATGAGCAATAATATTTTCACTTCCTTTTTTTTTAGGCTTCAGATTTGGTGAATCTTGAGAAAACTCATAAATACATAGTGTCTGCTATGCCGAGACATCATGAAAAACTCTGAAATGGAGTCTTTTTACTTTGGTTATCTCACTGAATACACTTCATAGGTCTTTTCTTTATCATTTCAATTGTAAAATGTGTATGCTGTATCAAAGAACCATACAATAGACATTGCACAATGTATTTAAAAGGTAAAATATTCTGAAAAATTTACTGAGCTTCCATCCAAAACTAGTTAGGCAACTGAGGATGATTTTTTTGTTTCTTTATTTTAAAGGGGCTGCAAATTAAGCTGCAAATTTCTTGAGCTTACTTGTAATATAGTGTTGTAAAAGGTTTCTTGTGGTATTTTGGGACTTGTCTGTCTAGAAGGCAACACCAGAAATTTCACAATTCTAAGAGGAAAAATAAAAGATGTAAAACTGTGGAAACGTTCTTGGGTCCTGAGGTCAAGAGGGTGTGTATTGTTTTTGTTTTTCTGTTTAGCTGTGCTCCACTACTGTATCTTTTCTGAAGTCTGGTTTAAGATTTATTAAGATTTGCCTTTTGTATTTCTTTTGGCTGTTACTCAGTTATTTAGAATTGGCTCTGGACTATTGAGAGAAGCAACTGCTTAGTGAAGTCGTAATAACAATTGGAGAAAATGGAGCAAAATGAAGCAGCCATGTAAGGCACATAAATCAAAGTAACACCGCTCGGGCTCACAGCCGGTAAAACGGCCCAAGCTTGCCCCCTGCAGGAAGCTCTAATCCATCCAGCCTCTGCTATCCATCCTTCATAGCCACCAGAGCATCTTCATTTTTGAAAGCAATAAAATTGCCCTATCCATTATCAAATTGATTATTACACTTTATAATTTAGGTAATAATGAAACAAAAACATTTATTGCCCAGCTGCCTAAACATTCATATACAAAGTGATCATTCTTTGTCTAACCTGTTTTTTTTTTATTACTATATTGATCTTAAACTCCCATGGATTTTACTGTTCTTTTTTTTTTTCAAGTCAGTTTAGTATAGACTGAATTAGTTTTATATCTGTAGTAAAATATTAGTAAAATGTTCTATAAATTTACATGAAGTGAGGATTTTCTTCATATGTTTTATTAGGTAATTTTAAGGAAATGTGTTCTTCACCATCTGTGTCTTTAACTGCTCTCTGATGATTTCACAGCAGTCATAAGTGTCATCTTATGACTCTTGTCAAGTACGATCTGGAGAATTGTGGATTTGTTAAAAGAGCTTTTTAAATTTTTTCTCCCTTTCTGAATCTTCCTGCCCTTCACCCTCACTTTTTGGTGTATTATTTTAAGCTGTGAAGGACAGATAACTACGCAGTAGTTGCAGACTCTTTGTGTATTTTCCTACCATGGGAGAAGTGAAAAAATTCTCCTTTATCACATGGACTATTCCAGCTGTATTCAAATACCCATCTACCAAAACAAGTCATGCAATGTCAAATCTGAACATGTTCTTAAACTCTATTTTTTAAATGTTTTTGTAATCATGGAAGAGAGCTGTAAGGCATTCTAATTTCCAACTTTTTTTTTTCTGAAATTAGTTGCCACACTTGCTATCTACACCTATAAAATACACTACAGAAACACAAATAGCTGTAAAAGGTGAAGCCATTGGGTGCTCTGAAGCAGTGATGAGTTATTTGCCTTAACTGTATGGATGGACTTCTGCTGATTTGCTGGTGAAAGCCCTCCAAAGTAGTGAAGTTGGACAAATGCATGTATTCATATGTGGAAGTAAATATTGGATATATCTCAAGTAATTCCTATGTGCCACCTTCTACTTAGTCTCCCTGTCTGCTCTACATTTAGGCCTGTTTTGGAGTTATCCAATTGTTTGAGGTTTTCGCTTCTGTTGTTGATTTATTTGGGTTTTTTTTTACTGGAAAATTAGATGGGAGCCTAGTAACGAGTTTGCAATAACATTTCAGTCTCCTTGTGAATATTGAACGGTGACTTGTGAGCTGATATATTCTCTGTGAAACAGTCTTCATAAATATTGCAATTAACATTCATTTTACAAAATGGTTCTACGAGTATGTGTGTTCCACCTTGTACTCTCAACTACTCTCTCTGAGCTGTGACACCTTGAATGGAAGTATTCCTGTTCGGTGCTTGAATATCAAACCACAAGGGAACCTCAGGAAAAAATATGGGTTGATGAGATAGATGACAATGCTCCTGCTATATTAGTGCTGAACTTACAGTACTTCAGTACCCTGTGAGGAAGACTACAATGCTGACATAGCAAAACAGAAGTACCAAAGTTCCCTTCTGCTCATTTTTCTCTGGTTTTCATGCTTCTTCACTGATATGTCTTATAAATGTAGAACTCCGTGAAACTACTATGGTCTTTCCAGTTTTCAGGTGCCATCATCTGTCTTCTGTCTATCCAAACCTTTAACCTTCATTTAGACAATTATTCTGCTTTATTTAAATCCTTGGCTCTCACTGTTGTTTGGTGAAGTGCTCTAAACTTCTGAACACATTTATTTACACCTTGAGGAATTCAATGGCCTGTCTTGGTCACTTTGTTTCATTCACTTTTTTAGCCTGAGCCAAGCAAATATCTCAATATTAATTTAGTGGATGATGTCACCTGACTCCTCTTCAGTAGCATTGATTTGCTGTCCACTCAACATTGCAGCCTTCTGAGGAGGCTAAAGCACTGATGTCTTTTTAATTTAACTTTTTCTGGTCTATCTCTGAGGATAATACAAATTGTCTCTTTAAGAAATATTTTTAGTTGTCTTACATTGGTTCAGCCTTTTAAAAAGCAGTGTTCTACCAAATTACTCTGCTATTCCTGCAACTTTTCTTGCAATATTAGCAACCCAGTAGAAATGTTCCGCCATAGTCATTAAAATCCATTAATAAACCTCCCTTTTACTTTTCAGAATGACTCAGTCATCACCACTGTAAAAATGAAATACTTTTTCTTCAAAGATTTTCTCAAATGCCCTCGTCTTTTTGGTCAACATCATAAACATTCTCCTAGTGCTTGCGAAACCTAACACAGACATATAAACATATATGTGAACTAACTCGCATCACAGTAACTTGACTTGTATTGATCTGCTAGCCTTCAATTCTGAGTATTGCAACAAGCCTCTTTTTCTGGTAGTATTACAAATTCTCTATCATATTCACTATCAGAACACTTTCAGCCTTCATAATCTTGAGTCTGAATTCAATGACTTCCTTTTTTTCAGGGATTTCTTACTAATTTGTCTAGATGTACCAGTAATACTCCTTTGAGTCACTTCTCCCAGAATACTAGTCCCTTAGCAGGGACCCACATAACCAGCAAGATTTGTTCTTCTGTAAGGCACAAATCACGTTTTCATTTTTCTTTCCTCCCCTCCCCCCTCCCTTTCTGCTTAACAGTATAAATCTTACATATTGAATTGTTATGTTTGATGTCTTTGATAGTTGCCTACTCAGCATCCTTTGACAAAATTGAGCAAGAAATTGTAATTCATCTAGGACTCTGAACAAGCTGCTGTCAGTACAATCATTACAGCATGGTGATCTGTCTTTCAGCCAAGTCCCCTAGTTGGGAACATAAGTTGAAGTGTTTCAAATTTCTCTTTTTAATTTCAGCTGTTCCAGAGAGCTCCTAAAAAATCCATTCACTGCTCTGTTCTTTCCCTCAGAGGACTGCCATTGATCCATTTTATGCCAAATATCATACAGGTTTCAAATGTTATTAAAGGCTACAAAATCTGTAAAATAACTGCTTCACAATGCATGGAGTTACACTGTGCAGGTAGAGAAAATGATGCTTCAGAGGCTTAGCCATTAAACAGAGTCATTAGCACAAGGAATGAGTCTTGTTCAATGCTGGCAATCACTTTTGCTCTAAGATGTTCAAGAGCATGATCTGCTTATCTTTTAATCAAAAATTTTCAGCATTTTGACAGTTTCCCGTAAGGTTCCTTTACTGAACCCTTATAAATAGTGTAATATATCTGTGATCATTTGTCGTTTTCCCTTTTGTGTAATTTGCCTAGTATAGTGTATTTATTGTGCAGGAAAGAAATCTCTTTCATTGTTTATGTCTTAAGGGCTCCACATCACACTGTTGAACATTTTCTCACTCTGTATAACAGGAAAGTTCACCCAGAAAAGAGTTGAACTTAGCATCACTATGATCACAGCTAAAGCACATGAGAAACAGACTAATATTTAAATTATAATGTTTCCCAAACTCTGATCATGATGAGCCACACATGTTTAAGATATTCCAGCTTTAGACCTTACGCCTGGAAAAAATGGGTTTATTAACATATATTTTTTTAATGCATAAAATGTGTGGCCTCATTTGCAAGATACTGTAACAGCCGCTTTATTGATACTAAAGTACTGATAGTTACCTATTTTAAATCAAAGAATAATAATTCCCTCTCTCTGATTTACACCCTATTTTATATTTACATATATCATACTATAATTTGTCTTTTTTTGCGCTCCAAGATGTGTTAACTCCTGAGAATATAGAATAGTAACTCTTATTAACGTAACTATTTGGTAACAATAGGCAAACAAATTTCCCATCATTTTAGATGTATATTCAAGAGTATATTACAGTTATTAACCACAAGATGGCTCAATAGGAGAGGAAAAATAAAAGTTTTTTAGTCAATTAAAAAAACAGTATTGCATTTTTAACTGAACTGGAATCTTGGCTCCTCACACACTAGATTAAATGCATCCAGTTCAATCCACTATTAAAACACAGAAACACTGTACTGTTACCAGGTTTAGATAAAAGACAATCATGAATTTCAGTTTCCTTCACTATAAAGTTAAAAACCTTGTGATTTTTCAGATCTGTGGGCGGACAGAACAAGGATTATGGAAAGAATCAAACTTTTAAAGGCAAAAGTTCATTTAAAAACTGCTGCGTATTTCACAGACTGAATAAACTCCCAGTTATCATTAACCAAATATTTTTAAATGTTCTATGTGAATCAGGCTTATACTTTGTTAATGGGACATAAATTGCTAATAACATAGGTAACATACAGATAAATGAATTGCCAACATTAAGATGTAAGCAATGTTTATCTCTGTTTGTTTTTTTTATTACTACATTACCGGTTATCTGTGATTTTACTGCAGATGGAGTTGCATGTAGAATGACCAACTATTAATATCAAGATACAATATAAAAATCCTTTCTTCATTTATAGAATACATGCTCAGAAACTCCTACTCCAGGGGAAAAAAAAAAAAGGGAGGGGAGACTTTGCTTCTTCAAACTCATTCCATATTCTGGGAAAGTTTCTGCACATTTCTCAATGGCTGGAGCAAAATCATCATGAAAAAAAAAATAAAAATAGACCCATCTTGTTTGAAGCATCACATTTCTCTAAAACTGAGAGATTCGCAAGTATCAGCTCCTGCATTTTTGCTCTATAGTAATATTCTTTTTCAAATTTTTCTAGCCAGTATTGGATTCAAACTTAATTCTTATGTCAGGAACTTCCCTGATTCTAAGTAAAAGTATAGGTTGTATTTCTTGTTTCAGCTAAATTACTTCAGTAATTAGATCTGTCAAGCATAGAAAGAACAAAATCCACTGTTTAAGTAACAACCACCAGGAATCCCTACCACTCCAAGTGTCGTTCCCCAGTCTGTTGGAGATTCTTGGCAGCAGACTACGTCAAATCAGTGGGAAAGCATTTTCCTTGAGACAGGATGGTCAACGTCTCATGTTGGGTAAAGAAGAAAACAGCAGAGATCCTCTGCCACCAGTTGATGCTACTCCTTTATCTGAGTTGGAGCCCACTCCTATGGCTAAGATAGTGGCTATTCAAGGGTCCAAGGGTCCAAGGAACCCGTGCAAACTCCAACTCCTACCAATCTATGATGACTCAGTTGGAGTGGCCGATCCCTTGTGAGCAAAACCAGTGCTTGAGTTCTCTGACACCATCCTCTAAAGTGTCCTTCTGTAACTAGTGTATACTGGCAATTTGGCTGAAGTCTTCCAGACTTGTAGTCTTGGTGTGTACGCTAATAGGTATATATTCTCTTCTGATCCTTAGACCAGGGCAGCTCTGACTACAGAAACCACAAAGCCCACCATCCCACTTTTGAAGTCGTTCTGGATCACCAGGATATGGTCATCCTGATGAGCTTGACCAAAGTGACTTCTAATGAGCCTGACTTCTGAAATTTCTGCTTCAGAATGCTTGTATTTTCTCTTAAGGAGATATAGGCCAATTCAATGTGAAGATGTCTCTGGGTATCCTGAGAGGTGCGTATCCCTGCATGCATATTCCTCAATTGGTGGGTCATAAGGCTATTTATTAACAAATGTCTGTATCTGTTTTAGCCATATCCTTTCCCCATGAAAGGTGAAGATAGAAAGCACATTACCAAATGGCAGGCCCCACACATAGGTTACTAACGCACTGTTCCTGTGTAAACATTACAAGAACTCTGGACAGCATCTCTATCCACATTGGACCATTTCTAGCAGTTCCTGCACCTGCTGTATGCGTAGCCTGCCGCACCCTCTGTGAGCACTTGGAATCACTTGAAAGGATGCTCTTGTGTCAAAAATATTTTTCCCCTGGTTATTGAAGACTATGAACATATATCTAGTAGTCAACTAAGTATGTCAGAAAGAATATATTTAAATGCAGATACCCTTTCTAGTAGTAAGGTAGTAACTGCAATGAACAAAACAAAAAAGTATAGATTCCTGAGGATAAAAGAAAAAAGAGAGACTGGAAGGTTGATATCATACTCTTCTTCTCTCTTTCATGTCTACCTGCTTTCTCCCCTCACTCTTACTCCAAAGTCCTTTCAAGGCAGGCATGATTACTGTCATCATGTCTCCTCAGACTTTCAAAGACCTTTTTGCCCTTTCCTGTATGTTGAGTGATGGCTTTGGCTGCTACCTGCACAGTCCTTGGGAAACAACACTTCTCCTGTACTGTGCATATCGTTCTCATTCTAGTGAGGGTAGTTAGCCTGGGAGAAGGTGGGTGATGGGATATTGCATTCAGCTCACAAGAAAGTGGAGAAGGATGTGAGTGGAACATATTTGCTTGTTACTCATTGAGCAGCTGCTAGGGAGGACAGCAAAGGGAAGAGAGCTTCATAGGGACTATGTGAGCAGCAGCCACAAGAAGGGGAAAAATTGATAAAGAGTAGGGAGGTAACAAGCAGGGGCAGAGTTGACTAATTAGACCCTGGATTTGTGGAAATCAAACCTTTCATCATCTGGCTGAGTTTCTTCTTCCTCCTACATCTGGTTCATCAATGGCTTCCTGGAAGAACAGTTTTGCAGAGCTAGAGAGGCCTCCAGCAAACACATTAGTAGCTCCCAGAGAATTCTGTGCCTCTTTTAGTTTGCTTTCCAGACAGTCAGACTCCTCTCAGCTCTGTAAGGTATCAAGTGCCCTTCTGCAGTCTCCACAGACTGCTCCACTCTCTCTTTTTTTTTTTCATTATTTCTGTAGGTGTTTAAAAAAACATGTGTAGATGTGGTACCGAGGGCCATGGTTTAGTGGTAGACTTGGTAGCGCTAGGTTGGATGCAATGACCTTAAAGATCTTTTCCAGCCTAAAGAATTTGATTCTATTCATGACTGTGAATGGGAGACTATATAGCAAAGAGAACACTAAGAGAGCACTTCAGCTGGGAGGACAGGTACAGGGGGTTGTTGGTGTAGGCTGTTGCAGGGAATGGGTGTAAGACATGTCTTTGTACATGTCTTCTGCAGAAACAAGGCTGTGTACTCCCCTGGTTTCTCATATTTCACAGCTCTGGCACCCCAGTGCAGAAGCATGAGTAAACTGCTCTCTCTGAGTAGACACCTCTCAAATGCTCTTCAAGGAACAAGAATGTACTTCCAAAGTATGATTTCAATGATACTGCCATCATTGTACTGAGTTCTGTGCTGTGTACCTCGAAACAGTCGTTTTTCACACATAGAAGTAGTACTGAGATTAGCAACCCCTGATAATGCGAAAGGCTTCTTCTCCCTGAATTTTCTAAGAGGTGAAATGATTTAGTGTAAACATGGCAGAAACATACTGAAAAAAACAGAAAATTAATCATTTTAAATGTTATAAAAAGATCATCTGAATACTAAGAGGTTCAGTGAGATCAGAGGAAATACATGAAGTAGTTCAGACGGCAGCAGAAAAAGTCCTGCAAAAGGGTGAAAGTAGATGAATGAGAAAGGAGCAACAGAGTCAGAAGAATGAGTTGAAGTCTGACAGCAGAGGGCAAGCAGGAAGACTTCTATAGCATCTGTCCCTGTAAATTGTTTTAGAAATTCTCCAGGTTGTTGTGAGACCTCTAGATGGATCAGGAACCTTCTACAGCACACCTCAGAAGGTCTTGGGGGAGCATGACCCACACTGGTTCAGAGACAAAGAACCCCATGAGTACAGCAGCACTTTTGGAGCAGAACTCCCAGTTTAATTTCCCATGGAGAGAATCTAGTTCTACATTGAAACCAGCTGGAGAACTCAACCCCATGCTCAGTAAATACAGGTTGTCAAGGTTTCAAAGCCAAACTCTGCTCTGAACGAAGTCCCTAAGGTAGGCAAAACCTTATGCTGTTTATTCTTTCCTTCTAAAGGCAGTGGGACTGGTGTCTGTCAACCTTAAAGATTCATCACATCAACTGACTAAAACTCTGATAAATAGAAGTGTGTAAGGGCAAGAAGCTGCATATATTCTTTCTTGTCACCAATGATTTACATCAATGTACTGAGTGGTGCGTGGGCAGCTACCGTTATGACACATAAAGCAGAGATATTCAGGAGACAAACTTTCTCAATGAGTTTCAAGCCTCCTTACCTTTATCATCTTAGGTTGGCTCCATACATATTTTATTATCTTGGGTATTAGTTTTTCGAGCTAAGTAAAAACAGCTTTCAAACTCCAAGACAATGAATAAGAAATAAAAAGATAAATCAATCCTGTTTAAGTACATTTTCTTGCAGTCATTACTTGGATATTGATTACTAGTGAGAGCTTCCAGAACAGTAGGATTTCAACTTGGATATGCTTAACTGCTATGACCTGGAAAGGACCAACTGTAATTGAGATACAGTATGTTTAAAACCCAGATTTATGCCACTAAAAACAGGATATATATTTTATAGGATGTGATCTCTCCAAGTTTCATTGAAAGAGGTCATGCATTCACAAATAAATGAAAGGAGCTTGTTTTATATAAGCTTATGTCCAGCTACTAGAAATCACAACTTAATAATATTACTAATAGTAGCTTAAATTTATGTGAGATTATTTAACATAAAGCTATTCATCATTTTCTCTTCTGGATGCTTATAAATAAATTTCAATCTGACCTACAACTTTTACTGAAATAAATGGTCTGGTTTTAGTGTTTAATGGAAATCTTAAAAACTTGCTTCTTTCATTTATATAAAAATCCTCACTTTTCACCCCTCAAAAGACAAATCTCCACCTTTCAAATACTGTTGGAGCAATCTGTTGCCAATATTCAGAATACCTTATGCTTCAGTCATTTACTGCTTTTAAAATGCATGTTTGTACTTGAAAACAATCATTTTTTAAAAAGGAAAAGGAAAACTTTAAATAAACAAATCGAAAAGGCAAAAAAAAAATCACAAATCAAGTTAAGGGTAGCTTTAATTACATGCTTCAAAAGAAGATACAAAGACATTTGAATCAGATGATAAACAAAGTTCAAACACAATCCAAAAAAACATTGTTAGTCTTCCTAGGGCCATGATTTTGATTAGTGTCTTAGGTCAAATTGAGAGTTAGAACTCTGCTCATGGAAACACCATATGTGTTTTGATTTTCACATGCTCAAAGAAGCAAGATTTCATAGATCATTAGGTAACTCGAATGCATCCAGAAGTGAGCAACAAAGCTGGTGAAAGGACTGGAACATATGTCCTATTAGGAGTAGCTAAGAACTCTGATCCTGTCTAGTTTGGAGAAAAGGAGGCTGAGGGGTGACCTCGTTGCTCTCTACAACTTCCTGAGGAGGGGAAGTGGAGAGTGAGGTGCTAATCTCTTCTTCCTAGGATCCAGTGATAGGATGCATGGGAATGGTTCAAATCTACACCAGGGGATGTTCACACTGGACACCAGGAAGCATTTCTTTATCAAGACGGTGGTCAAACACTGGAACAGGCTTCCTGGAGAGCTTGTGAATGTCCCAAGCTTTTCAGTGTCTAAGAGGCATTTGTACAATGCCCTTAATAATGCTTTGGATTTTTGTCAGCCCTGAAGTGGTTAGGCAGCTGGACTAGATGGTAGTGGTAGGTCTCTTCCAACAGAGCTATTCTAATCTAGTCTAGTCTTGCCTAGCCTAGTCTATAGCACATCCTAACCACGAGTAAGCCAGAAACACTCAACTTTATGAGTTTCTTCTGCTAATGAGAGTAACCTACAAAAAAAATGGACCTTGAATATTACTCAGACTGAAAGAAGTAAAAACCCTAGAAGTGTTTTATCATGTGAAACACGTAGACAATATGCATACTTAATTTTGATGTCTCCTGGTTGTTAGAAATTTTAGTATCAATTTTATTTTAAAATATTTTTACACTGTCATACTTAAACACTTCTAAAAGTTATATGAGGGAAAAAAAAAAAAAAAAAAAAGGTGTGTTACTGACACTCAGGATTGTTTTCTGGTGTTTTATTTTTCCCAAATGTTGCATTATTTAAACTGCAAAAAAAAAAAAAAAGTCATTAATTATGCAAAAAGAGTTTCTCAAGCAGGAATTAATACTGCAAAAAAATTAATGTTCATTATTGTTTACGTTTAATTTATAATCCAATTGCACATTTTGTTTACAAATTTCATTTCATTTAGAATGCAGAAATTCAAACTCAGCTGGAAAGAAGAGGGCTTGGAAGGAGGAATATAACTGAAGGTAATTTAACTGAGAAAGTTATAAAATAGGCAATATAACTGAAAATGAGGCTGTATTATAAATATATTTTAATAATAACTCCATACTATAACCCCTCAGATTTTTACAGTGAAGACAAATTTAGACCTAAGTTCTTTTTCCCTATTCTTACCTCCAAGTTGACTCTCTGTTCTTATTAATTTCAAGGAATGGGACCATTTCTTGGAAAAATATGTTATTCATTGATAGACTGTAATTATTCATAGAACCGTAGAATACTAGTTGGCAAGGATCTTAAGCATCGTCTAGTCCAGTCTTTCTTGGCAAAGGCATGCTCTAGACAAGATGATCCAGCACCCTGTCCAGCTGAATCTTAAAAGTGTCCAATGTTGGGGAATCCACCACTTCCCTGAGGAGATTATTCCAATTGATGCTTGTTCTCACTGTGAAAAATTTCCCTCTTGTGTCCAGTTGGAATCCACCCAGGACTAACTTATATTCACTGCCCCTCATTTTTTCCATGTGACTCCTTGTAAAAACGAAGTCTCCATCTTCTTTGTAACTACCCTTTAAATACTGGAACATGGTGATAAGGCCTCCTCTAAGCCTTCTTGTCTCAAGGCTGAACAAATCCAGACCTCTCAGCCTTTCCTCAGATGGCAGCTTTCCAGTCCTTTGGTCATCTTTGTGGCCCTTCTCTGGACCCTCTTCAGCCTTTCTGCACCTTTTTTTGTGCAATGGGGGACAAAACTGAACACAGTATTCCAGGTGTGGCCTGACAAGTGCTGAGTAGAGTGGGATAATGTCTTTATCTCTGCTGGTGATGTCTTTGCTGATGCAACCCAGCATCCTATTGGCTCTCTTTGCCACTGCAGCACACTGTTGACTCATATTGAGCTTGTTGTCAACCAGAACCCTCAGGTCTCTTTCCTCAAAGCTGAGCAGATCCCAGTTTGTGCTGCAGTCTTGGATTATGTTTTCCCAGAGATAAGATCTTACGTTTGTCTTTGTTGAACTTCCTAAGGTTCTTGTTAACCCACTCTTCCAACCTATCCAGATCTTCCTGCAAGGTGGATCTCCTTTCCAGAATGCCCACCACTCAGTTTGGCGTCGTCATCAAATATCATCAGGGTACACATAATCCCATCATCCTGATCACTTATGAAGGTATTAAACAGTGTTGGGCCCAATATCAATCCCTGGGGGACCCCAAGCATGGCAGGTCGCCACTTTGAAAAGGAGATATTTACCACGATCCTCTGAATGTAGCCTGTCAGCCAGTTCCCCAACCACCGCATGGACCACTTCTCTAGAATGCAACACAGCAGTTTCTCTAGGAGGAGGCTGTGGAGAACCTTATCAAAAACTTTGGAGAAATCCAGGAAAACAACATCCACTGCTCACTCCACATCAATCAAGCAGTTTACTTTCATAGAAGGTGGTCAGGTTTGTCAAGCAGAACTTACCCTTGGTGAATGTGTGCTGGCTTTTGCTAATCACAAGTTTGATTTGACTAGTTATAGTTCCCAGAATGATTTAGTTCATAACTTTCCCAGGGATTGAAGTAACACTGATGGGCCTATAATTTCCTGGATCCTCCTCTGAACCCTTCTTGATGATGGACATGATATTAGCCTCCTTCTAGTTTTATGGGACATCTCCCCATCTCCATAACTTCTCAAAGACTGTGAAGAGTGGACTCACAATGATGTCAGCCAGGTCTCTTAACACCATTGGGTGTATAACATCTGGGCCCATTAATTTGTAGGAGTCAAGCTCCTATAATGGTTCACATAACAACTCATCCTTCATTGATGTCAAGTCTGTGTTTACATTAATCTGGATTTTTGTTCCTGAGACCTGGGATCCCATACTATTGGTAAAGACAGAGGTGAAGAAAGTGTTAAGAATGTTTGCCTTCTCAATTTTTTGGTGATTAATTCACCTCTCCTGTTTAACAACAAGTCAATATTTTCCTTTTGTTTCTACTTCATACCTGAAGAATTCTTTCTTATAATTTTTGACATCTCTGGCCAACTTCAATATAAGTTGACCTTTTGTTTTTCTAACTGTATCTCTGCACACCCTGGGAATGCTCTTTTATTTCTCAAACAGGTATTCATCTGCTTTTCCATCTCTAGTATGCTTCTTCTGTGCAGACTCAGAAGCTCAAAATCAAGCCAAGGCTGTCTCTTTACCTGCCTCCTTTAACTGTAAAGAAGATAAACTGTTTTTGTGCGTCCAGGAGAGTGATCTTGAAAAAAATTCTAGCACTCAGTGGCTCCTTTATTCTCCATGAAAACTTTCCATGGAATCCATCCCAATTGAGCTCTGAGCCAACTGAAGCTTGCTCTTTTAAAATTTAAAACCTCTATCTTAGTACTAACCTTCAGTGTGCTCAGTAGGATCCCAAACTCTACAATATTATGATCACTGCAACCAAGGCTAATTGACCCATTAAGCTATTATGAAATTCAAATGTTCAGAAATTTTTAATTCTCTGCTTTTTTAGTTTATGTATTTGTTTTTATTTATGGGCTGCATTGGGAATAACTTTAACAGCTAGTCAAGGAAGCTTATCCTTCCTTTCTACTCAGTATGGGTGAGAGGGATCTGGAACGTTTCATTCAGTTCTGGGCTCCCCAGTGCAAGACAGACAGACATGCTGAAGAGAGTCCACTGGAGAGCCACAAAGAAGATTAAGGAACTGGAGCTTCTGACATGAGGAGAGGCTGCAAAACCAGAGACTGTTCAGCCAGAGAACAAAAAGCTCAGGGGGATCTCACCAATGCTTATGAATACCTGATGGAAGGGAATCAAGAAGAAGGAGGCAGGCTTTTCTCACTGACACCCAGTGATAGGACAAGAGGCAACAGGCACAAATTACAACATGAAAATCCACTTGAACACAACAGAGCATTATTTTTCTGTGAGAGTGATCAAATATGCGAACAGGTTTCCTGACTGGATACAATTCTGGGTGTCCTGCCTTAACTGACCCTGCTTGAGCAGGAGGACTGGATTAGATGTTTTCAAAAAGTTCCTTCCTATATAGAGGATTTTGTGATGCCATATGATATGGTACACTTCTCTTCTTTGAGAATTTGCTAATACATTATTTCAAGTAAGTTCTCTAGGAAGTTTCAAAAGAGAATTTTCAAATGTTAGTGAAGACAGTGAGAACAGTTCAGCCAATAATAAGCATTTAGAGAAAATCTATATCAGTGTATAAGCAGCTATAGAACTGTGAACTGGATTTTAGTGGAAACATATTCAGAGTTATTTACACATTTGTGATGATCAAATGATAGTAATTCATCCCCTCTGTATGTTGTACATATTCATCCATAATTTTCTAGTGTTTGAGTGGTTAGCAATGTAAATGTTCAGAAACACATTTAAGTAGAAAAACTAATGTCTCACAGATGGTTTCTTTCTTTTTTTTCCCCCTTTTTTCATTTGATTAAATACTTCAGTTATTCAATTTTATTCCTGATATCCTGAGTTGGCAAAACTCCTATGCATAACACACTGAGCATATAGTTTGGCTAAAAGTTACCTCTAAAGCTTAAAGTTAAATGAATTCCAAATGATGCAAACAACAGCTTTTCATATGTTTCCACAGAAACTAGTTTGAGTTTTCTATTACAATACTCACCATAACAGAAGCAACATGATTAGTATAGTCCCAACTGAAATATAGTTATCAGCTAGAAGCGAATCGAGGTATATATTCTAGCCTACTTTAACACAGTTACTGATTTTCAAGGACTATGAGCTAATCTTCAGCTCATTAAAATATTACAAAGCATGGGGAATAAATGAACTTCATCTGAAGTACTCATCTATGAATCCTTAATTGCTTTAACTTGACTAAAGCCTGTCTGGTGTCTAAGTGAGCTTAAGAAGAGGCTTTTAATAAGACCTATCAGCCAGTGTTAATTTTTTGCTCTCTTCATGTCTCAGATCTGGAAACTTTGATGAGAGATGCTTCACTCCCTGCCCTACAGGTGAGCAGCTGGGTCATGAACCAGGTTGATGTTATCACAAATAGGAGAAAGAGCTCATAAGAGCATCTTATGAGCTGTAGAAGCATACAGCCAAGTAAAGCCTTTCAACAGCACAGCCTGTTATCTTGGGAAGTTAATTTCAGGTCCAAGATATGAAAAGTGCCTAGTAGTAATGAGTATAAAGGGATTCTGTGGCTTCAAAAATTCTTATTTCTGAATTTTGGATGGGAAAACACAGATTTCTCTTTCCAGCTGGAGAGCTTCTAGCATCATACAATGCCCATATGCAGAAAAAAGGAGGGATTTTTGGTATCAAGTATACTACTTTGACATTCTCTGTTTTTCATTACAGTTTAGATCAGAAAGCTAAAACAAAATTAACTCAGTAAATAGTGAACTAAGTGTGAAAGCAGGTTTCCGGGTCCTTGAGATTACAAGAGAAAAAGGGTTAGAATTGTCCAGAAATTACAGTTATTGACAGACTTTTAAATCAAAACCAGTCTTTGTAAGTTTTTATTATTTATTTTCAATTAAAAGAAACCCTGAATTCTTTCAAGTGTACAGATGATATAGCCACTGTACATAACTGTCATTTCCTGTGGTTTTGAATCTATTGTGTCTTGAAGAAAACAATATGGGACCCCAATATTACTAATCCACTTCCTGTTCTGCAGATAGAATCTAATCCCTCTGAAGTTAGTGATAAAACTCTTAGTGATTTTCTTCATATTTCAGAATCTATCTTAGTGAAGCTGAGATGTGATAACTAGAAAAGTTATTTAACTGGTAACTGTTTCCTCAAAGGTATTACTCTGTTCCCTTATCCCTGCTCCAATTTTAGACAGTATCATCTACTAAACTGACAATTGGATAAAAACAGTCAGCTTGTGAGATTTCTCCTTCTCTCCTCAGTTACTGGTACTTTCAGAGTCAACTTCAAAAGAACATGAGAGGTTTCTGTTTTCTGTGTCTTGTAAGGAGCTTAACACCTCTGAAGTGCAAAGCTCCACACAGTTGGAGACCCTTTGGTCACTCAGAAAATCATCTGAGTAGCTAGTGGGTCAGGCAGAACAGAGAGCACTAGAGGTTATTCTGTAGCTTTGCTTGCTTTTGAGTTCATTAACTTGAGTCTTCCTTCGTTTCCATTTCTTATAGTTTTCTTAAGAATTTAAGACATATTTTTTTTTTTTTTTTTAAGATTCTGATCTATCTGTCAAATTAAAGTGAAATTGTACAGTGAATTAGGAAGTACACAGGGAGAGGTTGGCAACAAGTTTCGTTACCAGACCGTAGGATAGATATCACAACTGTTTCCTATTCCTTAAACTTTTATTTAGCATATGTATACTGACTACCTAAAAGCCAGCGTGGATAACAGGGCTCAGATAAATAGCAGCAAGTAGTGAAGTGAGGGATATTTAGAGTAAATTTTTTCCTTCCAGAATTTTATTAAGATTTTTTTTTTTCCCAGAATATAACTGACAAATTAAGACTGGGGAAAAAAAATGAAATCAATCTTCAAAATTTTTATTGAAAGACTAATTAATTTCTCCAAAATCCTGTTATCATCATATGACCAATTCTATTTCCTTCAAAACCAGTGGGAAACCTACTGTAGAATGCTATTTTGGTGAAATGAATGTCTATTAATTTTCAGATTTCCCTTCACCTTTCAGTTTGCTTGCTATCTTTGTGAAAGAAATGGTTTCCTCAACAAAAAGCATGCAGTGCTGCTGAACTTGGTAAGATTTTTTTGATGATGAGATTTCCTGTGTCTTCTTGCTGAACAAAAGTACACTTCATTTAAATAATTGTTGTGACTTTATTATTAAATAAGCTGAATCCTTCATCTTTCAAAAAAATCCATTGGGATAAAATAGTTATAGCCTATCTAAAATTAAGTAAGTATTGAGTGATGGAAATGAGCAGCAAATTAGTTAGAAGATAATAGATATAAGGGAGGCGTTAAGACCATAGCAGTTCTGTGATATTGATTAGGAGGAGGGCAATGTTTATTTTTCCTTTTTTTGGAATATAAGTGAGTTCTGGGATTTCCTCTGCAGTTTTACACATCCCTAGCCTAATTGCCATGATAGCTTGTTAGGGTCTTTTGCTACTTGAATTATTTATATTCTGGTGAGGAAGAACAAGTGACAGTGAAACGGAGTAAGTACACAGGAGGAGCAGAAAGTTGCTTGAAGCTATGCCGTATTCAACTGTGAGAAGGCAGCACCTGCTTGGCTAAGTAAGTAGAGTCAGAGCAGTATTTAGATCAAAATTCTTTGAAGAATAAGACTTGGAAATTTTTATGAGGTGAGGACCAACTGAGCATGGTGATGAGGAATATCTTTTGTCCTGTCCTCCCTTTGGAACTAGCTAGAACTTTTGAAGGACAGTACATCAAAAATTTAAAAAATGAATCAGTCCCTATCTAACCTGTTGTATGCATTATGATCCTTTCAGTCTACACCTTATGCCAAAGTAACTTACTTTATGTTGGCTTATTGCTTTTAGAAAGCAGCTCGTAGGACATCTGATCCATTTGTGCCAGCTTTTGCACTTGGGTCACAAGAATCCTATGCAACTCTACAGGCTTGAGGAAGAGTGGTTAGAAAGCTGATTAACAGAAAAGGATCTGGGGTCGTTGGTTGACAGCCATCTGAATAGGAACTGGCAGTGTGCCCAGGTGACCAAGATGGCTAATAGCAGCCTGATTTGTATAAGCAATACTGTGGCCAACAGGACTAGTTTGTCCCCCTGTACTCAGCATTGATGAGACTACACCTTTAATACTGTGTTCAGTTTTGGGCCGCTCGCTACAAGAAAGACGTTAAGGTGCTGGAGCACCTCTAACAAAGGACAAGGAAGTTGGTGAATGGTCTAGAGAGCAGCTTTTATGAGGACAGGCTGGGGGAGCAGAGGTCCTTTAGTCTGGAGAAAAGATCAGTTTCTTCTCCCAAGTAACAAGGAATAGGACAAGAGGAAACGGCCTCAAGTTGTTCTGGGAAGGTTTGTAGTAGACATTAGGAAAATATTCTTCACAGAGAGATTTGCAAAGCACTGGAACAGACTGCCCAGGGAAGTGGTGGAGTCAACATCCCTGGAGGTATTTGAAACAGCATATGTAGATGTGGTGCTGAGGGACATGGTTTAGTGGTGGACTTGGCAGTGCTAGGTTAATGGTTGGACTTGAGGACCTTAAAGGTCTTTTCCAACCTAAACAGTTCTATGATTCTAGGAGTTTTTTAAATCCCTGAATATAAGAAATATTTACCAGCTGGTAGTAATAGCATAATGAAATAATTTGTACTGTAAGTTGATGGTTCTCAACTCTTAACCCAAATGTAAACTGAATGTTGCTTCTACTTATATAACTTGCTATAGTGTCCTGATAAATATGAGTGTTTGATATTTGCAGTCATGTCATTTATTGAATGGTTTACATATCCAATGTATTCAAGTAGAGGAATGAAAATTCTCCTAAAAAGATCGATGGAAGGCACAATTACTCTGGGATTGAAGGATTTTTAATAAATCTTTTCCTAAGTACAGATTGTTGAGGTAGTTAGTACTGATATATTAGACAGAGCTGCTTTTTGAACATATTTCCTCTCTGCATGTGAAATGTAATTAATTCAGCTCAGCAGTTTAAATCAGTGCAGAAAATCCATGCAAAATACCCTCTAGTTTGGCACCTAGTAAGGTCATACCTCATAAGAAAAAATAAATGTGCAGATCTATGAAGGAAAGAGTAGGTAACTATAAATGGCATGAATGATTGCTCTGTTAGAGAGGACACTCAAAGGCAGTGTTGGCTCATTGAAAATTAACAAAGAAGACATTAATTTCTTTCTGGTTTTGAAAGAGGATAGCCCAAGTGCAGTAAAGAATTGATGTTAATGGACGAATCCAGTAGGTGATGCTGCCACACAGAATGGGAGTTACTGCCACATGGTTGCCCAAAATTCACTTTCAAGATGGGAGTGAAAACAGATATAGAAGCAGTTAGAAAACACACAAAAGATTAGTTAGCTTCTGAATAGTGGGCTACAACAGCAAAATAAAAATGTGACATGAGATTTACACAGAATAAAAAGAAAACCGTTCAAAATGGAAGGAAAGTAGAAGCAAAGTCTTAATAAGTTCAAAGTTCAGTCTTACATTTCACTTTGCACTTCATTTTCTTTGGTTTGTGAGAAGCACAAAACATGATGTACAAGCATCATACTAGTTCACTATGGGTGCCACTGGGTCAGAAAAAGTGATGACTTCTGAGTAAGCTTCCCAACATGTCTGAATTAGCTAACAACTCTAGATCATTTATCCCTCAATATTAATATGGAAGACATTTAAAATCAGGTATTTGTAAACTGACTTTGAGATACATTGTCTATATTATTACTCTAATACTGTTATGAGGGATAATTTTTTTTCTCATAGACCTGGTGAATAATTTGCTATACAAAATTTTCAAATTTCACCATTTTTCTGATCTCAAATTCAGCCTGGTTTTGAATGACCTGACAATTCATCCCTGTGGGTAAATTCCTAATCTATATTTCATGATCATTTTTCAGCATCTCCACTTTTGAAAGCTTATTTGTTTTGAGTAAGCACATGAATTTTTTAAAAGAAAGGGAAAAATACATATCTTTTCTGTGGAGACTGAGCTGTTAAACCTCTCCAGAGCATATTTTCATGCTCAAATCTCTCATAACAAGTAGCTGAAAGAATCACAGCTTTCCCAAGAATAAGATAAAACATGAGATTATTAGGTCTTGTGAAGTCAGAGTGTTTCTGTTTATGCTGAACAGGAAGGTACACATTTATAGGAAGCCATACAGGCAAAGGCAAAGTATGTACATGGCTAAAATGTCTTCAAAATTGAATAATGGAATTTTCAAGGCCTTTTTAAAACACCTATTTTCCATCCAGCTCAGATTTTAGGAAATTGTTTTTGAAATCTCTCAAATAATCATAGTTATTTTTCTTCATTGACATTGTTCTAATTTTACACTTTGGTTTAGCTTTACCAGAGCTAAACTCTGGTAGATAGCAACTTTTTCTCCCTTTGTCATGTTTCTGAGGCCACATTTCAGTGATAAGTGAAGCTACATTTTCATACAGATTCTCTTTATTTCCATTCTGCCTCAACATTGTGCATATTATTTTCTTCAAACACATTTAAAATAGCATGTGACAAAGAAAACTACTTCAGCTAAACAGTTACAGTCACTTACTTTGAGATACTACAATTCTCAAAGAAGCAAAGATGATCAGTCTTTGACATGCAGACCAGACAATCATCTGTGTTTGGTGATCTGTGGTACTAGATGGTTACCAGGGGATACTGTTGGTCAGCTGGCATTTCTTGGGCTCAGTATGTTGAATATCAGTCAGGCACACATGGATAAAGGATGATTGCTTAGAATTATAAGGGATGAGTTTAGTAGTTTAAGTGAAATGTCCTTCCTTGTTCAGTAATGACTTTGTCTTTCCTCTACAGAATATGAGTACAAAACTAAAACAAAAAAAAAACAAAAACAAAAAAGCCATAGATTAAAATTTCTTACATTTTTGAGTTAACAATAAGACCTTTTTAACTCTGAAGTGCTGAATCTTAATCATCTCTATGGTATTTTACACTATACTGCATGTCCTGAATGGAAACATTCTTAAGTTGAACTACCTGGTTTTTATTTGCAGTGCTTCTTACTTCTGGGGACTGGAAACAACTCAGAATTACTTAAATATTTGTTATATTCCCAGTTTAAAATATATTACTTCAAGTATACACACCCTTTCAAAGCTTGTTTCTTTTGTGTGAAGGAAATGTTAATTGATTTTCTTTAGGAACATTTTCCAAAAACCACAAAGCAATAAGACAC
Organism: Baryphthengus martii; assembly: GCA_013396935.1. Lineage (NCBI taxonomy): Eukaryota > Metazoa > Chordata > Aves > Coraciiformes > Momotidae > Baryphthengus > Baryphthengus martii. Next base: position 94,161 of record VWZK01006805.1, read on the forward strand.
ATTTACAGCTCTTAGCACGAGAGATTGCATGAACACAAGGATTGATTTGTTCTTTTGTCCTTCAATAAACATATTCCTCTAGGTTACTTCTAGGAAAAACAATGTGGAGAAGGCTCTTGATGTTTCTGATACTGGGACTGTAAAGTGAATAAAATGAGAATTTTAGGCTTCACAGCCCTAGATTTGATATATCTGAAGAGCACTGTAATAAATTCTAAAACTTAAAGAAATAAAGCACTCCCACATTTCTTCACTCAAAGTGCATTATTGTAGTGGGAATTTCCTCAAGAAATTTAGAAGAAAAATGTCAGCGAGGAGCATATCATCATTTTATCCTCAGTAACACATAATTTATGGCTAGTTTTCTTAACTTAGGTGTCAAAATGTTCTTCCTCTAAAACATTTTCTCTTTAAGTAAACTTACACAACATAAAAGCAGCCTGTGAAAGAAATGTTGGTTTTATTTTCTCACTGGCCTGCCCACAAGCAGAATGAGCTTTTTGGCCCTGTAGACAATCAAAATGTGTATAAATTCCAAATTTGCTTCCAGCCAGATACATTGTGTTTTCCTCCAGATGTGCTAAGAACTCCTTCTGTACCTCCCTTTCCCACTCAGCCCCTCCTTTAATACTGCTGTTTTAAAGTAATACTATGATTGAAGTGCAATAGCCTCCCAATCTTCCCTAGTAACTTGGTTACCACTGCTGTAAACAGTATGCCAAAACAAAGTTAACTTTACAGATTTGTCAGTTGTCTTGTCAGTATTTCAGTTTTAATCGAAATGCAGACCAGCAGATATCCAAATTCGTAATCCTGTTGCCGGAATCACTGACACAGATCTATGCTTTATATGCTGCACTACTACAAATGAAAAAAATACTATAAATTAAAGATTTCAAAATAAAAAAGCCACTCAACATAACTGTAGAACCAGTCAGAACTGTAACTCCATCTTTTTATTTATTCTTTTTCAATGTCAAGAACTTTGTTTCCCGTGGGAAAAAATATTCCCTTCCTGCCTCAGTTTGAGGCATATTGGACTTGATTTTTAAGATACTAGTCTGATAATCACAATCCACTTAAGGTATATTTGCATGCTACTCTCATATTTCATATCATTTTAAATATGCCTCTGCAACTAACAATATGGATAAAAATGTGTAAATTCCCTCAGCTACTGGCTTTGACAGTGAGCTTATTCAGGCAGTTTAATATTCTCTTGAATGCCATGAAAGTGTGTGTGTCTATACATAGAATCTCTATTTAAAAAAAAAACACAACAAAACAAACAACAAAACAAACAAACCAAAAAAAAACCAACAAACCACCTCAAATTTAATACCAAACTAATATAGTTTATTACAAATTGTTGAAATTAACTTTCTGAGTGTAGATATCCCTTTAACATGGGAGGCTTTTTCTTCTTTGCATTGCTCTGACATAGGTGCTTTTGTGAGAGAGTGCTACCTCTCTCACTACTACTGCTCTCTACTACTTTATTTCCTTGTTTCTGACATGTTTTCCCCTGTATGTAGGCAGAAAAAAAAAAGGTGTCCAGACATTTTTTTATGAGTCTGGATAAATCTTGTCACAGGAGCTGTCAGACAGCACAAGATTACGTAGTGCGCTTTCAGTAACAAGCTGTCCCCAGCATTTTTTAATGCCAAATAGTTTAACCTCATTTAAATACTATTTTAATCCAAACTATTTTGCATCATTTCATTGGATCACATACCCAATGATTCTTGTTCATGAGATCAACTAAACATATGGAGACAACAAACATCCAAATTAGAAACGGGTATTGGATATATATAAAAAGTCAGTAATTACTATTTTTAATCACTTCCATGAATTTTGCATTTATTCTGGTGCACATGTTTATAAGAATAAATTCTAATACTACTTTTTTTAAGCTATTTATGTACCAGAGAAGAGAAAATGTTAGTTGAATAGGTTTCCCTGAAGTCACCTGCAGACAAATGTACAAAGACATGGTTTGTTATGTGATACACTCTGTGTCGATGATCCATAATCCAAAGTTATTGAATCACAATGATTCAAATGACAGTGTTGATACCAGTAACAGCAGAATAAAATAAAAAACCCTGTCAAAGGAAACAGAATTTTAATCTGGTTTTGGCCTGGTTTCATAAGGAAAATATGTTTGTGCTGTCTTGCTGTCTGTCAGCAAATTGATCATAACAGTTTAAGTAATTCTGGTCATATTCAGCCAAACTATTCTTTCAAAGATTAGCAGATAGATGAAAGAAAGACATTAAATTATCCAAGGTAAGTCTTGTAGAGCCCAGTCATGACCTGTTCGACCTGATAGCAGCTGACCAGAGAACCACTGTTGAGATGCTGTTAACAGAGTTCTAGGACAGCAAAATTGAGCTCCCTGTTTTTCAGTTAAGGTATCTCAGAAAATCTGTGCATGAGTGAAGCTTTGAAAATTGAACACATTGGACACATCTGAAAGAAATGAAGCTTTTCATGGTGCAGGAGTGACTTGATGAACTTGAGAGTTAAAAATACCAAAAATTTCTTCAGTTGAAATAATCCTGGATATTTAACATGCAGTTACACTTGAAAAGCTGCAATAATTTTTGTTTGGCATTAGATTAGATTTTGTTTTAGACGTCTGAGTGCATGCACCTGGTGTTTAAGTAAGACTTGCAAAAATTAGGCCATAACAACACAAAAATACCTGCAGAATGGTTTAAATTCTTTCCTAAATAATTTTACTTAATGTTCATTTTGGATTAAAGAAATATACCTGATAAGTACAACTGTGGTTATCAGTGAGGGAAAAATATTATTTGGTTCTTAACAGCTAACGATTCTCAAAGTGTTTGCTTTTCACTTCAAATGTATCTATTAAATAAACTAGTGACACCACTAGTGACATGATATTGCCTCTTCTCTCCATTCTCAATAAGAGATTTTTTAAAAGTAGATGCAAAATTATTCTGAAAATAACTCACATTTCAGAAAATCTACTTGAAATTGAATGTTTCCCCATATCTTGCAGTAGGAATTCCAGAAAATCTTATTAAGGATAATTTAGGGAAGTAAACGTCTAGCATATGAAAACTTCAGAACCATTGTGATACTCAAAACACATAGTAAAATTTATGGGAAAGGTCTGTGTGATGCCCTTTTTTTCTTTCCACTAATGAAACTAAACTTGCCATGATATCATATTAATCTTAGTTTCACACAGGGGACAGACAAGTTGTGCTAGGCAGGACGCCACTGTATCAGCCCAGGCATGGAAAAGTCTTTGAAGTACGATGTATATAAGTAGAAACTAAATCTGTAAAAGGTAAGAATAATTCAGCGAAACATTCTGTTTTAGTTTAGGAAAGGTGATTTCTTGAGGCACTTCTGGTATGAGAAAAAAAGTCCTTTTGTTTTAAGAAAAATTCCTATATTTTGTTTTCTCAAGTTGATTTAGACTTCTCAAAAAAACAGAATAATGAAGACTTAGAACTGTTTCAACTGTCTTTTAAAGATTTTTATTATTCATTTTATATCATAGAGAGTCCCCAGCTAAAGACAACAGCTCTAATGAGTGTGGGTGCTGTAGTCTTTTGATTTTACAGCTATTGAACCCAGAAGGATTCCATTTCTCTAATGCTACATTCACTAGGCATTTGCAACTACCCATTGCTACTGGCTGAGTCCCTATTTACATCTCTCAGTTGGTAATATATTGCTGAGCTGATGCTAAGCACTTGCATGCTTTTACCAACAGAGCAAAGTCAATTATTTTCTTGGATCCTCACAGGATACATATGCTCTATTACAGTTTTGTGAGTTTACTTGCTATAAAACTTTATATGGAAAGCTTTGTGAATTAAAAAAGTTATGTATAAAATGTCCCTTCACAGCGATATTTGTATTGAGTAGGTGGATGTTAGTACTTCATTAGTATGAGTTTAATGTCAGATGACCTTTAAAAACAAACCATTCTATGATAATGTATCAGAAAGTTAGTTCAAGACATAAGACAGTCTGAAGTTCTCATTTGTCAGGACTTAATCAGCCCTGCTGTCAGTAAAACATCTGGATAAGGACGAAATTTGCACAAGCCGCAAATAGAAGTCCATTGACCATCAAGAACAGACCCTAGTAGAAGAATCAAGAAAGAGATACAATTAGCAAACAGGTTTGCAGTACTACCTTTTCTTAAAAATGGAAATATATCCAGAGAGAGGTTGAGATTCTACCTAAAATAAACAATCAAATCATACAATAATTCAGAATGAATAAGATTTCTAGAAGTTATCTGATTCAACCTCCAAGTTCTAAGGTCCCCATTGGCCACAAAACCAGCCCTGAAGTTAGACTCACTGCAGCATTACGTCATGTCGCTGAGGATCTTGAGTTTTGAAGATGTCCAAGGATGGAGATTCTGCAACTTCTCTGGACATTTATTCCAATATTTCACTACCACAGAGTGAAAAAAAGAAACTAGATTTCCTTGTTCTGCAAGTGCAGAATGAGACCTAAGACTAAGTCATTGCATAAGTGCTCTGTAAGTTCCTTGTATGTAGTTTTATTCACCGAGGGAATTACTCTTGTGGTAGAACTCTATGCCCATGAGTTGTGAGAAAGTCCCCTTTTTCTGTAAAAATCTAACCTTCTCTACAGATAAAAAGTAGGTAGAGTTTTTCATTATGAAAACATTTTCCAGAGGAATTCACACCGATATACAAGTTGCTGTTCTATGTAATGGAAGCAATATTTCTTACAATAGATCCTTAAAAAACTATTAAAAGTCTCCACCGTTTCTGGAAAAAAATTACATAGTAGTATTTGATAACATTTTCTAGGACTGTTATGAAATGTGATCTACAGTACAGACAGTGGAAGCAATTTTTCCTAAATTGCAGTTTGCTTTTATAATGTTAATTATTCAACAACAAATATTACTGGTTTGCTGTCAGAAAACTCTATTAAAACATATTTAGGAAAAAAGAACCCAAACACACTGAATAGGAACTTCTTAGATTGTTTATGGCCTTTAGAATATGTGTGTATGCATTTGAATAAAAAAAAGCTAATGAATGTATTTCACATTTCACAGCAGAAAGATCAACAATAAATTCATAGATCTACAGTAATGACTCCTGTGTCTGTTGCTTCAAAGATGAAATAGGTAGTGTCATGTTCCTCTGACAGTAATTAGGTTTATTTATTAATGTATTGATTGATTTATAAACGCTACAGAAAATTTGGATACTGTTTAGTACATTTATTACAATGTGAGTGACATTTAATTTCTGTATTTAATATATAGTCATTATTTCTGCAAGTACCAAGATGCCCAGGGAAAATCTTTACCCTAAAGTACCATGCAGAACATGAGGAGAAACAAAGGTTCCTCACAATAACAACCACAATCCTTGCTTAGATTTACCAACAGACATATGAAAATCATTTCACTAAATTATTTCAGATTAGATCATTAATTCAAATAATTTTAAATACTATCATTAAGTTTATGATGTTGCCCCATTGGTCAGAAAGACATCATGTTTCATATAATGCCTCCATGACAAGACCTATTTCTAAACTTCCTTTAGAAATGTTGGTTTTTACCAAGCAACTAAATACGTTTGATCTCTAATTTTAAAATGGACTTGAAATATATATTTTGATGGTTTTCTAGATATGATTTCAGAAACAGAAGTAATAGAGATGAGACGAATCATGGGTGGTATGCATATGTGCTTGTTATGTATTCACAGGAAAATGAGTTTGTGGCCCAATTTCTAAAGGTATTGAGTACTGATGGCATTTTCAAATAGCAGGGCATCTTCTGTTGTTTCCAGAAGATCATTATATTTTCAGCAGGATAGTTTGGAGATTTCGTATTTGTTAAGAGACAATGAAATTTGATCTAAGTAGGCAAATTCTTTCACTGTTTCATATTTAATCGACATCCTCAGTAGTTTCAACTGATTACATAAATACCAACCCATTTCAGAACCTGGCTGCTTTGCACCTGAAGATGTAGTTATGACTATGAAAGATGGGCTTTAGATTCATAAACACATCAAGTTTTTATTCACTTGAACATAAACTCTTTTTTTTTTTTTTTTTAATCTGTTCCTCCTCCTAGACCACATCGTAATTTTGAGGGGTTTGATCATTTTATTTATGTATTAAAGGATAGTTTCCACTGGTTGATAAACATAGAAGAAAAAAATCAATACTTACAATTCCTTTGTTACCATGGCAACTATATTACTAGCAACTGTGAATGATATCATTGTAACACTAAGAAATATTTTAACTGGTAGAGTTGTTTCTAAATTATGCATAAGCCATTAATCAAGAAGATAGATGAGAAGGCGTATTGTTCCTGACCAACAGGAGCATAATACCTGCTTTCCAGGACCTTAGAAGAGGTAATGAGGCAGACTTGATCACAGCAAACCAGTAAAATCTCCTGTTCAGAAGCTCTCTGTGGATGATTGTGCTGATAGTGCTGGCTGAAAGGAAGGAGAAACATGAACTGAGATGCTCCGCATATGGAAGCTGAGGGTTCTGAAAGGGGAATGTTAGGTGCTTGGGCCACTGCCACAAAAAGTGCTGCCTCCCAGATAAGGGTAGCAAATAAAGAAGGGTAAGTTCTTGCCTTCATACTTGACTATTTATCTTAAATTCAAAATATTTCCTAAAAATATTAAAATGGTTGCTGCATTTTAGGCAGGATTTAGTCACAGCCACCAGCTACAAAACAAAACCCTTCAGGTGCACGACTTCATCTGTGTCCTCTCGTATCTCCTCTCTCTTTTCTTAGACGTAGCCTGGCACTATATCTGATCTCAGTTCAGATATGTATTCCCTACCTATGCAGGCTCCAGTTTCAAAGGAGTCACTGAATATTAATACTGGGCGTTTCATGGCAAATTAAGTAAATGTGATTTTGTTTGATTTTGAGCAGAAAAAAAAAAGAAAAAAAGAAAAGGTTTAAAATTTCATATGAAATGATACATTGCAAGGAAAATGATGGAATTTCTGAACGTTCAGTGTAAAATTTTTTGTATTTGTAATTTTATATACAACAATAGGAAATTGTAATTGAAAAATTACTAAAATTAAAACCCAGAATATTCCTTTTTATATTTATTTATTTATGAAGTTATCATAAAATATTTAAGTCTTTTTGAAGTGGATACTAAAAACAATTTTTTCAGCTATTTTTTTAATGAATTGAAAGAATGGAACTTTCCAAATAGAAGTATATGACCCATAATTCTGAACGCATTCACTGCTGTTCTATCCCCTGAAATAAAAGAATTCTGTCTAAAACAGCATCATGTTGTGCTTGTTCTTATCTATATTTTGCTAGAGAAGCTGCAAAACAAATGAGAGCATACTTTGGCTTGTTTTTTTCTGAAAGGAAAATGGGAAAGAAGAAGAAGCAGCTAGAAGAAATGTAATGTGTTTGGAGAAGAATTGATAATTCACATCTGTAAAAGAAACCAGTGATCTTTACTGAAAAGGAAGGATTCTATATCAGGTTTGAGGTGATTTAAAACATTAGTGTAAGACTAAAAAAAAATAGAAAATCTACATTCTCCTTCATTAGAAAACTTTATTATGTTTTTTGTCTTGCGTGGAAGAACCTAAAAGTAATGAATTCAATTAGTTTAGAAATATAACAAAACTTTACGGGAAATTTGATTTACATTTAGTTCTGTCAAGTATTTCTGTGAATAGTTAGTTCTGTTCCCTTATAATACAGTAGTTCAACTCACAATCTTCATCCAATAGTTCATCCTTTCATGAAATAATGACGCTGACAGCTGAAGTTGTCTTTATTCTGCAGCCATAGTTTGCCCAGTGCCCCTGGCCAAGAAACAAGTCTGAAAGTAAGCTTTGCTTTTATGAGGGTCCAGCTTGAGTCCGGATGGCCTTTACTAGTAGTGCAGGAGTGTCCCAAAATTTGATTCCAGTCATCTGAACTGCCAGTGACTTGGCATCCTGATATATGATACAGAAATACAAGGGCCTGACAAAACATTTCAAAGTTATTTTACTCCCAGATTTTACTGTGACAATCACTATTCATAAAAGTTATTCTCTCCTTGAAAGAATCTGATAATAATTCTCACTTAAATAATCTTGGTGTGACATTATCAGACAGACTGCTCAGAACTGGCCTTAATCTGCTCTGGCTAATAAAAACTTGTTGATTATAAACCAAGTTAATTCAATAAGGAGCATAATCTGCCCATTGAGATTGTTGGATGTATATAACAGGTGTAAATATTTGTATGCTCTTTTCAGTAGGAAATCGACTTCTGTTTGTAGGAGAACTTGGTAGAATGTTATTCCAATCCTTAGAAGACGGTTCCAGTACCTTCCATTCTCCTGTCGACAGGATCTTGGACAAAATTGCATACAAGGACAGTGGAAAAACTCCTGATTAATGCACCATCATATCCAACATCCAGTAGGAGCAGCCTACATGTGACAAACAGTCAACTGATGATGGATTTATCATCAGTGATGGAGAACCTAATTTGTATTGTCTGTAGAAAAGATGTTAGACAAGTAGTGCTGTGAATATTGAGATAAATAAGAAGGAACGTGCCCTTGCTGCAAAGAAAATAAAGGCTATCCTGGACTGATTTAGGCAAAGTATTGCCAGCTGGTGGAGGGAAGTGATCCTTCCCCTTTTGCAACTCTGGAGAGGTCACACAGGAGTACTGTGGACAATTCTGTGCTAAACAGTACAAGAGAGATATGGACATACTAGATAGAGTTCAGTGAATGGCCACAAAGACGAATAAGGAATTGGAGCATCTAACACATGAGGAAAGGCTGAGAGAGCTGAGACTGTTCAGCCTGAAGTAGAGGAGGCTCAGGGGGATCTTGTCAATGTATATAAATACCTGAAGGGAGGGAATGAAAAAGAGGAGCCAGGATCTTTCCAGTGGTGCTCCGTGGCAGGACCAGAGGAGATAGGTTCAAAATGAAACACAGGAGATCCTTTCTGAACATGAGGAAACACTTTTTTTCCTGTGAGGGTGACTCAGCACTGTCACAGGTTGCCTAGAGAGGCTATAGAGTCTCCATCCTTGCAGATATTAAAAATCCACCGGGACGTGGTCCCAGACAACAGACTCTGCTTGAGCGGGGATCCTGCTTGAGCAGGGAGGTAGGAGCGGATGACTTCAGAATTCCTTTCCAACCTCAGTCATTATGTGATTCTCTGATTCTATGAAAGTTTTGGTAAACTGTCCAGAAACCTTTAACAAAGTGTCCCAGGAGAATCCATTATTGAAAATTTAATTGGTATGTCTGTGTTCTCTACCTGCATTTCTAAAACGGAATAGTTTTGTTTTTCCTCCTACACATTAGTACCTTTAGCAACTCTAGAAATGTTTGCTTCATATAGTAAATAAATAAGCCACCCTGACCAAAACTCATTTATGAACATTTATCCAGGCAACTGGTACCTCCACAGATTATCATAGTTTACTATGAAGTCATTCTAGCATAACATTGCAAGAACATTTCATTGGTGTGGGATGTGAGATGTAATTGCTCGCTCACTCATCCATACTTTATTGTATCTCCACTGTGTGATTTCCAGTAGTTTCAATTTGTTTTAATAGCCAATTGAAAACCTTGGTTTCATCTCCCTGTACAATTTCCATTCACTTTCAATAGGATTTTCCTCTCAAAATACTGTTAGTCTTTTTTACATATACATTTCAGTGGTAGGCCTTCCCTGCTTTAATAAAATACTCTGGAGATAGCAAACAAAGGCTCTTGCATCTAACACTTCCTTTTATAGGACATTACCTCATGAGGTAATGTCCTTGCTGGCTGAAAGAAACACTGTCAAATGTATTTTGTTCATCTCATTGAATCTCCTAGAGGGTAGGTGTTTTTTTAGGTTTTGGGGGTTTTTTTTTCTTTTTTTTAAGACTGAGGAAGTGAGAAGAAGGATGGGAAATTCATATTGGAGACTTGCATAAGGAAGACATCCTAAGGAATTAATTGGTGCAGCCTATGTACTTCTGCATAAATTACTGATATACCAAGAACATCATATAGACACATCTGACAAGAAACGCAATAAATACAACAGTGGAGACACTAAAAAAATTGAGAAAATTTCACAGAGAATTTGATTAAAATCAAAATTATCTAATCAATAATCATCCATCTTATGGAGATCTCCAACTTTTATTCACACTAAATTTGTGTGTGTCATGGTAATTTTTATCTCAGCATTGGATTAGAGTGTTGTATCTCCTCCATCACTGCCTCCTTATGCCAGTAAATTAAATTATTCACAGTCATGTGCCTTCTCTGAAAGACTAGGGACATTCTTCAAGCTGACTACAAAATATTAATTATATTTAACATTTATACACTGTGTTTTGCATTGTTTGTTTTTTTATTCTCTAAAATGCTTTATCAATACCAACCATGAATTCAGAGCAGTCTAGAGTTATCTGAGACTGAAGATTGACCTTTGGCAATTACATCTAGGGACTGGAATGACTTCTGAGGAAAGATTATGCACTTAAAGAGATTGTTATTTTTTATTTTAACCACTGGTACTTCGGTTCATTTCAACCTCTAAAAATGTAGTTTCCTTATTTTTAAGCTTTGAGACCATCACTAGTAAAAGATCAGTATTAATATTTATGCTGAAATATTTGTGTCTTCCACAGTATCAGGGAAATAAATGTGTAATAATCTCCTAATCAATAAGTCTCTCTCATTCCCATTTTCTTCCCCTTTGAGTAGGGAGAGGGCTTAACAAAGACAGCCTGTTATAGATCTAGGGGGCTGCCCTGACCCTAAACCATGACACTTCCTTAGGCATATTCATTTCATATGAAGGCTTTCTTTTCATTTTGCATGTGTTTTTCTTCAACATATTAATTTCCTGTTCTTTTAATTTGTGAAAGAATTGATCAATACAACTCCAAGACTGTTATTCTTTAACTCATTCCTATATGTTGGTTTTCTCTAATTACAAGTATTCCATTTGGATTTTTTTCACTTTCTCCTGGCCTTTTGACATGTATGATTACATCTTAATAGTGCCCCATAGTGCCCCTCAGTCTTCATTGTCCCCATTCCTCATACCTGCCATCATATCATTTATATCGTATGCTTTCATTTGGCAGAAGTTGATAACCTGTATTTTCTCTACTAAATTATCATCACAGTATTTAAAAAATCAGGCATGAGAGCTGCTGCATTTGCTTTCCTCTGAGTCATCTACAGTAAAGACTAAGGACATAATGATTTATCATGTGAAGACCTTTTACGATACAGTGTTGAACTTAAGTGTCCTTTTCTAGCAGAGGCAGAGTCGTATCTTAAATGTTTTATGTATATTCTATTAACTTAGTTAAAACTCCCATAGATGTAAGAGAATATCCCAATTACATCAAAATTACACAATGGATTTGATTTCTCTCAGATCTTTTAAGATAAAGAAGATGCCAACTAAAGCAAGGTGGTTAGAATGAGTCTTATAATAACTGTAGTCTAAATTTTTGAATCATTTCTGTAGTCTAAATTTTAAGTGTTCATAGCATTATCAAAATATTTCTCTAAATCTTCCTTGAAACATGCACTTTATGAAAGTTCTGATTCAATAATACTCATCAGCATTGGGCAGTCATCAACCATGTGAATATTCCTGTCTCCTCTCTCTCCCTCTGGAACTGTTCATGTGAATTAAGCGGTAGAGACATATTCCTGTTCTTACCTTCATCCTTCCTCCAACCCATATTGAGAAATAGAATGGAAGAAAACAAACATATACGTTTCAAGAAACCCAGTATGTAAGCCATATTTGGACTAATGTGTTATTTGAAAAATAGTTTTACAAATATTTCAAGGTGTGTTACAATCTGTGTAAGTTATGCAGTGTGTACACAGGTGTATACAGAAGTACCTAGATTATTCTTTCTCCATACCACCTTGCCACCACTCCTCATTCCTATTGAAACCTGTCCAGAGGTTCCCATTCTGCAGTGAGGCGAAAAGAATTTGCGCACTTTTGATGAACCAGGTCCTATCTGAACAATAGCAAGATGCAGTCTTCAATTATCTAAGAGAAAATAACATAAAACCAGCAACAAGTGCCTAACCCTGCAGTCAGCTATGGGAAAATCACAGATTCAAGCTCTTGGCCTTCACCTTCATTGCTATGGAAATTCCTTTTAACCAACAGCCATTTAAAACACATTCACATATAAGAAATTAAAGATGACCATGGTTAATTCCTTAAACAGGTTCTTTTTTATTAATGACGAGTTTCTGTGTATTAATAATACTACAAAGGTACAAAAGCTGCATAAAGCTATTTAGCAGAGTCAAAGCGATGTTCAGCTATGGTCTCTGAAGCTGCAATGAATATGATTGAAGCCTTTTCACATTTGGTATTTCAGGCAGCTCAGCACCACACATCACTCATATCCACTGAAAGCAACAGATGAATTGCCCGGCATGGACTAGAGTTTAAATGACCTCCCTGCACAAAACTCCGATCTAAATCTCAAGGGCCATATATTAAGCTATTCTATGTCACTTGTTCATTGATTTTAAGCAGACATCAACCTTGAAAGAAGTGTAGACTTAAAACTGATGACGTAATAATTCTTGCGCACCTTCATTACTTGTGAATTGATTCTTCTTTTTTAAAGATAATTCTCGAGCAGCCGCTAAAGGAGAAAAAATCATCAGCAACCCAGTTACTCAGGATAGGAACATTCTGTTCATTTTTATAACTGTCTTGTGCTGAAATAAAAAGTATATTCAAGAAATATGGAAATAGTCAAAACTCACTTTCTTCTAGATTTTCTACAATGTACAGCTATCACTTAACCTTTGAAAATAAATTATCACACATCTGATTAAGTTATACCTTCAAACTTTTATTTTAATTTCAGGATCTTTTGTTTAAAGCTGCTAAGAGACCTCTATTTTTATTTTGGGTGCTTTTTGCACAGCTGAGTGTCTTGTATTCCTTCTTGACTGGCAGGTGATGGTCATCCCTTAGTCCTATAAAATTGTAACGCCCTGTTAAGACCAGTGAGATAAGCCAAGTATGACATTTATTGCTATCACTCTACTTCTGAAAAAAAAAAAAAAAAAAAAAAGTCTTCCTTTCAGGAACATGTAGCTAGACTTAAATTTCTTCAGTCAACATAACAAAATATTCAAATTAGAAAAATGGTACAGTCCAGTAGCCTCAAAAGAGATTAGAGTCAGAGGGTTAGGAAGAGCCAATAAAGAGATTTCCTGTGTTGGAGAGCATTGCACAAGTGTCAGGCTCATGTCACTGCTGTGATAGGCTAAGCACACCCATGTCAGAGACTTAATTAATTACACAGACACATTCTGAACACACGTCCTTGTTCCCTAGGGACAGGCTGCAACTCCACCTCTCTGACTGCTTCCCATAGTTTGTCATTCTCAGTCACTCTCCCTGAGTGGTATCCTGCTCTCTTTTTCCTCACTACTCTTTCCTTTCCTTGCTGTGGGTTTTGTGCACTTTCCAGAACTAACCTCTTTCTTGTCACTATTTCATGTACTTTGCCTGTGTGAGGGTCTTTATCTTACTCTCTTCTCACTACACATATCAGCAGTTTTGTGTATGTCCCATTCTATCTTTTCAAATAATCCTTTTCCTTATGATTATTATTCATTCACTTGATGAAAATGAGTTGAATATTTCCTTTGCTCCCATAATATAAGTTCATATGAATCAGAGAACACAACATGTTTCGTTTTTCTTTCCTATCTTAAGCTCCACTCTGCCTTTATCCTTCTGCATTCATTCCTCCTACATGCTGGAAGTTGGTATGTCCCTCTTTCCTTAAAATTACTGCTGTGACACTTTCTCTCATGTTCTTTAAGCCCCTTCTTCTGTCAGGGAAATAATTTAGTCTGACAATTCCCTTTACCGGAAGGATGGATAAAGGCAGCTTCATCATGTTGGGAGATGGTGTCAAATATCATAAATCACTTCTGTCTGAAGCCACTTACAAAGATGACTGAAACTATGAGCCTGTTGACGATATGCCAGAGGTTCTCTTCCGGTTTTTGCAGCAAACTACTGGCATCCAGGGTTTTTCCTGATATTTTGGAAGTGATTTAATACAGATGTTCTTAGTTACTTTTTTTTTCATACAATAGCCAGAGTAACAGGTAAATGACAATAAGTTTAGTGTATAGCCTTTCAGTTTCAACTATTTACAACATATCTATTATATCTAATGCTGCAATCATTAGTTTGACTAGAACTTTATTCATTTTACAATATTATCCTAGCAAATGAAAAGTTTTAACTGTTGCCAATCTAATTCTTTTGATGTGCAAAGTAATTATTATTGATTTCTTATTTGTAGGGCACTGCCAGGTAGAGGTAATTTCCTTTAGACTAGCAAATTGCTGCTAACAAATTTAAGAAGACAAGACCTTCAGGAAAGGAGCTAAAAATTAATCTACCGTGCATTAACCTTCAGTAAAGAGCAGGAAGGTATTGCTTGAAATTAAGTAGACCTCTCACTAAGAGAAAGAATCAATACCTGATTATGTTCCTTCTCCCGATCTCTATATTTTTCTCAGGTTTGTTTTTAATGTCTGAGATTCTTCACAAATGTAACTCCTTCTCTAATACCTGATGTATGTATGCTAAGCTTTGTAAACTTCCCCTTGGAAGTGAGCCTTTCAGTTACCCTAGCAGTTATCCTACTGCTTTCTCTGAGATTTACTTCCTCTTCTTATGATTTTATGACACTACTGACATTACAAAAGAGAGACTATTGATCTAGAGAGGAAGCAGACTGCTTTTTACATCACAGCTATAGCTCAGCAGCTCATTCTCTCTAAAGTGCAAATGCAATGACACAATTGATGACTGCTCTTCTTTTGTCCATCACTACTCCTTGACAGAAGAGCTTCCCTTACCCATCAGCTGAAATAATTATGGATAAAGAAATATTTATTTTTGTTATTTCAAAAAAAAAAAAAAAAGAAGCTAAAATGTAAGATAAACGAAACACAAAATTCTGCTAAATCCTTATTATAAAAAAAACCTGTTGATATTTTTAATTTGCAAAATTACTAGTAGATTTCTAAGCCTCATACATCACAAAAAGAACACCTTGTAATCCTTTAAACTTGTGTATGGAAACTCCAATAGGAGCTTAGGACTTTAGGGAATCTGAGGTACAGTAAATAATGGCTGTCAGTATCTACTAAAATATCTTTTCCCAAGCATATGTCTGACATCTTTGAATCTCTGCTTCTGCTTTTTGGGAATCCTTTAATGGCTTCTGTGAGAAAGACCATGATAGAATGCACATTTTTTCAAAATAACTGAAATAAATTACTCAGTAAATTTATTTATTTCTCCAAGTAAAGCAATAGCAATAACAATGGCCAAGTTTGTATTATTATTTATATATTTCGGTACTCCAGATAACTCACTGTACTAGCTTCTGCATATTGCTGTCTGTGATTAAACTAACATTGCAGTCAACTGTTTTGAGACACGTGCAAAGCACTTATCTATTGCACAAGCAAATATTATACTACTTAAAATCCTAAAATATAAGCACACAAGCATTCTTAATACTCTAACAATTGTTAGTGAAAGAGTAATAAACAGAACGTCAGTTTGACGAAATATCCACAAGAATATACTGTGTTTAATTTTATTAATTAATTGACATTACTGCTTTATTGATATGCTCCAAGAAGATGATTAATTTGAATAGTTATGGTGAATGTCATTTACAACTAGACATGATCACAACAATAATAATGAAAAATGCTTTTCAGTTTCAAGGGGCTAATGTGATATTCTAAAAGTGTTACATTCATTTTATTAATCTAGATAATCAGCTGAATCATGAGAAAATGCTAAGATCTCTGCACCCTTTTACCTTAAAATGCTTGAGTGTTTTTCAGTTGGATTCGAAAATTAAGAACGGCATTCCTGCTGCTTCAAGGAAATGAGAAAAAGGATTCTCCTGTTATTGCTGTAACACAGGTGGATTGCTGTCCCAAGTAATGATAACAGAAAGAATAGTGTAGTCTGAGTGTGGATATTCTTGCATGTGTACATATAATCTTAATTATGACTATGATAGAGGAATGTATATTATTCACACACAAGTTTTTTATACCAGTACACATTATAATTTTATTTGACATTTTCCACCTTATTTGTTTGCAATGTCTTTTTATTTCTTCAAAATATTCTAGTTCCCATCTCTGCTTCTGGATGAAATGTCTCTGCTTTATTCCAGGTTTTCACTGAAATGGAGGCAGTGGTGACTGTAAAATTTCCAATAACGTGTAAGTGAAATACACAACGCACTAACATAAAATACACTAATATCAACACAAAATAAGAAACATTAAAGGAAATGCTAGTTAACATTAAAACACTATTCATCTGTTGTATGAAATTAATTCCCTTCATATTGGATAGGACTCTGAACTGGAACAAAATGAACACTTCAGATCTTACTGCACAACTTTAACCAAGCAAATATGTGGTAAATTTTCCAGAGGTGTACTATAGGTGTTTTTTATTTTCAACGTAAACTTCTGTGAATCCAAGCTTGAGTTTCAGTTGTTGAGCAGACATATTTACAATGAAATTTTGAAGATCTCCAGCAGCAGTTTCAAAAGCAAAAAAAAGACACATCATTGTTAGGAATTCTTAAAAACATGGGGTTTGACATGACTATGCAATAGTCTTCTCCACTTGTGAAGATGGAGTAGTCAGTTTTTACCAACAATAAATCAGTCTCATTTCTCACTGATAAAGGCCTATAAACATTTTTCAGTTGTCTCTTTTGCATATTACCTGACATATGGCCTACCAAGATAAGTAATGATTTATACATTATAACGATATAACATAATCTAATAAAGACCCAAATTAAAGTGGAATTATTGTATTAGTATTCCAGATGCAACATTAGATGTAGTGTTAGGCAGCATAGCATTAAAACATGCTAATGGTCTAATGGTGCCTCTGTTGGAAAGCTATTTGCTGTTCACATTTTAATAGAGTAAACAAATAAATATGGAAATATTTGCCTTCCACAAGAAATTCATACTTACCTAAATTTTCAAAGTCCTATTGGAGATAGGGCTCTCCTAGTCACCAAATTTTGCAGGAAGTTGCAAACTCTTCTCATTTACATGGCTTCATTAGTATCCCTCAAATACCTGAAATGCATTTTCCATGAAGATTTTGACTGCTTGGGTGCTATCTATTTGCATACAGACTTCCATGATATGGGAAATGATTTTACAGAAACAGAGTGCTAGCATATATGGAAAATATCAGAGTCATACATCTCTAGCTGTTTTGTTTGCAGTCAGCACAGAGGTGTGCTTTGTTATAGAACATTGATATAAGTGACATTTGAGATGCTTTATGATAGCAGAAAGTATTTTCTCTCAATTTTTAATGGTTATGTCCCCAGTACTGTAGATTGCCCAATAGAAATAACTTGTGTGAATACTGTAGAATCAGAGCAACTGAAATACTTGAGGACCTGGATGTCAAATTCAGTTACCATGACTCAGTAGAGTTGCCACACAACCCCCTGGCAGAAGATAGCAAGTTGCATACCCTCCATTCAGCCACTGCAGATGTTAGTGTTTTCCTTCAGACTTCTTTAATTAAGGTTTATGTCTCTATGTTTGTGGCAGGCAGGCCTATACTACCAAGCTAGCACAGCTGAACTGAATCATGTATCTGAGACCTAAATTTTCTCAACTCAACGTGGTTGCAACCCTTTATAATGCATGATAGCAATAATGCCAGTGCATCCAGGCTAGTAATGTATAGGCATATATGGAATTTATAGTCTGTGGACTTCGGACCTTCCATAGCAGTCTGTGGTATTAGAATATGGAATTAAGTAGTTCTATGTTTCATTCTAATCCTAAGTGGCTATCCAAATGATTGCAAGTTTTTATCTTTTTTTTTCATGCGCTGTGAAATATCTGGCTTAGTGACATTCACAAGTATAAAAGGAGTTTAAACAGGAAAAGGCTTTTCAGTCATGTGTCCCAAATGTTTCATTTAAGGAAGGGAAACAGTTACAGGCACACAGGAAAGAATGAGTCTATTGAGGATTATAGATGATGCAATAGTCCTTCCCATGAACAGATTGATCAAAGAATATGTGGAAAATAAAGCAACTGGTGTAGCCTAAAAGTTACACAGCTATCGATCTACATAAATAGTTTCTCTGTTGCTATCTCCTACGATTAGCATCCAAACAAAAATTCTCCTTTTTTTTTTTTTTTGTTACTAGGCTATAAGCCTAAAGCCTTTTGTACTCATATACTCAAAAGCTGTGGTGGGAGAAAGAGAATATCTGTAGGAATGAAAAGCATTTTTAGGGAGTCGGTGATGTGATAGCTACACTCCCTAGCTGCTAAATCTATGAGTAAGGAAGAAAAAAGTCCACTGACTTCTTAACTTTAATGTGTGATTCCTGTGTGACCTAGTCTAGGTGATCCTGCTCTGGCAGGGGGGGTTGGACTGGATGATCTTGCGAGGTCCCTTCTAAACCCTGGCATTCTGTGATTCTGTGATTCTGTGATAGAGAGCACTGAGCCCTCACCCTTTAATGGCAGGAAAACATCTGTCATACCTCTGATGTTTTAGTGCTTTCTCTCTGAGCTGCTTTCCAAAAGTGTATACAGCTGGACATAAAAGGCATACTGGGAAACAGATATCATGTTTTTCAGACATGAAATGGCTCATAGTCTTGAAAAACAGTGACAAGACAAGCACTCAGGTGGATATTAAGATCAGAGACTTATGAAGAGATGCTAAGATCAATGCTGCAGCCACCCACACACCTTAGATGAAGTTGCCAAATGGTGCA
Organism: Baryphthengus martii; assembly: GCA_013396935.1. Lineage (NCBI taxonomy): Eukaryota > Metazoa > Chordata > Aves > Coraciiformes > Momotidae > Baryphthengus > Baryphthengus martii. The sequence goes on from VWZK01006805.1 coordinate 113,096, forward strand.
CCCAATATGGAGAAAAAACAATGACTGGGCTAGTAAGGTAATAAGGGTTGCAAAGCTGCTAAGCATATGAAAACTCACTTAAGGAGTCAGTGAAATCTACCTTGGTGGTAGAGTTCCCTATAAAAATTTGAGAGCCATCGTATTCTCAAAACATGACTTCCTATATTCTTTTGTAGGAAATCTGAATTCTTACCGTATCATCTGATTAATAGATCCAGTGACTAGATCCATCAAAAAGCTAATATGAAACTTACTGAAATTAATATTAAAATCTAAACAGATGATTGCTTATAATTTCAATGATAATGGTTCATTTTATTTTAAACTATAAACCAGATGATTATTTGTTGCACAGAAGCTGGTGTACCATATAGTCAGAAAGGCAGAGCGGATACTAAGTCACTCAAAATACAAGTAACACATCATGCAGGTAGTGAAAGAAAGGCAATCAATGGCCTAAATAAGATAGCATTTCACTGAGAGAAGAAATTAATTTTAAAAAATGAAATTACATCCTTTAACTGACATTTCTCAATAAATGTGTTTCAATTCTGTAGTAAAACAGAAAAATTTTGGCAATTTAATTGTGACACATCAATTTAAAGTATTTTATATTGTCAAATAATGTTAGTATTTCAATGAAAAATCATATCAAATTTTTTTCTCTCTATGACAAATGTATTTCACACAATATGATCCTTGAAAAATCAAAATAAGAGAAAAATGGCTCCTCTGTATTTTCATTCCAGAGAAAAAGACAATTCAGAAATACTATATCTACCTACAAGATGTGTTTAAAAACATTTTCTGTTCCTAGGTTATGAGTCGTGATTGGCAGGTCCAAGGCTACGATATAGGGAAAAGAGGGAATTTTGTTTTCGGTTTTTTTCCCATAGTACTTCATTTGATAGTATTAGATCTGTACTGTTTGTATTACGGTGATAATCATAGAGTCCAATCGAAACAAAGTCCTGTCTTCCTTTTTGTCATATAGTTAACAATATCTCCTTGTCCTGATGTGTTTAGGTTGAAACGAAAGCTTTCTTCAATAGTCAAACTGAAAGCCGGGCTAGAATTTATAAAAGCCAACTAGGGCACCTTTGTTCTCAACGGTAGATCAGACATCCCAGAGCTACTGGAAAGCAGATTAGTACTAAAACTCAAACAGTGCAGTGCCAAATTTTAAAGCACCATGCCAGCAATTCAGGCATCTCACCTTGGGAGCCAATATTTCTGTATAGTACTGCAATACATAGTTCTATAGTTCAGTTGTACAGGTTGTTTCTAAAGCATCATTAACTTGGCACTCTGTTGCCTCTATTTGGTGTCTCCTTACATTTGTACCTGCTCCTGGAAGAAAAAAAATGATATAAGAAGATGCCAGGACACACAATAGACAGTCCTGTTACTTTGCATTTTTATTGATATATCAATAAATAAAAAAATCTCCCAGGTGTGAAGCAAAAACCTCATCACATAAGGTTATTCATGATCCACAGTCATGATCCACATTTCAATTCAGTCACCCCTGAGAGTATCTTCTACACAAGGCCAAAAACGGTACCTTGACTAAAATGAAAAACTATCTGTTTTCATAACCAGGTATCTTTCTGTTTGATCATACTGATTTTGCTGGTTTTCGAACATCTGATTTCACTGGAAATGTTGCTCAGAATTCACTTTAATGTTTTTATATTGTTTTATTCTAATTCTTGTGATCAAATCATCCATCGTCAAATGAGCCATCATCAGAGTCCTGTAGAAATCATAGCTTTTGTTACCTGCAAAGTATTTTTTCATACATGTTGCAGTATCACTTCAGTAACTGCAGTTAAATCTAGAGGAATACTAAACTAGTAGCAAAGCAGAAGCGTTGCCAAGTCAAGCCAGTTTTGACTTGAATTTCTGCTCCATGATTGCAAGTGAAGAGTACAGTTACTGTCATCTCATCTGTGCTGTGAAGATAGTAACAATTGTGGAGAAGCACTTTGTGATCTAAGAGTGTGAGACCAGAAATTGAGAATTTGATTTAGAAAATCAATCTTAACTTCCTATTGTTACCATTGTTGGGGTGAATTGATGATATCTATGATCCACTACATCACAGGTCATATCCGCCTAATCCACAGTATAGATAATAGCCTCTGAATGGTAATACACTGAGATAAAAGAAAACAAGGCAAAAGTGAAATACCTTCAAAGCCCAACTCCTTTGTGTATTATATGCAGCACAGCAAATATTTACATTTTAATTTAAATGCAAATGAAAAATGCATAGTACATTTAAAAGACAAAACTCCTGATCTACAAACATTCCTTTCTACATTAAAATACCACCACAAAAGACAGAGAGAGAAAATGTATTTTTAATGAACTGGACAGATAATGGAGTCATTTTCTCAAATGGTGAGTTCCTTCATTCCCACAAGTAGTATAATCATCAAGTTCTTTCAGATACTGTACTTATTTCATATACACAAATGAAAAGCATATTCCTCATTTAGATGCTTTGTGTTTCTTCAGATAATGACAACATTGTGGAACCAATTCAATCTGCAAATGGATACAAAATTTAGTGCTATTTACTGTTGTCACCCAGGATTACTAACTTCAAAATAGTTCTGATTGGTTTAGTCTATGGCCGAATGAAAAATTAAAATCCAAATACGTTTTATGGCGGTATATGTAAAATAAATTTGTATTATAATAAGCTCTAAAAATGAGATTTTGAAAATATCTTTCAGATCTCCTAAACTTTATACATCTACAGAAAAAACATTTTACAGATTTTTTTCTACCGTATTTTTAAATTTACTTACTGTAGGAGAGCTGTGACAATCTGATTTTCACTATTTTATTGCAGACTCTTTTGTTATATATGAGTTAGAATAAAACCAAGCATAGTTTTCCCTATTCTTTATACTTCTTATGCTGCAGGTTAGATGGGAGAAACATGGGATGAGAACATTTTTCTCCCATACTTGCCATTTGTGCTGACTGGGCTTGAATCAGTGGTACTACATCCTCCATCAAATACAGGAGGTCTACCGTTTGACCTCTTAATATACAGAGTAGAGTAACTAATAAACTTCTTGATTTGAGCTTTATAGAGTCAAGTGTGCAAGAAGTTACGTTCACAAACGCATTACACTGTCATTGGATGTGAAGTGTTGAAATGGAAATGTGGAGTATTCAAATACAGAATACATCCAGGCAGGTAGTTAAAGAAATCAGTACAACACTTTCTCATCAGAAGTTAGTGCCAGGAATCAAAAAGAGTGCATTGAGATCAATGATCTTTCACCCTCCTGTGAAAAATAAATGCACAAATATTCCTGTACGTGTTTACCTGAATTGACAAATTGATCTGATATTTAGTGAAGTAGTAAAGATAGGGAAGTGGAGAATTAATATAGTCACAAAGAAATGAAATTGTTGGTTTGTTCATTCATCACAACAAAACCCAAAAGACATTTTAAGAAAATGTGAAAACTAAGCAAAAAGCAGCTTGCATCACACAAAACAGCCTAGGCCTGATATTCCAGGATGTAATTTCCATGATTACAGTATAGAAAAAAATAAAAAGAAAAAAAAGTACTTATTAAATGCAATTATATCTCTCCTTTCTGCATTGCTAATAGTACAGATATTAGCAATGATTTAAAAAGCAGAGTTGTGTAAGTAAAAATCCTGTACAAATCATAACATTTAAATTATTGAGATTTCATGCGCCCTAAGTTTTAATAAGTATACTTTGGTTTTGTCAAGTCCTACCTCAGTAACAGGATAATATAACTCATCTGATAGTAGGTAGCTGTTTCTCTTGATTCAATATAAAGTTTAGAGTAACTCTCTTAAAATTTGACAGTAGTCCTTGATTAATGCCTATAATGCACTGAAATTATTTTGGCTTGATCAACCTATTTTTTTGAAATTAATTTTAGACAAAAAAAGTATATCAATGATACAAAGTAAAAAAACATGGTCACTTGAAGACAGTTTACTCACAGTAGAAAGGTCTGTATTTCTCTCATGTCTTTTTTAACATTTTCTGTCAGGCAGGATGAGATTCATACTCCTTTTTGGCAAGAATCTGTTCAATTTTGAAAATCAGTCTCCGAATCACGCAAGTAATCATGCATCTACTATGCTTACAGAATGCCTGGAGGACCAGTAAAACAGAAACCTCTAAACAACACGCCAGTTTCAGCCTTGAATAAGATCTCAGAGCTGACCTACTGTCTACAGTTCAGAAGAATAAATAACAAATCCTTCATGAAAAACAGATACGGACCCAAACTGTTTCAGCTGCTTGACGTCAAATCTTAGGTCCTTGTTATTCAGAACTAATGCATTTCATCTGTTCATGCGGAAAGTGGAAGGATTCAGAAAGAATCACAAGCATTTCATAAGAAACAATAAAACTAGCTCCACTCTCATCATGTTTGTTCTGCCCAATTTGTCTCACTTTGTCAATGTTACCTGTCTTTCCTCACAAGAATAAAGGTCAGATCCATATAACTTCAGTTTCACTATTAGTTGGCTGATTCTCATTAAGAAAGCTGCTTCACTGAAGGTAAAAGCAAAATAGTAATAAAACTCTAGAGGACTGGAAAAGAGTTATTTCCTTCAGAAACTTAAGCACACGGTGTTCTGGGCTATGTGATTTCTAAAGAAATTAGGATTTACTGTTAGGACATCTTCTGAAGCAAAGTGGAGGTAAAGTCGTGCTTCCCCTTGATAATATCAGACTTGGAGAGAAAGAAATATTTTGAGTGATACCAAATATTTATGATTTTTTTTCTTTCTCAATTCTTTTTTTAAAAACTTAAAAATTAGTTTTGATTTCAAACTGAAATTTCTAATTATTTTGTTTAGAAATCAGAGATGTAAAAGCATTAGACTCTGCAAAAAAGTAGGCTGTAGTTGCCCAAGATTGGATTCCCTCGTAAAAGAGAGACATTGAAATATTGATACATTATTAAAGATAGTGATGCAAATATGTTAAACTAACATTAATTTTGCAATTGCTGTTTAAAAAGATCTTAACATTGCACCATGTCTTATTATTTCAAATCTATTTCTAGAAAATTGAAATTAAATTAAAAAAAAATGTGCTCACAACAAAAACCAATAAGCAACAGCATATTCAACATTCCCCATTTGCAGCACCTTCTATAAGAAACAGTCAGAAACCCCAAAGGCATGATAGCATCATTTATTGAGAGGAATACTGTAAAATGCAGTGTTTATATAAGACTTCAACCAACAAACATTTTCATACTGCTTTGCAATTGCTCACATTGCTGTGGGAAATGAACCAACAAGGAATTCTACAAAACATTCTTGATAACAATCTCATATCAACCAACCACTTAAAGGCAGAATTTTATAATAACATACAAGAAATTTGGATTTACTTTCCCCATGTGGAGTCATTTTATGGAACTGAGAGCAACAGGGAAAGGCATACGAGAAAATCTTTGAATAACATCTTGAGTGTGATCTCGTTAAGGTTTTTCAGCAACTGAAAGAGAAGCTGTATCCTAAAGTTAGAAAGAAATATTATTAAGTGGTAGAGATGGTAAAAATGAAAATCATCTGCTGATAGAAAATACGCATTTCCCCTGAATAATATTAATGGTCTTTATTTTTGTTTCTTGCACAGATTTGCAGAGTAGACTATAGTCCAATACATTAACTGAAAAAGTACTTGGACTATGTACTTACCAGTATATAATTATTTATACAGAATTATTAGGCCTTAGAAAGAAGAATCAAACGTGAAAAAAAAAAGAGGTGAAACGTAGAATGAAGAACTTTGCTCTGTGTAATATTTCAATTGTTGAAAAGAAGACAGCTAGCATTTACTTCAATCTGTCAAGTGAAATGAGACAGAAAATAAAATATTGCCTTCTCTTCATCTTATGTATAGAAATTCATCCTCATGCTCCTGTAATTGCTTTCTGGCTCTTGTCTCATTTAGCAGCTGAAAATCTGCAAGAATGACATGGAAAAGAAGGAACTGGTGTTTTGTTGCGAAGAAAAGACCATCAGACTTTTTATATATATATGAGGTGTAACAGAAGGTCCCTGCTAGCCTCCACACCTGCTAAATACCCACACATTTTCTGTGCACATGGCAGAGCTAAAAGAGATAGAGCCAGAGATAATTAGAGGTTCTTTTCTGTAGCCAGTAAAGCCAAAGCTGATGCTTTCAAACCTTCTCCCTAAGGTTTATCTTCTTAACTTCAGCAACAAAGGATGACACAGATGACGGATAGATGAAAAATGAAAAATCATAAACACCTCTGCCTGTATCACTACCCAGAAATATCAAAAATACACTCCAGATCCTTGAAAAGCATTACCTGGAATATATTATATTTTGGCCACTGGCAGATACAGAAAGTGGAAAGCAGTCACACATCACCCAGGGATCACCAGCTAGGACTGTCTGATGGCTCAGTTTCATGTGAATATTCTCCATCTGTTTCAGCTACCACTGCTGTCAACTGACAAGCTGTCCACTCTAGTCCTCACTATCTTAACCAAAAATAATTAAAAAATCACAAGTGACAAGATGATTCTTTACTGCTTAGCATCATTTAGTAGATGTAGGACAATGTTGCTGTTCTGTGTATATTTTGCAAGGCTGAAAATGGCTTCTCCAAGTAGAAAGCAATAAGCAGCCTAACTGTACTATTTAGTCATAAGGGGCATTATTCCTGCTGTTGTAAGAATTGTTACAGGATTATAAGATTAGCAAGACATCACCTCAATCTGTCATTTTGGCACATAGAAATGTATTTCCTGTTGATATCTCTACAAACTATGACAAAATATTCTGAAGCATAAACATCTGATTAGCTTAATTCTTCTAAGATTTTATTTCCCTGTATGAATGCAAGTGGTTTTTTACCTTTCCCAGCTCTTCTAGTAATCCATTTGTGCTCTGTGAGTTAAGGATAACCACCAGATACAGGTGTGCGGACTTGTTCAGCCGATTCTCCTCCACGAGATTTAGACAGTCTGGATAATTTAAAACCATCTAACCAACAGAATCGGTGTCAAATAGCCTTAGATTGTCTTTCCCATATCAGAGGTTTTGTTTCCAGTACTATGGGTTTCGTTTGTTTCTATACTACTGTTATTAACCAAAATGCTGTCTTTGATTAGAAGAGATTGGTTTTCCATGAAATATTTTAGTAACCTAACAAAAATAGATATATATATTGGAAAATACAATGGTAGCCAATGAAGTTTTAAATGCACTCATAATGCTTATGGAAATACATTTGCATAGCATTTTCTCACCCTGATAGCTGCCAACACACAAGCTATGTTTTACATTAATTCTCCACAATTACCACTCCATTCCAGGACAATGATATCAAAATACCTGATTGGCTGCTACTATTCTGAACACAGTTTTAATGTACTTGTCCCTTTGTTTTTAAAACAACAACAAAAAAAAAAAAAAAAAACAACAACAAAAAAAACCCAACTCAACAAATATCTACTTTTCATTTTGTTTTTCCACAATAAATCTGTGTCACTTAGGGGAGGTACAGATGCTGAAGACTTCTATTCAGTCCCATGGACCTGACTAGCATGAAAAAAACCTGCAGGAAACAGGTAACCCAGAGAAACATGCTTCAACAGATTCTCCTTTCAGAGCTGTAAATGCTGTTGCTCTGTTTTTGTTAACTGGAACGAAAAATGCTAACCACAAAAATATGCTATGACAATACTCAGAAGAGTATTGCTTTTGTGCAACAAAAAACAGTGCAGCTTTTGTCAAAGAAATAAAATCAGGACAATTTGACAGCCTCACAGTCAGGAGTGAGATCTAGTTTTATTTTTATTTTTTGTATTTTTTGCTGTCTTAGAAGTTTGACTTAAAATTCAGTTATCTTAACTGTAATTGGTATTTTATATTCTCCTCATGAGTCTTTGTTGCTGGATTCATATCTTTAATTCAATAAATCAGAGCTGTCATGAAACAGTTTTAGCATTATTATCCTTCACAACTACATTTGCAGTGTTTTATCACAGCTGGAAGCCAATCAATGGTTCTTACCAGACATTTTGGTCATTACATCAAAGGCTTAAAGTGAAAGAACATATCCGTTAATCCATTTGTGTACTTGAGCTTTTTTTTTTCCTACAGTGTATCAAATCAAATTAAAGTGGATATACAACAGATGTCTTTTACGTGCAGTCATCTGTGTCAAGACAACTGGTCTATAGGGTCACAGTACTGATTACTCCCTTTAATCCTCGCATACTCCTTTGTGCAATTTCTTTACCAAGCTCCCAGCTGGAAAAACTATTGATTTTCACAATTTTGATTCATTGTGACAACAATGATCTGTTAACTACAGAATTTACATGAAGACTGTAAGGATTTGTGTTTAAGGCATTGTTACAGTGCTCCAATATCAGAAAGATAGAGATCCCAAAATAAAAAATTCTGAACAAGATAAACTGAATACTTTCTTCCCATCAAATCACTGCAAGACTCAACAAATCTATCATTCTGCTCAAGACAGGATTAGCCAAGAATACAATTATTGAGAAACATTTTTAAACTGTTTCTTAAAGACCCTCAATGTAGGAGATATTACAGTCTTCTCATATGAACTGTAATTGTGCTTTAGTCTCTAGCATCAGATAATCATTTCTACGGCCCAGCTGAATTTCCTTTCATGTAGTTTAAAATCTATTTTAAAGGGCCAAGTAATAGATTTTCATGCCCTTAAAGACTATTATCATATCATCTTTATTTAATTTCCGCTTCTTTCTGCTTCAGTTTCATTTTATTCATTCTTTCTCTATGGATAATGCTAATGTCATATACCAAGATCCAACAGGTCAAAGAAAAAAATCATTGAAAGTAGCAATCACTTTGAACAATCATCAGATCTTCTACACCAACAGAATAAAGCCAAGGCTTCTAAAAGACTCTCTTTATTTGTGTTTATATAACAATCTTATGCTGTTGCCTTGGAACCAGGCAAGGAAATGAGTGTGCTGTATGCTTAACTTCCTGCCAAAACATACTGATAATATTGGAAATAAGGGTAGTGTAAAATGATGTCAATAAGTCAAAATGCTGTGACCTAAACGTATTTATAGATCTTAGATACATAAATAATGGAGGCACCAACTGAAGTTTAAACCTTTTCTGTACTCACTGATGATGATAGAATTATTTTTGCTCATATTTTTTTACACTTAAATAACTAAAGAGAAAAAATGATTGTACTTTCTAAGATAGTGTTACTTTGAGTGACAAATAAAATAATTTCTAAACCTAGTGTCTCATGCATTTACCTTAAGAACTCCACAGAGAACCTTTCAGAATAATACCAGGGAATATGTTTTTAGGTGAGTCAGCTATTTCTGTCCTTGATTTCACACAACCGTTGTAAAGTTAACAGTTACAGAAGCCAGACTTACACTTCAATGTCCATTTGATTCTATCATTTGGCCTTCCTAACAAAATAGCTCAACACAAGACAGGTGGCCATTTCAGCGAATGGCACTTGTTTAGCATGGGAAGAGCATATTATACTTGGAAGTAAGAGTTCTGAATTGCAGAAAAATGCTGATTCTTGAAACAGAGTTGGTAGAAAATGAAATGTGCATTACAGAAATAAGCCTCTATATTGTTCTTCATTTTAGCTTTGGGGCATTTGTTATTGTGACTGTTACTGTGTGGTTTTGATGCACTATAAAACCTAGTTGTCTAAAACCTGGCAAGCTGACAGTCATGTCTCTCACTAAGTGTTCAAAAGTAATGCTTAATTAGTGCTGAGCTGCAGAAAAAAAACATTTTTGTATTCACAAGACTTCCCACACAAGATGTAATGGATTCATTGTAATTATCATTTACAATAAGCACTGCTTTAAATCCTAATTGCAGCTGAACTTGAGAGCTCTTTGATTAGTAGGGTGATCTGGAGTTGTGCTACTTGGTTTGTTTTTCTTTACTACATGAAAATGAAGCTACCAGGCCTTTTGTAAACCCAGACCCTACAATGTAGTTCAGAGTTTGTATGCAATATTGTACACTTTTGGGAAAGTAAAACTAAAGAGAAGAACTACAGCTATTTTTTCTGTGTTTACCAATTAAAAAAAAAAAATTAGAAAATGTGTGATGAATATGTCATGATAACATATTATATAAGCTATATACCCATTGTGTATAAAAAATTACTATTTTTAAAAAATATATCTAACCGCACTTCATTGTAGAAAATATTCCCATGACTGATGTTGCTTCTATGCCACTCTCCATTATTTTTGAAAGGTCATGGAGAATGGGAGAGGTGCCTGAGGACTGGAAGAAAGCCGATGTCAGTCCATTTTTCAAAAAGGGCAAGAAGGAAGACCCAGGAAATTACAGACCAGTCAGTCCCATCTCCATCCCTGAAGAGGTGATGAAACAGCTCATTCTGGAGGTCATCTCTAAGTATGTGGAGGAAAAGAACATGCAGGAAACAGGTAAGCCAGAGAAACATGTTTCAACAGATTCTTCTTTCAGAGCTGTAAATGTTGTTGCTCTGGTTTTGTTAACTGGAACAAAAACCACTCCTGGTGGTTATCCAGGACTGTTCAGCATGGATTCACCAAAGGGAAATCATGCTTGACCAATCTGATAGCCCTCTATGTTGATGTGGCTAGCTGTGTAGATAAAGGGAGAGGAGTGGATGTCAGCTACTCTGACTTCAGCAAGGCTTTATGACACTGTTTCCCATAACATCCTCATCAGTAAGCTCAGGAAGTGAGAGTTAGATGAAGGGACTATGAGATGGATTGAGAACTGGCTAGTTGGAGACCTGTTACTAATAAAGTTCCCCAGTGATCAGTACTAGGTCCAGTCTTTTTCAACATACTCATCAATGACCTGGATGAAGGGACGGATTGGACCCCCAGCGAGTTTTCTGATGATACAGAACACCCTGGAGTTCTGGCGTACAATAAATTAACCATGAGACAACAATGTGCCCTTGTGGCCAAGGAGACTAATGGTATCCTGGGGTGCATTAAGAATAGTGTGATCAGCGGATTGAGGGAGGTTCTTCTCCGCCTCTACTTGCCCTGGTAAGGCCGCATCTGAAGTACTGTGTTCAGTGGAGGGCTATAAGAATGATTAAGGGACTGGAACATCTCTCTTGTAAGGAAAGGCTGAGGGACCTGGGGCTGTTTAGCCTCAAGGCTGAGTGGGGATCTTACCAACGTTTATAAATATCCGAAGGGTGAACATCAAGAGGATGGGGACAGTCTCTTTTCAGTGGTGCCCAGTGACAGGAAAAGGGGCAGTGGGCAGAAACTGGAACACAGGAAGTTCCACCTAAACATAAGGAAAAACTTCTTTACTGTGAGGGCAACAGGGCACTGGCACAGGCTCCCCAGAGAGGCAATGGAGTTTCCTTTTCTGGAGACTCAAAACACACCTGGATGTGTTTCTGTGCAATCTGCCCTAGGTGAACCTGCTTTGGTATGGGTTTGGTCTAGATGATCTCCAAAGATCCCTTCCAATCCCTACCATTCCATGGTTCTGTGAATATCTGTATCAAGGCTAGCAAAAAATGAAAACCAATAAGGACAGTACATCAAATGGTCAGCTTTACAAAACATAAAATACTTAGAGCCCATTGCCATATTAAGTCGTGCAGTTGATACATTAACTACAGGGAGAGTTGGATCTATCTCTTACGTTGGGGAAGTCCTCATATCAAAGGCACGGTGAGACGTGACTTATCACATATGATGGCAACTGTGGTCATGCACACAGCTTCACTGCACCCACAGTACCCAAAAACCCTCACATCTTCAGAGAGCCCTGCCTGTAGTCAGATCTAATTTTGTTTGTGATGTCAGTTATGGCATCACCTCCTTTAGAATCACTGGTTTATTCACTTCATATTGAGAATCCCTACAGCAAAAGCATTGACTTTAGTGGAGTTACAATGCTAGAAGATAAAAATAAGAGCAGAAAGAGTTTTATTGATGAAATAGCTGTAGTGCTGATTAACAACCTTAACTCAAGTTCACTGATTTTCCAGTTGCTTGTTAATTATGTTGTGTGTTTTCTATGAGTAATAATTTTATATAAATATATGTGAGATTCTAGAATAATGAAAGCTGGAATAAGCTTATTTTCTTCTAATCTAAATCCAGAGAATCAGCTTCTACTTAGAGTCACACAGCTGTTAATTTGGAGTAGCTTTATCAGAATCAGTGGTGTCTCTTCGGACTTGCAGTAGTCCAAAAAAACCCCCACTATTTATGCCCTTATGGCAGGAAAACATTCAGTTTTTTCTCTTCTCTGGCCCTGAAAAAGCAACGTGCTCAAACTCTCCCCAGATAGTGGTATATTCTCTTTTGAATTATCTTGGAACATTAGATGAACATTTTTCTATTCAGCTTAATGACAGAATAAACACTATTAAATTCTACTTTGCCTCTAAATACACACACATACACAAATAAAAACAGTTTTGTTCCAAAAAGAACTAGAAAGACAATATTCCATTCCTTTTGTGACAACATTTTACCATGGCTATGCTATAAAAACAAACCAGTGGGACTTAACAAACAAGTGGAGATATGATGAGAAACAGTCAGATAAGACGTATTTATTCATTACTTATGTGTACGTGGTATTGCTATATTCCATTGGAACTTAACTGTCAGAGGATGCATTTTCATTCAGATCACTTTTTACTTGCCTTCCTTTTACTTAATGAGATCTGCTGCTAATATTTTCCTTGCACCTTCCTTAGAAAATGTCTTCTTTTATGTGTGAAAAACAGAGAATGAAAGTGATCCCAGATTTTAGAATACGACATGATACTGTTTTTAACTTGCTATTTAATTTGGTTTAATTTAAGATACTTAATTTTAATAGACTGAGACAGAATTCAGTGTTATTAATATAAAAGCTTTCATGAGGGCCATAGGATCCAATACCTATAGGCGTGAGAAGACTTTAGTCATCTAACTTCAAATGTAAACTGTGAGGATAGGCTGAGGGACAGGGGCAGGTTCAGCCTAGGGCAGAGGGAACTTACGGGGCAGGCCTGGCAGCAGCCCCCAAGAACCTGCTGGCAGATCACTGTGCTGTTCTGTATGCCATGAACCTACAGAAAAAAAAGCATAAAACCTTTAAGATATATATGCAGTGTATTTTATCCCTCTGGAGTTAACATTTCTGTACGTTTCTAAATGCATTAACCAACTACTTCAGAGCTGTAGTAAAGTTTTCAATTGAAAACTCTCTCAAGGTTTTCCAAGTTATTCAGTCTTGGTTTTGATCTCATGTGACCTCTACCACATCAGTTCATCTCATCTGTAGTTAAAAGCGTCCAAAATAGTGAGCTAAAACCATTTTATCCTCCTGTAGTACTCCAGGTGATGCCAAGTGTAAGACATCAATGAAGTTTATCTCCAGAATTCAGAAAGCATTGTTTTGAGTAATTAAAATGTAATGCTTTATAGACTGTATACCTAAATCAGCAGTTTATAGGAATAATAGGAAACAGGTAAACCTAAGAAAAGCACATATTTCTCTACAACTTCTTGTGTTACAAAGCAGACATCACAGCTATCTCTTTGGGTTTGGACACTGTGAGTGCACAGTGCACAGTTGAAATTCCCTTCACAAAGCCAATAAGCAGCAGTTTATCAAAAAATGTAAGCATTTATCTGAATAAACAAATTAATCTCTAATACTACAATACGAGATAAAATGAGGTGGATGCCTAAATTCTTCTGGATGCATTTCATTGGCTTAGAGATTTTGTTCTAAACATATCAGAGATTATTTTTTTCCACTAAGATATCCCTCAGTTGAGAGCATCTGAAAACAGAGAACTGAAAACATTAGCAGAAAATTAATCATAATACAATTTCAACTGAATAGATAAAATACCTTTCAGGCTACAGCTCTAGTACATTCAGATGAGTATCCAAACCCACAATTCATCATTTATTTAATTTACTTCTAAATGCTATGAGATTACAGCCAACATTTTTTTCTCCTAATACATTAAGAAGATGAGATTATGGACCAATAAATACTGATAGCGTTCCTCTAGCTGTTCCAGTCAGGATTTTTAAAGCCACATCATGGCTACTTTCAGCTGAGGATATCAACAGCCTCAATAAGAAAGCATGGGGTTTAGTTCTGCCCTTTTAAGATGTCCTGTTTCTAAAGCAAGTCAATCTCCAGAACGGTCGCTTAAAGATTCAGAAATCTTTATGAGAATTGCTTTGGCTCTCTTTTTTTCACGTATTTGAATTAAAATAAATAAATAAAGTCAGAATTTTTACAGAAAGCTGACCCCTCAGATAAAGAAAAGTTTGTTTTCCCCACCGGTACAGAACGCTTCAGTTTAGGCTGACAAGCGTTCAAGAGAATTAATGTCAAAATACACGAAATACTGGAATTTGAAGTTCATATATAGTTTAGGTGTACAGGTTTGATTATATTGCTCTGAGGTTGAAGATCAGACAATATTATTTTGTGGCAGACTAGAACTGTTTCTTACTTTTTATGGTTTTCCTAAGTGAAAGCCAAGGAGAACACTTTCATCAGCCAGGTAGGATACTCCATAATGCAATACATTTTTATCTTAGTGAAATTAACTCAGTGTCTTCCCAAAATCCCGTGTTTCGGTAGCAGCTATCCATTTCTCTTAACTAATACAATCTGTCCAGATTTCTCAGGTGTTCCAGTTGCGTGGGAATCATTCCTAGTAATCACTTTTTAAATAGCCATAGGCTTTCTTTAGTCTACAACCCTAAGTTTTCAAGGAACAAAATAGTTTGACAGGTTTTCAACATTTGTGCGAACACTCTTCATACCAATTATGTTTAAAATCATGAATTCCTATAAGAGTTCTACATTATCACTTATCACCCTAATGTTTGATTCTCTCTCATATAATTAATTCTTGAAGGATAAAATTTCCTCCACTAACTTTATTTTAAGAAGCCTTTTCCAAATATCTTTATTTGTACTTAATAGCAACTTAAGCCTTAACAGTGAGTTTTAAAAATGCATGTAGTTATACTCATGAATTTTTTAGTGATTTTGTCATTTTATGAATTAAAACAATATCTTTTAAAATTTCCAATTTCAGCATTGTATCCAGTGTGATATGAGACTCATACCAGATCTTACTGAGCTGTATTTTTTATTTCTAGAATCTTTTTCTACAAGTATCTTAATTTCCTGAGTACCATGAGATTTGTCATTTTTTATTGTATTCATAATGAGCACTGTTCACACTCTGTTTGTATCATATCCGTAGGATTCATTGAACTGTCACACTTTAACCAGAGTTGTTTACTGAGACTGCCAAATATTGACACAAACCACTAAAGCCCTTTGAAGTCTTGCTAGTTCTACTTTTTGTCAAGGTGCATCACACTTTATGTCACACTTTAATCGCTACTGGTCATATTTCTTGAGATTCTCTGGCTTTCCTGAGAGGTTTTTGTGAAGTGTTCTTGTGAAGTACTTGGTTTCCTTCTCTTTTAACCCACATGGAATGGATAACTGAATAAAATAAAACTGAAAAAGTGAAACAACACCTAGATGCCATTGTTGAAGTAGTTGGTTTCTTTGCATTTGGTTTGTATTTCTTTTTTTTTTCTTCTCATTATTTTTACTCCAATCTCTTCTCTGTAAGAACTTGACAGCATTTGAAAACTTATTCCCCTGTAAATGGTCATAAAATCTCCCACTGATTTCAGTCAGGAAAATTACCATTCTCCCCCAGAAGCTTCCCAAACAGGACACTGATGATATCAGCTCTCTAACAGGAAAAAAGAGGGAGAAAAATCTTGTATAATGCAAGTCCTGAAGACCTTGCCAATGTATACCTGCATGAAGTAGATTGGTGTTTACTTATTAGTTACCCAAGTTTGTGTTTGTTAGTAAATGGATGAAATGTTGGAAACACATTGTGATTTCCAGAAGCTGAGCATCTGAGCCATCTTGCATTCCCATTCATGTTATTTTAAACCTTAGGTTCTTGTTACTCATCCTGTAAAACTGTATGTTGCTGTGCTGTACCTCTAGCTAACTTACTAACCTTATTAGCTAGCTCAGAGCTATCTGTAGTAAATTCTACAGGGCAGTCTGTAAGCATAGCATAAAGAATGCTATGTTACATTCTTGTCTTACAAATACAATGTAATATAATTGGTTTGTATTAGAAGTAGTGTGGCCAGCTGGAGCAGGGAAGTGATCATGCCTCTGTACTCGGCACTGGTGAGACCACACCTCAAATACTGGGCTCAGTTCTGGGCCCCTCACTATATAACGACCTTGAGGTGCTGGAGCCTGTACAAAGAAGGGCAGTGAAGCTGGTGAAGGGCCTAGAGCACAAGTCTTCTGAGGAGCAGTGGAAGGAACTGGGGTTGTTTAGCCTGGAGAAAAGGAGATTGAGAGGAGACCTTATTGCTGTATATAACTACCTGAAAGGAGGTTGTAGAGAGGTGGGTGCAGGTCTCTTCTCCCAAGTAACAAGTGATAGGACAAGAGGAAACAGCCTCAAGCTGTACCAGGGGAGGTTTAGGTTGGATATTGGGAAAAAAATCTGTACTGGAAGGGTTATAAAGCAGTGGAACAGGCTGCCCAGGGAAGTGGTGAAGTCACCATCCCTGGAGATACTTAATAGATTTATAGATGTGGTGCTGAGACACATGGTTTAATGGTGACTTGGCAGTGCTGGGTTAACGGTTGGGCTTGATGATCTTAAAGGTCTCTTCCAAACAAACCAATTCTATGATTCTATGATTTTATGTTTCTATTCTTTTATCATTCTTTCATCCTTCCCAGTCTGCAAGTAGAAGTGTTAGCCTTTTCTGAATCCTTTCTAAATCTATGCAGAAATTAAGCTATTAATTCCTATAAATTTTTAAGAGAAAAGAAAAAAAAAGTTCATATTTGTTTGATTCAGCCTCTACCTTGGCTTCTGCATTTATCTCCTAGGAGAGCTAACTAGTGTCCCTCACTTTTTCCAGTCTTTTTCTCATGGTATAGTCTTGTAAAATAAGTCTTAGATAAGTATGTCACTATATAGAGTAAGAGGTGACAACCTTTCATTAAAATAATTTCCCAATGGAAAATGCAGTTTTTGCTAAATCTTCTTTTCCTCAAAAATATGGAAAATGATTTTAACCTAATTTTTGGTTATTTCAGGAGGAATAAGAATGAAACGCAAATTTTTACAAAAATACAAACTAACACATACATAAAGGAAGAGGAAGTTATGAATGGCTTGAAGTAAATATTAAGGAAAGAATGGAAAATATATATATTAGTATTATCACAACGCTCTGCAATTTTGCCTTATAATGTAAATTATGGTCTTTTTGATATCCATAGTCCAGAAGCAACTGATAACATCTTTTTCCTTTTAACTTCTATACTGCTTTCCAGATAAAGAACTGCCTTTTCATTCCTGCTTACAACCCATGATCCGCCTTTTTTGAGGCTTCATTTGTATCCCCGTGGGTCAGCAGTGTCCTTGGTGAAAAAGGAAGACCTGTTGTGGAATGAATTTTAAGCATATTATGAAGTTTTTCAATACATTTATATGTAAGAAAATGAGACTAAAAACCAAAATCTGTAACTCTGTTATTCAGTGGAAATACTGCTTTGGTGTTACATTACAACTCCTCTGACCCTGTCTTAGCTTTCCATATTCCAAAAGCAGTGAATATCCTTTCTTTCTCATTTTCTTCTTGAAAAACAACTTTATTGTGTCTCTCTCACTTCCTGTTCTCCTGTTACTAATTAATAAATCCTGCGTAATCTTCCTTGTCTTGAACATAGCTTTGGGGTCTGTTGCTTCTATTTCAAAATAGAAGAGACCAAAAGCTTGTCTAGTTTTTAGCATGACATATCTTGGTATAATTAAAGCTCTTACCTCTGTCTACAAAGGCAGTCTGGTCTGGAGCACAGAACTTGACTATTACTGTGGGTAGAGAAGCTGAGAAGGGCTATGCCATGCAGCCCACAGGAACATTTGCTCTTTCTGTGTCAGATGTAAAGGATGATATAAACAATGCCATGAATTGGTTATGCATCTGCAGTACTGGTAAATCTAGCAGTGTTGTTGTGTAGCTCTCTAATGTGAATATGTAGTACTAAGAGCAGTAACAGTAGCAGTGGTACTATCAGATCCAGTCAAATGTAGTGGTACAAATGTAGTAAGAGGTAATACATACTAGAGCATACAGTTGGAAAAAGAAAACCGTATAATGCAAAACTACTCCTTGAAAACATCAAACATATTCCTTTAGCTTGTAAACATAGTTCCTTTAATTTCAATTTGAAACTCGTAGCTCTCTTTCTATATCTCTTAACACTTTGTGGCAAGCTCTACCGCTTGGAGCTTGAATCAATCCTACATAAAGTTACACAATTTTCAGCCAGTCGAACACACATTTTAAGAACATAAACCAAGTGGAGATGTAGCTGTAAAATACGAATGTGTGCAAAATTTACACTGACTTCTCTGTTTCCTACTTTCTGCAATAATATCCTGAATATATGATTTTTTAGTAATTCTTCATTTCCAAGAATGTTACTTCATTTTACCCTCCCAAAATGAATTAAACCCAAGACCAATATCATAGATGGGTTTGTGATCCACAGTCTATATATTTAACCAGACTAGCAGGAAGGATGAAATTTGTCTGACACATTTATTTCCTATTAAACATTTCCAAACCTCTGTTTAAATACACCTGATATTTTTGAGTGTACGAAATCAATGGTACTGCTTAGGTATCACATAGTCCTTTTTGAACAAAAGTGCCATTAGGGACCACTTCTCTATTTTCAGATTTACCAAATAAAAAAATTACAATAATTCACGATTATAAATTACAACAATCAATCTTGCAAGATGAAAAGGTTAAGCATCTTTAGATGGATGTGAAAGTTTTAAGCTAATGTATCATTTTAAAATGAACTCCTATTCACATTTATTTTGTATCTCACTGCCATAGAAATGGAATTGCCAAGATGCACTTTTTTGGACCAGCTGTCCATTGCACATAAAACACATGTTCCATTAAAAATCAGAATTTTGATGAACTCATTTAAACATGCATTTCAAAGTTGGCCCTAGAATTGTCATGCTCCCAGCTGTCTAACATGGGAGCTGATGACAGTCTGTGAGTTTATTTCTTCTCCATTTTCTGTTAGAGACTGTTTTGGTCAAGCAGGAATATTCTTCTCTACTAATGTCAGATCAAGAACCAGCTCAGACACTAATTGTTGACCTAGCACAACACCCTTGCACAGATAATAGTACCACACTGATGCTATGGCTATTTTCTTTTATTTTGTGTATCCCAAAAGGTCTCACATGAAGACACAGACCCTGCCAGCCAATACCAAAAGATTAACCAGTCAACAGAATTACAAAGTAAATGACAATAAAGAATAGTGATGACCTGCAGACCAGCTCTATCTCAATTTGGTGCTATAGGCACAACAGATGTCAGTTTGGGTGACAGCGAAAGTTGCTAATGTTGGCAATCTGTTGTAAGCAATCATTTCAGAAGACAAAACACTGAGATTCAAACAGGAACTCTCACAGTTATTTGAAACTGTACTTGCGCAGTTCAGATTCCTGTTGTGGAGAGGCAAAAGTGCCCTACTATTCACAGGCTTAAATTATATATGCAGTTAAATTCCCATTATTAATCATGTAGATCTGAAATTGAGTTTCCAAGATGGAATTGTAGTATAACCATGCTTACAGGCAGAAGTGATAAATATAGAGTTTTTTAAATTACCACCCACACATTTTCATGTAGACTGTCAAATATGCTTTGTCTGAGTTCAGATTTTCTGAAGTTTGACTTGAATGTTTTTACAAGCTGTAGTTAATTTTTAGCAGACTGTGGTTAGATCATTTTCCATGCCAGTAAGTTTTCTGCTTTAGAATGTGTTAGTCTACCTATTTACTATGTTATTTTCCGTGTTGCATTACAGCTCACGGTCTATTTTCAGCGAGATATCCTATTCTAGCAAATGGAGGATGATGAAAAGAACACATTACAGCTAGGATAATTGTGATATTTCTTTGTTTTATTATACATAATATATTAAGAATAGTTTATAGCTGGCTGCAAAAATTTACAGGGTAATAAAACTGCTTTCATGTTTCACTGCTCTTTTACTAATAGTATTAATAACTGAGAACATTAATAGGTCACTGTAGTAAGACACTCAAGAGCCAGGAAACCAAGGAAGATTATTCATGTAGTTATGGCAGTGATTTGGTTAATTAGATTTTCTTTGCTTTACTTATTTTTTTTTCTAAAAATATTTTAATTCTGGTTAAATTAATTCTTCATATAGATATAGAAAGAACAGAAAAAAATGTATTTCCCATTAAAAAATGTATTTCCCATTAAAAGTTCATATTCAGTGTTAATGAAAAATGCATTTCATTTCACATTAAGAATAAAACACATTACTTTCTATATTATCATGCTCTTACAAATAAGTGGGTTGTAAAAAAATAAGCTATTGAATAAAGATAAAATGACTAGTCTCTTTTCTTCTGCCTTTTAATAATATGTGCTTAACCTACTAATATATAAAGCTCAGGTTTTGTTAAGGAAGAACTGAAAAAAAGACAACATTTATCAGCTTACATTTATTACATTTTATAATTAAGAGTGTAGCAGTCATAGTGCAAACCATAGGATATACTAGTATATATTTATTTTATTATTTTCGGGGGCGGGGGGGACGGTGCTAGGTGTTAATATCCAGAGTATAATGTTTTCATTATTAGTGGCTTAAAGTAAATTATTTTTCATTCTTAAAAAATCTGATAATTTACAAATTCTTAGCAACATCAAGTTTTTAATAACAAAACCCAGGTAATATTTTCTGTATGTCTAACCAACATCTTTGCCTGTCAGTGTAGCATTAACGTTGTTTTATTGTTAAGCATAAATAAACCCTACGGTCTCAGAAATTTAGAGGATTCTTTCAGAGATGAGAAGTGAGGTATATAAATTTAGAAATTAAACTACCATAAAATTATTTTAAGTATTTTTAATGTGGCTTTCCCAATTAAGTCTAAAATAGGGAAAAAAGGTGTAAAACATTTAATAAAAACAAGAATAAATTTCAGTAAATCCATAAATAAAATGCACTGGTTGCCTGTAATGGCAGGAGATGGAAGCTGGTGATGATGATGAAATCTCTTTTAGTCTGGTATTCTTAGTTTCTCTATTAGAAATATTGGTCATATTATACTACCTTACTTTTTCCTCTGAATTAAGCATAGCCAAGTTCTGTAATACAAAATAAAACATCTTTTACATTATTAAATTAGTGAAATGGTACATTGTAAAATGTCACAATAAAACATTTATTCTTTTTCTAAGTATTTCTGACAAATAAGGTTAGCTAAACTAGTTTAAAGTAATGAGCAAATAAACTATTTCCATGAGGCTAAACTGCCTTTATTTACAATCAAGTAACAGACTTTAATATATGTAGATTTCTACAATGTACTTACTGTGATTGTATCTAAGTGATCGTCTTTACTGCAAAACCAGGATCAAGTTCAGATTAACTGAATCAAATTCACAGTGAAGAAACAGAGTTCTAATTTTAAAGTTTTATTAACGAATCAAGTTAAATCTTCTAGAGATAAATTCAAGTAGTAATGCAACATAAAAGCCAAGTCTCTCTCTACATCAGTTGTTTCATTTCTATTTGAGTTGTAGTTAAGTATCTTTTATTCCCACTGAAAATATGCGTTAAATGCAATCACTAATAGTGCAGATCCTGTAATAGAGACTTAGAGCTGTGCTGAGCTTGCAAGTGTGCTGCTGATAGGGCAACAGCTCTTCACCAGATGTGTGAGTAGGACTTCAGAGAGGAAAGGATAGAGAAAAAAATCTAGCTCCCCAGGTGCTCAGGCCGGTTTGTAGCATGCTTGTCCTGAGTTTGTAAGAGTGTTGTTGGGGTACATGACATTGGCCCTGTCCTGTGAAGAAGCAGCCCACCTGAATAAATGAGCTGGATATGTTTTTGTAACCTTGGATAACCAATCTTATTAATGAATTTTCTATCACAGTTATATACAGAACAAATTACTCAAGGAAGACAGACCAAGATAAATTTTCTGAAATAATTTTCCTAAATGCTTTAGGAGAAAGAGGCAAGTTATCTCTTATACAGCTCTTTCTTTACTAGTTTTTCTTGCGGGGGAGTTGCTGTTTTTTGTTATGTTGGGTTTTTTTCTGTCATGTTTCCATCTGGCAATTATGGCTTGTAAAACCTTCTGCCTGGAAATGTCACTGGCTGCTCAGGCTGCCTGAGAAAGAATGTTTCACTGCTATACTAGTGGACTTCAGAAGTCCTGAAAGCAGCATGTCTGTATGCAGGGTGCTGGTTGTAATTGGTCCTTGCGTTATGCAAGCCGTTGAGCAGCATCAGCAAGTTGCCAGGCAGAACACAGGGAATGAAAACATGCCACATAGCACTTGCACAAAGCATTACTATAAGAAACTCTGTCTAAGTACCCAAAAAAATTCCCAGGAACACTTGAGTTTGCTGATACAGATGGACTCTCGGCATCCATGTAGCTGTGAGTCTAACACCGATCCTTGTCTGGATGATTTATGGATATAAAAATAATAACTTGTTTGATGAGCAAAACTGATGTTAATTTTTTTTTAACTGAGGTCAGAAGTAGACTTTCAATTTTCAAAGATTTTGTGCCATTTCCTTTTCAAGATAAAGTTTTGGGCCAGAACCACTCATATGGGTGTCCACCATACATGTTTTTATATGCTCTGCTTTGTGCTTTCTGTGTAATCCTTAACTTGACCAATTGTTAACCTAACAAGGTCCATTGTGCACTAAGCTATAAGGTCACCAGAGGGACAGGGGCTGGGCTGGGTAAAGTGTAGGAGCTCAGGCAGGTGAGCAGAGCAGTGCTGAGCTCTCTTCATTTGATATCACTTATCTTGTGCATTGTTTCATTGCTGTTGTCGTTGCTGTTGTACATTACTTTCCTGTTGTATCGTTGTATTAAAATCTCTTTAACTCAACCTGCAGAGTTTTGCACTTTTCTCCCTCTTCTTCCTGATTGTGGGGGTGTGTGTGCAGAAATCAGCAAGTGCTGCGTGGTCCTCAGCTCCCAGCTGGGGCTAAACCATGGCACCCAGGAAGTAGAAAGGAGCTCCAGACTAAAAGATGTGGCCCTCCTGTCATCCTCTTCAGGTTATGGGACTTGGAACAAAAAATACTCTACCTGTTTTCTTACTACATTTTAACAATTTTAGATTATGTACAAACTGTTCTTTGTAAAGGAAGGATAAACAGACTTAAGACTTGCCTTTTACCAGACCAACACAGATGTTATTTAAAATCTCTAGCTGTATTGTGCTTCCTGAGTAAAATGGAAGAGGAGGGAGGTTAGGTTTGTGCGTGCTGTCCTCTTTTCCACTTAGGGGTCAAAACAACAACTTATTGCCCAAGTACTTTAAATTCACTTGTGCAATTATTTTTATACACAAAAGAACTGGTCTTGATTTCTTCCAAGGCACCTGCCTGCATTGACAATAATATAACATTAAAAATGTATGGTCATGACTAGCTACTCTGTCCAGTTTGTGATTAGCATCTTCTACACTTAGTAGTTCATGTAGCAAACATATCTATTGTTAAGTGCTTAATTTTGGCAGAAAATAAGTGTAGCTTTTAACCTTAGTTATAAGTAGTAGCACCATTAATGCTAGTTCCTCTGTTTAATTTCCACTTTTTCTTTCAAAGTTGCTGGGTAAGTAGATCTCAGTCACTTCAAACTAAGATAAAGGGCTTATGTTATTAAATAATAAGCTCAGTATCAGATCCTCTCCTGGACTACCTATTGATTTCAAGGGATTTTCTGTATAAGAGATGAACAAGAAAAAAAAAATACACAGGCTCCAAAGCTAAGACTATAGACATTTGACCAAAACAGCAGAAAAGTCAAGAAATAAAGACTAAAATAAATGCTACATCCTCATATTTTTGACCATCACTAGCTTTACAGTCCATGTGAAGAGTTCCATGCAACTTGTTCCTATAATGTTATGCACATTGCACATTATGTCAATGATATGTCAATGCACATTGATTAAAATTCCATTGAAAATGTTACCTGCTTTCTAATGAGACATGAGGTAATTTTTTTTTTCTTTCAAACTAACTGTTCTTTTATGAAGCAATTAAGTGTTACTGTTTTTTCTTGCCAGCTTTGTTTGGAGGATGGACAGGTATATACTGTGTTTTTCAGAAAGAAATGTAAACTTTCCATTTCTATGCATATATTAGCATATATTTTATCAACAACTGTAAAGACTTTACTACTTTGGATTTAAATATGTTAAGACAAAATTTTAAGACTAGCTCTATTTCTATTTTTTCTCTGGATTCACCTGGAGTTTCGTTGGGACATCTTCATTTACTTAATGAAATTCTTTCTGACAAGATCTGACACAATTCATCATTCATGGCAGTTTCCTGCACGTATTTACTCAAATGAATTAATGGAAATCTCATTCTAAAATGCAACAATAACAGACAGTGCATTCATCATTAATATGTATTTAAAGATTCTCCTAAGATCACAAAGACATAGAGAATGCTGAAAATTCAGGTAGATATACTGTCTGTATAAATTCCTTGAAGCATTGTTCTTCCATTGCAGAATGCCAAGCACCAACTACACCAGAAATTCAAGCTGGAAAAACTGCCAATAGTTTAGATTGCTTGAGTCCAACAAAATTCCTGCAATATCAGTCTAACAAAGCCATGGCAGAACAGCACTTGAGGGGCGGTTCTTAAGGTGAGAAGGGGGAACACATTGATTATACAGCTCTCCAACATGTGCTGTAGCTGTTGCTGCTTCCTAAGAGATGCCTTTTTCCTCTTCAGTGGCAGGTCAAGTGCATATATAGCTCTGGAAAATTATATAGTGATGTTTCCTAGTTCTGCATGGTTGGAACGGCTTTTACTCTTATGTTTTATTTCATGGGCCAACAAGTGCAGTTATATTATGTAGTCAGTGCTGTTTACAGGAGCTGCTGTCACTTTGTTTTCTCTCAGACCTGCCAGCATCATTCTTTTGCACATAGTAAAGCCTATAGGCTTTTAGTAACTGGCAATACAGAGTCCGGTGTAATAAAAGATATTTCAACAGTTCCATGCTTCTGTTCAGTGCCACATTCTTTCATTTACAATACAAATAAGAAATGTTTTTAATGATGATAAGATGGGTCAATCTTTACTAGTGTTTCTCTTTAATGCTTTTCTCCAAGATATACTGCAAAATAGACAACACAATGATAGTCAAAATATTCTGATGCCAGCGTATGATGCGTCATCATATATTACATACAAGTTTAGTGCATATGTTTGTAATGTTGCACTTGGATAAAAGTTAATACAATATCCCAGTAAACATAACAACCAATGAGATACTATGAAAAAAGGGAAAGTAGAAAGCAGCTTAATTTCTAACCAGTAATTTCTTTCCAAGTTGCGTTCTATGTCCATATACAGTATCCAAAATGTATTTCCTGTAAAGTGAGGAATTTGAAAAATATTTGAGTCAAAACACTATCAATGTATAACATTTTTCCTGTGTCTCTAATTTGTATCTAAGACAAGTTTTTCTGTAAAAGTGAAATACATAGAGGTATTTGGATTCTAAATCTATTTCAAATCTGTAAGCCAGTGAATTTTAATATATCCTTGTATCCAATAACTCTCTCACACCATCATTTCTTGTGCTAAAAAAACAACAGATGTTTTAAATCCCTGAGGCAAGAGTTTAAACTTCCAAATGAGAACTAAAAATAAAGGCAAAACAAAACACTTTGGAGGATTTAAATTACACATAAAATACAAAGCCAAGGCTTGTTATCATGCAGACTAAACAAAGTCCCTTTGCATTCTGTTGCCTGCAGATGCAGACAGGTTGCAGAGCCTTTTCCAAGCACATCAGCTTTCAGAAACGGAATCACAGTGTGGAACTAAATTGATGGTCCTTATTTGATATTACTGTGCTGAAGGCAAGAAGATATCTGAAAGGTCAAAATCTCTCAATGCATAAAAAGTACTTGTATCTTCTAAAGCTAAATATATTGTGTGATAATCCCAGTGTTTTCATCACTCCTAAAAGATGAGTGGAGCTCTGCAAAGCACTACAACTTAGTCCTCCTGAGGGAAAGTTACGAAAACACCAGCTTTTACTAAGATTTGTATTTGTGCATCCACTCATGCATTATTTCAGTCTATCTTGGAGCTGTAGGTATGTAACCAAGGTTAATAGGACAGCAATAAACCTTTGTGAAAAAATACCAGGATGAAAGACTTTCATTTGGTAGTTTGCCAGAAATTTAGTTTTGATCATACAGTCACAATAGAGAGAGAAAATGGTGTATAGAGCAACAAAAATAACTACATCTACTTGAAAGGACAATAAATTATAGTCCTTCTCATATGTATATGTAGCTGCTGTGTTAAAATAATGTGTGTATCTCATAAATGTTAAGGTTCAGAGGTGAAATTTGTACAATTTAGAATCCTCTCCATTCTCTAATCATGTCCCTCAGGTATATGTGAGGGATTTTATCCTGTGTTACCTGGAGGTAGGTGTAGAGCAACAATTCTATCTAATGATGATTTAGAGGATGGAGTGCATAAATTAATTTTCAAGATCCTAAAAGTAATTTCTAGGGTTCTCAGTTCCACATTTAAGTGTCAAGGATATCTCAAAAGTGCTACTTGAGGACACTAATTTTGCAAAAACTAGTCTATTTTGGAAGATCCAGGTAATTATATCGCCACAGAATCACAGAATCACAGATCACAAAATGTTAGGTGTTGAATGGGACCTCTAGAGGTCATCTAGTCCAACTCCCCTGCCAGAGCAGGATCACGAAGATTAGGTCACACAGGAACGTGTGCAGATGGGTTTTGAATGTCTCCAGAGAAGGAGACTCCACAATCTCCCTGGGTAGTCATGCTGGCCATTAGTGAAATACCACTATTCTGATTGTTTTTTCACTTAACCAGTGAGGCGGGGAGAGGAGGGGAGGCAAGCCTCGAGGGGGGCTCTTGCTTCTGGCGTCAAGTGCCTGGCATGTGCCAGGTGCGACCCGCTCCGAGGACTGTGGCAAGTGAGAAGTTTGAATGATTACATCTGTCAAAGTGTAACACAGGTGTCCTAAGATGAGCTCAGGGAGGACAGAAACCTCCCATGGAGCAGAAGAGCAAAAGCTTGTGTGATCTTGATTTTTGTTATGAATATAGACTGTGAAAGCAGGACCTCACAATCCTTCTGGCTTTTTGGGTTTTAAGCAGGAAGCGTCAGAAAAGTTACCACAGAATAACTGGCTGCGTGGCGGCCAAGTGTTCATAACGATGTTGCATTTGATCCTCCGATGCTGGCTCTTGCTATTGTGGTAGAACGTATCTCATGAGTCTGCTGAATAGTACATAAATAGTATGAAAGAAATTTGGTGAGGTAAAATAAAAAACTACTGCCATATTAGCATAAGGGTAAGGATTGATTGTGAATATCAGACATGGTTAAAAGCAGGGAGATTCTTCTTTCCACTTAGCAAGAGAATGCATATTTTTGGGTAATAGAAATGCAGTAGAATAAGATATATTCAGAAAGGTGTCTACTGACTAACAAAGTGAGGAAAGGAGATAATTAAGTTAGGTTTTCTTCTTTATAGCTAGTAGAATTAGTCAGAGCACTATCCATGGTATGATAATAAGAGGCTTTTTACCTAGATTTCAAATGGAGTACAGGGCAAAGATAATCTGACAAACTCTTGGCTTGTATCAGAGATAATATTTTGACTGACACATTTCACAGATAGGGAAGCTGAGTTTGGATGGGTCTGGACTGTCAGAGAGCACGATAAACCAGTGACGATAAAAGTTCATGGACTAGGAAGACAGATGCGTTATCAAGAGTACATTTCAAAGATACTGCAGTAAACAATTATCTTGTCCCCTATGATTACAGTTCTAGAGCAAGTCAGAAAGGCCACATTACCGTTCACATATTACATTATGGATCTAACTTCCATATAGAAATTTCTAATTTCCATTTTTCTGTATGCCACACTGAAGCATTGGCTCATATGATTTTTTTCTTCCATTTCCAAGATGTGAAGCTCATGTTAGATGTTACATACTTAGGGCTGGTTTATCGTTTTGAATGTTATTCTGCTTTTCAGTGCTTTTCAAAAAGAATAGTGCTTCTACTAATACAAAGTACTAGAGGGCAGCAAAATGCTTTTAGTTCTGCTGGACTGTCATCACAGCCTCTACTCATTTATCACACCCTGACTGATCCCATTCTCAAAAGAGCATATTACTCTTACTGCTTCATTCTTGCCTCCTTCTTTGGTGACCTAGTCTCTCACCCTGTATCACTCTTACACTGTCAGAGGATTATAGCCTGAGTTTGAAACATAAGGATCACACTGATGGAAAATGATGTTTTGCATGAGAGACTTCTGAAGTGATTTTTCTACGCTACTATATTAGGTCAGCCTCAGCTGTCAGTTTCAGACCCTACTTTTCAAGAAAACGTGTGAGATAGAAGGAGATAAAGTGTAGAAATCAGTGAGTCTGGTCTAAACACACAATCCTAGAGGAAAGATTAAAAGCATTAGGTTGGTTAGTGTGAGTTGCTAGGGACAAGTACATAAAAAGGAACTAGAAAAAGGAAGGGAGAAAACTTTCTCCATACCCACTCTGGATACATAAGAAGCAAGGGCACTACAGTGCGGCAAAGCACAAAAGACAAAGCTTTTTAAGCACAGGGATAGCTTAGCACTGTAATGCTGGAATATGAGATCATAAAGGTGATGTCATTCAAGATTAGAAAAATGTCTACTGTCATGTGTCAGAAATGTATACTTTGAGATCTCTCTTGGAGGAATATGATATCTATATAATGCCTTCAATACTAAATTAGGTCAATCCATGAGCTGTAGCTGAAGACAGATTAACCCTTCAGAGCTGTCTGCTTCTGACAGAGGGGGAGGTCTAAGGCGTTTTAGGTAATCCTGTTAAACTGTCAGCATGCTGAAATCACAGTGTAGAACAAGTAATCAATATCAAACCCCCTAGCTGTAGATTTCACGATAGAAGGCTCTGAAAGATGTAAAGTGCTCTGTACCATGCAGGGTGACAGTGAAGCCTAGTAGTATCTCTTCTGCTCTTCAATCTTATATATCTCACCATCTGCATTGTGGAAGTTGGTCCAGAGGCTGGGAAACAGCACAGTAGGTGCTAGAAAACCTAGACTCTCAGTTGATTTACTGTTGATTTGCTTTGAAAATAAGATTTGCTATAAGTAAATCCAGCAAACTATAATAATTCATGTGTAAGGAGGTTTGAAATCCTAGCATGTAAGGAACTGCAGAAATAACAGGAAAGTGAGCATGAGGATGTATCACTGTTTGCTGTGGAAAGGAATTAGGAGCTGCTCCTCTGTGTTGTCAGAGGCACTTCACTACTACCAAAGGTTATTCTTTAGGGCCAGTAGCTAGGAACTCTGGAATGGAAATATTATTGTACCCCCACACAACAGTGAAGTTTCAAAGTATACTGCTGTCCAGGCTAAGGTAATCAGCAGCACAACGTCTAGTTGGAGACCAGTAACAAGTGGTGTACCCTAGAGAGCACCCTCTGCAGATTTCCAGATGACACCAAACTGGAAGGAGTGGCTGATACATCCAAGGGCTGTGAGGTCCTCCAGAGGGACCATGACAGGCTGAAGAAATTGATCTACAGGAACCTCATGAAGTTCAACAAGGGGAAGTGTAAAGTCCTGTACGTGGAGAAGAACAGCTCCATGCACCAATGTATGCTGGGGATCACACATCTGGAAGGCAGCATGGCAGGAAAAGGAGCTGAGGACCATGGTGGATATCAGGTTGAACATTAGCTAGCAATGTGCACTTGATGCAAAGGTGGTGATGGTACCCTCAGCACAGTAAACAAAGTATTGCCAACAGCTAGAGGGAGGTGATTGTCCCGGTTCGAGACAAATTCAGAGGGGGAAATATCCCCTGATGGAAAGCAGGCCCCTCTCCCCACCAAGTTCGGGAAAAGAAAATGTCCCCGGAGGAAAGTGAAGGAAGAGGATTAAAAAAAAACAAAAAAAAAACCCTATGTATTTAACAAGGCAACAAAAACACACAAG
>VWZK01006806.1:0-24850 GCA_013396935.1 Baryphthengus martii
GTGTGTACATGAGAAAGGAAAAATGTCTTTAAGTCACATAAGAGCATCTGTGTAGTTTTTGCTATCCTAAGAATGGACTTGTTTCAATAAGGAAGTACTTATGCTGCACTGAAAACACATTTTTCTTTCATATGACCTTTCTTGAAAGCTGTATTATACTCCAAGAATTCCTTATCGTCCCTTCTCCAATTCAAGCAAACAGAACTGAATCACCATTTGTTTCCCTTCAGTTGTATTTGTTTGCCTTTACTAAAAAAAAAAAAGATACACACTATGCATTTGTTGGAGCTTATTTTAAATTTCATTTGACCAGTTTTGCACAGCAACTCAAAAATATTTTCCTTGGGAATATGAAACAAAAACATAAATACCTTACTACAGTATACAGTCTACCTTTCAAATAACATTTCAAGAGATGATATTTTCAAAGGGTAAAAGAAGCACTCAGCCAGAACAAGGAAAAGGAACTCGGTGCAGAGTGAAGAAAGAGGAGGCGACAGTGCTTTGTCCTACAGCACAGGAAAAAAGACTTAGATTGATCATTCCCCTCTTTTGTATCATCTTGACATGTGTGTGGGAACCACACGGCTGCTGAATTATTCAGCTCTTCCTACTTGGAATAAGCAATGATTACGTGCAAAATTTAGAAAATTGAGAAGTACTGAAACATTGATTGGAAGAGTGGCATCCTGTATAATCTAATCATGTTTTAGCCTTTAGGACCTAAATGGTAATGTGTGGTGAGGAGTATACACAGGAAGAGGTCGAAAGGAGCCAAACCATAAACAGCAGAGCTCCTTATAACACCAAGCTGATTAGGTCAGGAACAGCCCTTCACTAGCAGGTCAAAATATTTCCAGATATCATCAGGCTTGGATCTTCCCAGAGTCGAGCACAGGGTGTATCGTGTGTCTACAGAGCCACAGATCTCACTCTCCACAGAAAAAACTCAGTAGCCCAGATGGCCAAGAAAATGTCTATTTTCAAAGGCCACTATTTCAACAAGCAGAAGTATTCCCAAGAAACAGGTAAGATGAACCCAGCCTTAAAGTAAATCATGGCTCAAACATCTTGCTGTGCCTTTTCAACACTAGTGATTCCATTTAGTACCTTTTAATTTTTCTGGCATACTAACACTAGAGAGCAATAAAATTACATTCAATTTAATAATAAAATTACTTCTCCTCAGGGATCAGTACTGGGACTGATGCTATTTAACATCTTTGTCAGTGATATGGACAGAGCGATTGAGCACAGCCGCAGTAAGTTTGCAGATGACACCGAGCTGTGTGTTGTGGTCAACCCGCTGGAGGTCAGGGATGCCATCCAGAAGGACCTTGACAGGCATGAGTGGTGGGCCCATGCCAGCCTCATGAAGTTCAACAAGGCCAAGCACAAGGTCCTGCACGTGGGTCACGGCCATTCCATGCACAAAAACAGGCTGGGCAGAGTAAGGACTGAGAGCAGTCTTGAGGAGAAAGAGTCAGGAGTGCTGGTTGATGAAAAGCTCAACATGAGCCAACAATGTGCAAGTGCAGCCCAAAAAGCCAACCGTATCCTGGGCCGTATCAAAAGAAGCATGGCCAGCAGGTCAAGGGAGGTGATTGTTCCTGTCTAATTCGCTCTTGTGAGATCCCACCTGGAGTACTGTGTCCAGTTCTGGAGCCCCCAACAGAAAAAGGGCATTGGAATACCTCTCCTATAAGGACAGGCACAGAGAGTTGGGGTTGTTAAGCCTGGAGAAGAGAAGGCTCCAGGGAGACCTTATTGTGGCCTTTTACTATCTGAAAGGGGCCTACAGGAAAGCTGGGGAGGGACTTTTTTACAAGGTCTTGTAGCAATAGGATGAGGGGCAGCAGCTTTAAACTGGAACAGGGCAGATTTAGACTGGATTTAAGGAAGAAATTTTTTACAATGAGGGTGTCAAGACACAGAAACAGGTTGCCCAGAGAAGTTATGGATGCTCCATCACTGGAAGTGTTCAAGGTCAGGTTGGACAGGGCTTCGAGCTACCGTCCATGGCAGGGGGGTTGGAACTAGATGATCTTCAAGGCCCCTTCCAACCCAAACCATTCTATGATTCTATAAAATGACAAAACCAAGAAAACTGTTATTTAATACATACTATTACTTAACTAACAATCATTCCAGGATATTCTCCCATCTAACAGAAGTTTCTTCTTTGCTATTCTTCTATTCCAAGATCTTTTTGGACTACAGTCCAAAAAGAATCATTGCAAACCAATACCTTCTTCATCCATCTAACAATTAAAATAAGAGGGCAAGGAGTAGCTTTTCATTTCCCAATTTACTATAAGCTACTGAGATACGATTTTAAGTGTGATTCTTTCATTATGATCTCTTGAATGATGGCCTTATACATCTTAAGAGTGTTTTAAATCTGTTTTGAGTATGTAATAAACATTCTTCTCATGGTTTAGTTTGAGTTATGGAAAAAATCACATTTTATCTACTTTACAGAATGGAATAGTTCTGCAACGCAAGAGACATTGCTGTACGACATTTTAACACTACTTGAGACAATTTAATGCTGGAACAACTTGTAACAGAATATTAAAAGTCAAATACAACCAAGCCTTTTCTTAACATTTAGATACAATAACACACAAACAGCTGCTGGAGACCATTTAGAACACATTTGCCCAATCCTTCCTCCTTCAAAAAGACTAAGTGCTATCAGAAGAGAATGTCTTGATCATTTAAAGAAAACATTAAGTTGCAGCTAGGCCTTGCTGACTTACATTGATCCCATTTAACAGAGCCTTACTGGATTTAAAGTGCTTGAAATAACCATGTGGGCCACAGCCCATGTGACAAAGGCCGCCTGGTGAGGCCTCAGGAGCCTGCCTGCTGGAAGAACATGTCAGTGGGATCCTCAAATGACCTCAAGCTAAACTAGAAGCAAGTTCAGTAATTTGACTCTCAGAACTCCAACTAACCCTAAATTGGAGGGAAAAGTATAAAAGGGATGAAGGATCGACTTGATGTTAAGTAATATCTGTTTTATGGCCATACAGTGTTCCCTATTTTCTTTATCTACCATTGATCATTAAAATCCTTTCAGAACAGTATTTTTCAGAGGAAAAAAAGAGAGTATGTTGTTTAACTCCTTTCCCCACAGCAGTTGTTCTAAAATGTCACAGGAAGCATTAAGTTTTCTTACAGTTCAGTTAATCCAAAATCTAAAATGTCATAGGGAAGTGTTAGGTTTTCTTACAGTGCTTCTCCGTATCAAAAAAGCCTCCAAAAATCATATATGCGTATATACACAAGTACACAGCTTGTGTACATATATTTGATATATCCACATACACAGATATGTACACATTTATTATACATGACACACTGCAATGATGGAAGTGAGCAGTATTATAGGCCAAACAGCAAAAGAAACCACAACAATTCAGCAATTAATATTTGCCTGCCTCGACTTTAGATGCGCTTCCTCCACTCCCAGTCTCTCTTGCCTGGTGAGAACTGGGAAACAACTGCAATGTTTTATCAGGCTACCACGGTATATCACAATCCTCGAAATGCTTTGCAGTCAAACAACTTCAGTGTCCACCTGAACAGTCAAGGTTCTTAGAGACAGCAGCAGAAATTTCCTGGCATGTGTAAGGAAGATGAAGATTTAAATTAATACAAAATAAAACAACAATCCTAAAATTTCTCAAGGTGGATCTTCCCACCCACATCATGGAGTTTCAGCAGAAAACTCGGGATTTCCCCAATTCTCGCAATTATGACACTACAATCAACATTTCACTTTCCTTCCGTATGTATCAGAAACCTGGAAAAGGCAACCAGTCTATGTGGAGGAAAAAGCAGCTTTATTTTGGGTGCATTTTAAGAAAAAGTATGAACAAAATATTTTGTGTTTGGATCCAACAGTTGAGTCTAAGTGAATCAACATAAGAATTCCCAGCTATTTTCATCCTGAGCCAAGTATGCCATCTGTTCCCATGAAGTCCGTCTTCTGGTGGCTGCTGTACTACAGCGTTATCACAAAGTGCCACGCGATCGGGGACATAAATCAACGTAAGATACTATCAGTTAGAGTGCAACAGTCAAGAAGCAAGTAGCAAAACCCACCGAAACCCACAAGAAACCTAAACCACTCACCACCCAAAAAAACACACCACAAAGCACACGCAACCTTATTAAGGCCCAGCATTAATGCAGCCAAGTACTCTGCAGCTTTGTGTGTTGTGCTTATTTCACTCTGGTGCCTGAGGACTGTGCTCTGATGAGCAGTTTTCCCAGGGTAGGGGATGTTTTTTCCTATCTTTCCTACATATTATCTGCCTGTGTACAGTAAATTGACCACTAATAATGCCATTTCTCTCTACCAGGTCTTCTGCTCTCTTCCACGTGGAAGGTAGCACAAAAACCATCATGTCTGAAGCACAAGAAATTAGCAATTTGTAATTTTTCAATTCATAAAACAAAACAGTAACAGTTACACGTGGCACAGCAGAACATCCAGTTAGGAACGCAGGTCCTCCATATACTTGTGATTCAGTTGTTGGGGTAAGTACCACAGGGTCCAACATAAATCAAGAGGGATTATACTCCTTTTCCTGGCCTTATTGATACTGAAGACTTTCTTAAGCTAAGTTACATGGGCAGATACCTATTTATGCCTTTCACCAGGAATAGAATATCAAGAGAAATAAAGCTGTAGTGGAAAATAAAATCTAAATACACTTGATATATCTAATGTTACTAATATATGAAGTATATCAAGATTGAAAGCAGCTTCCCCAAACATGTTTCTGGCTCTTTTGTGACAGATCCTCCCTTTTACTAGCATCACAAATTCAGATGTCAATGTTCTGTCCATTATTAATTTCCTAATGATTCAATGTATAATCCTTGTCTCAGTTTTTGCTTTGTTTTTTTGCTTGGATTGTTGTTTGGTGGTTTTTTTTTTAAGGGGATGGGGGCATTAAATAAAGCCTAAAATCAACATCAAGCATTAGTAAAAGTAACATGATTTGGTACAGCAATGTTGGCTTACAAACCCTTATTTGCAGCATTAAGGAGATTCTCATTACCCATACACTAACTCCCATGATGAGATAAATAAGCTACTATAAAACCATAGTGAGTCCCAGACTGAATATAGCAGTTAGTCTTCTCTAAAAATCCCTTTTCAAGACTTGAAAGCTGAAAAGTTGTGTTCCAAGAAATCTGGCATTGTATCAACAGATCTCCATGGAGCTGGCAGGGTAGAAGTGCTCCAGAAACCAGCTTCAAGGAGGAAGAAAAAAAAGAAAGAAAACATTCTTACGTGTACTATCAATCACTAAAGATGCTTAAGCAACTTTCTTTTCCAGCTAAAATCATCAAATCTTACCTAAGATTACTGGGGCTGCACAGTCTACTACTAATACTACTGAATAATTTTTAAAGTCTGCTTTCTCCCAGTATTTTCAATCAATGCATTTCAATATTCTTTGTGAAACCTTTTGTAAACATGTCTTTTTGTCTTTCTTCAAAACATATGTATTTATGCCTTTAAAATGTAAGTGCAGCTTTTTAAGAGTCTATAAAAATTTGGAACCTAACAGTGAACATTTGGAAGTATCATACTAATTTACAGTTATCCTAATAATTCTCTTTTAGTCCATGCCAAGTGTGGGTGAATGCCAAGTGTGGGTGAGTTGGGAGGAAAAATCATGTAATAGTATTACACAGTATAATAAAAGCAGAACTGAAAAAATGCATGGAGTCCACAAAAAGGGATCAGCACCATCCAACAGAGGTTTTCCACTTGTGGACCTCCAGGGATGTTCAAAGACTTCAAAAAGAATTAGGAAAACAGTAACTAAGGTTGAAGGCTGCATTAGCAAGTTGTGTGGTACACTATAAGCAGAAAGACCTGCAGAGCAGAATAGTTGATACCGATGATCTTGTGTCCATCTTCCACAGGTCTTTCTGGTAGAGAATCAGGGATATCTGTTCCAAACTAGTTCTCACCCAGTCTCATGGCCCATTAGATGCTGAACACCAACAGCTATGCTCATACAGAACACCTTTTGGTTTTAGGATCGTTAGAAAAGAGTTCATATACTCCACAACTGGGGAATCTGCATTATAAATATACTCCTGGATCCAATCCAAACCAATAGCATTACACACACTAAAATGCCTGTCGTGTCAACATGTTTTAATTCATTACATGAAGGTTGAAAAAGAGTGGGTTTATTTTGGTTTTATTTTATGAGGACATAGTGGAAGAAGATAGGCAAATACTGGTTGAAAAAAACCCAGTTATCCCAAGGTTGAAAATCTGACACACAGTATTTTTTTAATTATGGCTCCCTCCAATATTTATGAATGAAGGCTCTGCAGCAAAGGAGGGAATAATGAAACTCCACACACAAGAGTCAGAGCTTCATCTGTCCTCTCCTTTCCTATAAAGCATTCAACCACCCAGGACTGGGGGATGGATCTCATTCCTCACTAGCTGGCAGTCGACCACATGCCAAATTCCTGCCAATACAGCCAACTAAAACCCCCTGAAGGGGGAACAGAGTGCCAAAACCTAACAAGGTTGCAACTGCAAAGTAGCGTCAGAAAGCCTGTTACTGTAAGGTTACCTAATCCCTGTATTGTTACAGTATCTGTATACCTAGACATTAAATTTACTCTCCTAAAGTTGAGAAAGGCAAGAAGCAACATCTCAATTATACAGCTGAGAGGCACAAAGCTACTTGATGATGCTGGTCAGCACACAAGGTCCACAGAAGGATAGGAAATTGGAGCAAGATC
This sequence comes from Baryphthengus martii, assembly GCA_013396935.1. Taxonomy (NCBI): domain Eukaryota; kingdom Metazoa; phylum Chordata; class Aves; order Coraciiformes; family Momotidae; genus Baryphthengus; species Baryphthengus martii. The sequence continues at coordinate 6,799 of VWZK01006806.1, forward strand.
ACACCAATACTTAGCAACAAATGCTTCAACCACAAGAAGAGTTATGTTCCCTTCTCAGAAGCAAAACTCAGTTATTGCATTATGATCCACTCCATTTGAAGTTGTGCTTTTAAGACAGCTGTAAGCCAATCACTCCTTTATTTAATTAAATGGATTCCTTTCCCCATTCCCTCTTTCACCATTTCTGCTATTATAGCTGCTGCTCCTGGCTGAGCTGCTTCTGGGGTTGGAATCAGATTGGAAGTGAACAGAAAATTAACGTAGAGGAAAGAAGTCAAAGCAGTTTACAGAATTACTGCCCTTGCAGTTGAGAACACGCAAGTGACAGTGAGAACACTCAATCGGCTTCAGGATAAAGTTAAAAACAAGGAACACTGTAAAAGAAGCAACCGCAAAAAAAAAAAAACAAACAACAATTCAAGCTAATCTCCCATTTCACAAAGAAATAAGACAAGACTAGTTACAGTATTTAGTTGAATAGGTGAATAGCAAGCTAAGCACAAGTGACTACCTAAAGTGTGGTAAACTGAAATGTGTATCTGGAAGTCACTGCTTTCTATAAGGAATGGCATAAATATTGTAACAGAAAGAGGATTTAAGTCTAGTCATATAATCACAGAACATCTTGAGTTGGAAGAGACCCATGAGGATCATCAAGTCCAACTCCTGAACCCACACAGGGCAACCCAAAATTTAAACCAGATACCCAAGAGCATTGTCCAAAAGCTTCTTAAATCCCAACTGGCTTGAGGTCACAACCACTTCCCAGCAGAGCCTGTTCCACTGCTTGACCAGTCTCTCAGTGAAGAGCCTTTTCCAAATATCCAAGTACGAACTGATGCAGCTTTAAGTCAATCCCTTGTGCCCCATCACCGGATGCCACAGAGAAGGAATCAGCACCTCCCTTTCCGCTCCGCCTGATGAGTAGGTCATAGACAGCAATGAGGTCACCCCTCAGTACCCTCTTCTCCAAGCTGAACAAACCTAGTATCTTCAGCTGCTCCTCCTAAGTCATTCCCTTTAGTTCTAGTCCACCTAATTGGTAGGCATACAAATCTATGACACTGAAGAGCTCAGACATGTTGCAATTTTCTATCATTCCCTGTTGCCACGTTTCCCCAAATGACACAGGATTCCAAGCAAACTATGAGAACGTCAATAAAAATCTTACTGAATAGAAAAATAGTAGACATTTCTTATAATTTATTCCTTAGGCTCAGAGGCATGTGTCATGTCTCAAAGATTGTACTACATGACATCTCATATATTACAAATTCTGTATTCCTTGTTAACCACAAAAGTAGTCCATGCCCACATCATTTTCATCTTTTTCATAAAAAGATGCTTTTGGTGAATGCTAACGTGAATGCTAACGTGGTATACATTGATGGTTTCTGAAAAGAACACAGAATATATCCATAAATATTTAGGACCAAATTAGTTTTAAAAGCATGAAGTACTAAAGGATATATTTTTAATAAACATACAGTTATGTGAAAGAAGAGGGTGGACAGAAACTCAGAAAACAACTGTACCCTCTTCTCAGAAACAAGTCCAAGAAATGTCCAAGAAAAAGGACATTGGGACACCTCTCCTAAGAGGACAGGTACAGAGAGTTGGGGTTGTTCAACCTGGAGAAGGCTCCAGGGAGACCTTATTGTGGCCTTTCTTTACCCGAAATCTGAAAAGGAGCCTACAGGAAAGCTGGAGGGAGACTTTTTACAAGGGTTTACAGTGATAGGTCAAGGGGTAATGGCTTCAAACTGGAAGGGGGCAGATGTAGATGCAAGGAAGAAGTTCCTCACTCTGAGGGTGGTGAGACACTGGATCAGGTTGCCCAAGGAAGTTGCAGATGCTTCAGCACTGGGTATGTTGAAAGAACAGGTTGCATGGGATCTTGCATAACCTGGTCTAGTCGGAGGTGTCCCTGCCCATGACAGAGGGGTTGGAATTAGATGATCCTTAAGGTCCCTACTATCAGTTTTATACTGCTTTGAAATGCATAGCCGAGTCAGCTACATAAAGCAGCTATGAAGCTGCAACTACATGAACAGAGTTTAAGGGCAGTCTGCTTAATCTTATAAATACATAAACTGAAGATGAGAAACCTTTAGAAGTGTATGTTTTATTTACAAGAAAAGGTATGACTGCAATGAGTATTAATAAAACATACTTTAAGTTTATTCCTGAAGTTAAAGAGGAAAGGGCAGCCATCTGGATCCTGGTGATCACTGCAGTCTCTTGTGAACTTAGAGCAGTTTGAAATTAATTTCAACACCTATTTCAAAAAATAGTATTATTTTCCCCCACTCCGGTTCCACAATGTCTTGAAGTTTGCCATGAGTTTGCCTCAAAATATTTTGCATATTGGATGAAAACACTGTCAATATAAATCATTAAATTGTTTTGAACAAAAATGTTTCCTAGAAGTAGATGTTCATTCTTAACATCAGGCAAGTAGATTCTGAATCTAAACATGCTGATGTAAAAACAATGAGGAAAAAAATTAAATCCTAGAATGTTAATGTCTGGGATTTTCCCCCCCCCCCATACAACAGAAACAAAGATGCAGAATTCTGAAGAGAAGTTACTATAAACTTGCCTCAATCTCAGCACTGCTCTTACTGTTATGTTGGTGATAAAATGTTCTCCTGTGAAATGCAGTCATTAGTTTAAAACCCATTAAGCTGATGAGATCCCACAATCCAAGAGAAATAGATTTTTTGACTACGACTGTAACCAGATGCAGCATTCTGAGCAAAAAGAGCACTGCTATTGCCACCTCTGCGATGAGGCTCCAGGGGACAATACTGCAGTTGCTGGCACCCTACCTGAGGCTATTTGTGAGAATCACATCAAACTCGAGTAAAACTTGAGACTGCACTGAAAATCAGAGTTACGCATAGCGTTACCTTATCAGTCCAGAAATGTATTGACTCATATTCTCAAAGACTGTTATTTAAAATTAACTATAATTACATGGATCTTCCACACACCCCACCAAATTATGTAACAAACCCATCAACACTTACATTGCTTTTAACTACACTTTAAAATAGTCAATGTAATCTAAAGAGACTACCAGCTGCACGTATGGAAAAAGAAAATCAAGCCATTAGACACTAATCTACACACAGTTCAAGAAGCAATTTAACTACATCAGTTAAATTTAGAAACCGATTTAGATTATCATTGCACAGGCAACCAAGATTTAAACCTCATCTTCAAGCAGATCCCTATGCACTAGCTACATAATTCAGAAGGGAAGTTACCAGGGTGCCAATCACAGAAAAAGAGTTCAAAAAAGAGAGAAATGTCTGCACTTATTTGCAGTATTGAAGTAGTGCTAAATTTTGCACAGTCTGAGATGGCGATAATGAAGAATATTTCTTTGTGTTCATGCCACTATCCTGTAATCATAAATGGACATGCCAAGGATCTCACAGGACAGATGCCAATTTTACCAAATTACTCCTCCTCACATATTAACACCAAATTCATTTTGCTAGGCTGCAGTTAAAAAATATAAAGCCCCTCAACTCCATGCAATCACACCTACAATAAGTGCACATGGAATAGAGTTGAACCCAAGACAGGCAAGAATTGTGCCCAAATATTCAGCCTCTTCAAGTATCAATATCAGACAGAAAACAAGCAAGGCTCATAGAAAATGCATATACCTCTTAATTAAGATCAGAATCTGTGATAAGATTTCTCTATTATGTTTTAAGTCAGTCTCTCCCAAAACCAGTTCCATCTCATTTGTAATGCAAAGATTCTGGGACACTTTATCCTCTATCTTAGGCCTTTTCTCCCCATGAGACCACTTGGGAAACGTTGTCCTAATTCTCCTCCCATCCACACCTCTAATTAGCGATCTTCAGCTTCCAGCTGACCAAGTAGTCCAAAGACCTTCCACAACTCTCCAGAAGACTATTGCTTTCTCTTGCCCAACCTACGTTTCTCACTCTCCCCTGTTCTGAAAAGCTTCTTTCCTTTGGGGAAAATGCAAACTAGTCTCGTGAAGTAAATTCAGAGGAAATTTCTCTTAGTTTGGTTTAAATCAAGAGTTTAAGTTACTAAATCATTCTATGATTTGCCAGCCACAAAGGCTACAGGTGACTGAAGTCAGGTAGTACAGACAGAAGTCTTTGCAAACAAATGTGGTTTAACTCTTACTAAAAATATCTAAGTTGCTTTCACAACAGAAGTATTTCTAATGACTGGAATAGTCTTATTCACAGAGTAACCACAAATGTGAGTTTAAAGTCCTTCTTCAAAACATATAACCGAATATGCAATATTTTTATGCGCCGAGCTATTTCTTGTCATCACATAAAAGCATTTCTAAAGTAGTTCTTCAGCTAGCCTAGTGAATTGGCATTTGGCGCTGGTAACCATCACGGTCCTTTTTCAAGCCTCGCATTTGGTTATTTCCTCTCTGGCTACGCGCTCTTAACTTTCTTTGTGGGAAACTTTTGTAGCATGGTGTTACAGGATCGCAGTGGAAGTTTCGAAAAGCCAGTGCATGCTACCTAACACAGGATAGCATGTTAATGAATCAGCAGCTTTCACAATCATCTTAACAGCTGCATTTTATTTTGAGCAATGTGACAACTTTTGGGGGCATTTACATCAGCAAAACACACTAGGAAATCCAGAGCAGCAAGGAACGACAAGGCACAACTATAACCCAAGTAATAAAATTACTTGATTTAAAAATGAAAATGCTTTATTATGCATGCAATCAGGCAAATTAAGCCATTTAAATTTTAAATTATGACTTGCAAGTGAAATTCTCTGAAGCAGAAATTCGTAAAGAAAAATACTACATTTCGGTAGAAATCAGTCATTATTTTAAATACAAGCTTATTTTATTGACCAGGTAGAGTTTCCAAATTGTACGTCCTATTAGAGCATTTGTGATACATAAAAGTGATCGGTGTTCAACCAAAAGTCAAATTTATTTTTACTAAATTTAGGGTTTAGTATTTTTTTTTTTAATTGAAGCCTGAATTTTCAGGTATGTTCAGCATTCTGTCTTTAAACACCTTTCAGCCACGTTAAACTCCAGACTATGAAACAGTAAATACCTTTATAGTCAGGGTCAGCACTAGGACATAGGCAAAGTCAACCGTATCCTAAAGCACTGCTACGTACTCAGCTTTTTTCAGAGACCAAGTCGCTGTTTTTGCCAAAGGTGGCACTGTGGTGTGCAATGGAGTAAAAAAGCAGTCTCTCCTACAAGTAGCTAAGACTACTTTTAACCTCCTATAAGGAGAGGAAAGAACAAAACCCATTCTCCTGCTCCTTCTACTGCTCAAAAGGTTTAGTGAAGGAAGTGCACCACAGCTGTTTTCATACTCTTCCACCAACACAACAGATACTCCTCATCCAGAAGTCTGTGGTGTGGGTGTTGCAGCTGAGACAGATTGGGTGGACAGAGGGATTTAATCCCACAAAGCTAGTTTAATATCAATAAATAAAAATCTTATTATCTATTGCGCTTTGAGGTAAACAGTCAAACATTTAACCTCAGCAGATTTAGTTTAAATCTAAGATGACACATCAGCAAAGTACAGATTATACAGGGTAAAAGTAAATTAACAGATGCAAATTTATAAATCCAGTATCTCGTGAACATCCATGAATAAAGTAAATTTATTTGTTTTCTAAACAATAAGATTAGTGTTTAAATGATAGTAGTCTCCCAGGCTAGCAGCACTTTTGTCATGTGTTTCAGGGCCTAATACAGTTTATCTTTAACATCACAAAAATGTAAACCTCCTTCCCAACGCTAACTCAAAACCTTCAAGGAAGTTTTGAAGCTTTATCACTGGTCTTCAGTTTAAGGACTTACCGCAGTTTTCAGAGCTATTTGTAATGGTTTGACACAAATGCAAAGTAAGTGACAAGGTATGTTTGGTAAGACCTCCCTTGAACAACTTACCATTTAAAAAAGGGAGCAGAGAATGTCCTTTCTGTTCACACGTTTGAGAAGACAGCTGTTCTGTAACTTGCTAACACACTCAGGTGGCTTTATCTGCAAAGACAGACAAATTTTGCCTTAGTTTTTCAATAACAGAGTAAAGATGCAATAAAACCATCGTTCCGTGATCGGTTAAGAAAAATTCCTTAAACACCCATTAAGTGGAATCTAGACATATTTTTACAATTTGGAGCTAAACATTATTTCATGTCACATCTTAAGTTTTTTCAAGGTAAGAAAATAGCTTGTGTTATTTCATAATCAATGCCCACTTTTAACTAGAAATACCTGCAGAGAAGGTAACACCCACTTAAAGACTGTGAGGATGGAAAAACCTAAGATAATGGCCTATAGCAAAGCAGAATAAAACATCAAGTTTGAGCAACCACTACGATTACCAGAGCCCTGCTTCCCGGGAAAGGCCAGACATCACCTGCTGGTGAGAAGTGGAGAACAAGAGCCCGTTTTGCTTCATTTTGCATGCGCACAGCTTGCTTTTTGCCTTTTCCTATTAAACTGCCTTTATCATACCTCACCAGCTTTTCCCATCTTATTCTCTCCGCCCTTGTCATGCTGAGGGAAGTAGGGGGGAGCGATAGAGCGACTTGGTGGGTACCTGGCGCTCAGCCAAGGTCAACCCACCACAAGATCCTAGCACCAAGAGCATATTCTGACTTGTAGATGAACATTTAGTCATACGCTAATTTTATAAAATAAGGTTTTATGTTTAAGTCATAGCTGCTCTTTCTGTAAGACCTGTACAAGGATGATCTCTAAACTAGATTGCTTTATTGTTAAGAAACTAATACTGCAGCCATTTTTAAAAGCTGCTGCTATGCATTCCTTGGAGCTTGATTAGACATTTTAGACAAAAATTTGCAAGAGAAAAACACCTCTGTTTCAAGGATACACTTAAAAAAGCAGATTTATAACAAAGCCAAAGTGTGCAAAAGAGCAAAACACTATTAAAGTCACTGCACAGATTTCTCAAAGGCAAGACATCCATGTCCTAGACAACGTCTCTTGTTCACTGTTACCACTTTAAGGTTCTTTCATCCTCTCTCTAGAGTTTTAACGTCTGGTGCCCTCACCTCAAGTAAGTATTGGTGCAGCGGTCACCTATTCCAAACATAATATTGCCCTGTAGTTAGTTTGCTGTGAAGATCTACCAGTTGACCAAGGCCTTGGTCCTCACATAAGCACCTACATGCTTACTGAAGGAACTGTGGGTTTGGGTTTTTTTTATTTTGTTTGAGTTTAAGTAAAATATCAAAAAGAGATCCTGAATAAGCCAGAGAAGAAATCTTGGACTCTCTCACTACATATTAGACACAGTTATGATGTAAAAAATATATTGCGGATGCATGCGACTTGAGATACAGAGAAGAAAAATATTTCAGTACACTACTAACAGTTCAGCAGTATCTATCTACTGGTATAACTGAATATACATACTCAATTTCAAATGGATTCTTTCTTTCCCATGAAGTCTTCAAGAGGAAAGAAATCCCAGAGAAAGCCATTATAAAAAGATTCTTACTCATTACTAAATACATCACCAATCCCTCTGCCAAGTACCCCATTTGACTCGTATTCACTGACTAAATTATGGAATCTACTGAACAGTTTTAACAGCATAAGATTTTAGCGATGCAGACTGTATAACACTGACTTCTAGTTAGAAACGTATATCCAGCTGAATTCTGTTTAAAATTATGTTTTAAAACTTTTTTTAAACAAGACTCCTAGAAATGAGGAGATTGTACACAAGCAATTTGGAGTACAAGCTATACGGCACACAGAGGATTACTTCAGAAATCCACAGGGGAAAAAAAAACAGCATACAGGATTTAATGCAAGACATAACTTTTATACAGATTGAGGATTAAAAGTATCCAAATGGCAGGTCATCATCAAAATGGTGACAAAAGCATTTTATTTTAAAGTCTGCTTTCTAGGGTGGGGGGAGGGGGTTTCAAACATGGTTTTATATATGGAGATTCAAAGCTTAACTACTTCAGTTTGAATTAAAGTAACTGTTTTATCAGAGCACACACACAACAAAGGAAGTGGTTTAAATCTTCAATACTGATTTGCCTTGTTAACTTCCTGTGCGTATTCAATCTTAAAAGCATGAAACAAAAATCTTGGAAACGCTACAGCAGACATCTGGAAAAGCCAGCCAGTTTCTGGAGTCTTCAAAGGGTGAAGCCACATGTGGATTAGTGATGAGGTCTCACTTGATCTTAAGCACTTCTACAGGGGGCTGGGGAGCTTTTCTTCAAAAGAGCCATACAATCAATTACTTAAAAGCAAGGGGTCCCTTGTCTCTCGGTGGCCCATCCTAAGCAGTCTTCATGAATTCCATCAAGACAAGCAGAAAGTTTATTATCTTCAAACTAGGTTTGATCCAGATCTCAGTTAAACTTGGGCACATAACAGGAGCAAAGGGCACATAACGACACAGCAGTTGGTGTTTTCCAAGTGGTCTTTAATTTAAGATTCTATTGGTGTTGTCTAGACCAAACTGAGCCTCCACACACGTAAAGAAATGCAGACTTTGGACATGCACTGTCCTGGAAGCGGAGAGAAATCTGCCCTCTGTCAAGCCCTCAAGGGACAATTTCCTACTTCATAACTTTCAGAGAATCACTTTGGTCTGACTTGGTCACAGCACCCAGTGTGTCCTCTGTCACTTATTCCTTGAAACAAGTTCAAGTTCTTGAAATTCTTCTTTAAAGCACAAGCAGGTAACAACATAAAATATCCAACCTGTTGTGGAGCACCTGGTATATCACTCATTCATTTTCACTCACTGGATTATGCTAAGATTAATAACTTCTTGACTGAGTATAGTAGTCCTTCAGTAATGGACAGCAGAGATCTATCTAAACTATAGGCTGGCAAAACCTAAACATCTTGTGGACTTGATCTGGAGGTTAAACACTTGAGCTTTAAAAATTTTTCAATCTACAAAAAAACAGCCTGTTGAGTCTATGAGCCAGCCAGTGACACCACTGGTTCATCAGACATTCTTGGTTGATGAGAAACATACTAGCACTGACCAGACCCCACGTAGCTCACCAGTCAACATTCAAAGCAAATAGAAGACTTCACCCTGTCCTGGACAAAAGATTTTCTTAGCTCAGACTTCTTCATAAGTCATAGAGGGTCACACAGTTTTTACCCTACTGTTTCAAAACATTAAAAAGAAGTGGCAGCATCAGGGAAGGATGAATCAGTACAGGACACAGAACCCTACTGAACAGTGTTAGTCCAAAATATTACATGTACACGTATACACCACTAAAACGAGATACCTAACTACTAAGATTAATAAATGAAATTTAGCAGGCTTCAGAAATCCTAAGGAAAAAAATCAAATTAAACGGAACTGATCTAATTTTTAAAAACAGAAAAAGTATCACATCTATAAAGAAGCGCAACAGGGAAGGAGACAGCAATAAAGCAATACTTAATGGTATCTGACTCAGCACTGTCATAGCTGACAGTCAGCTTCAATTCCATGGAACCAGAATTATGCAGATGGTCACAAATCAGATCAAGAAAGCAGCTGCTCTCCCTACCACACCCCACCCAGGGGCAAGACATGTTTTTACATCTGGATCTAGCTGAAAGCAACCACTCACATCACTTTATGGCAAATTCCCATATAGCTTGGAAGTGAAAGAGAAAAGGAAAATGAGACGAACGTTCAGATTCAATGCTTGGAGAACAGGAGGCATATCCTTCACCCTAGCAGGCAGAACAATGCTTTGTGGTATACACTTGGGCTCATAGAAAAAATACCACCTTCATTGTAATCATTTTCTCTTCAGAGGTCACATCCTTTGTTCAAAAGCTGCATCCTGGGGTGCATCAAACAGCATGACCAGTCAGTCAAAACAGGTGATCATCCCACTATATTCAGTGTTGATGCGGTCTCACCTTGAGTATGGTGTGTGATTCTGGGCCCCACCATTTAAGAAAGATATTGAGGTGCTCAAATGCATTCATAGGAGGGCAAAAAGCTGGTGAAAGGGCTGAAAGGAATGTCCCATGAGGAGCAGCTGAGGACTCTGGGCTTGTCCCGTTTGGATGCTGAACGGGCAATCTCATTGCTTTCCAGTTTCTTGAGGAGGGGAGTTGTTGCGCTCTTCTCCCTAATATCCAGTGACAGGACTTGTGGTAAGGGTTCAGAGCCACACCAGAGAAGGTTTAGACTGGACATTAGGAAGCATCTCTTTACTGAGAGAGGGTGGTTCAAACACTGGAACAGGCTTCCTAGAGAGGTGGTCGATGTCCCAAACCTGACAATGTTTGAGGCATGTGGACAACATCCTTAACGTGTTTTAACTTCCAGTCAGCCCTGTAGTGGGCAGGCAGTTGGACTAGATGGTTGTTGTAGGCATCTTCCAACTGAAATATTCTATTCTTATCAGCAGTTCTCTCATACGCACATAAGCAAGTATGTGTGTAGATACATAAACTATTGCAGTCTAGTTCTCACTATTTATAAAGCCTTTCCTAGCTATAGATACATATCTGTGTGTAGACATAAAACCTTTATAAATGTTCAGTAGGACACGGAATGAAAGATATTTGCAAAAAGTGTGGGTTTTCCCCAATTTGAAAGTCTCAAAAAGCATTTAAATTGCTCCTAGACAGATGTAGGCATCATACAGATTAATCATTAAAGAGCCACCATTTATAAAATTAAAACTCAATGGCATTAAACAGTGACTCCTTACAGTTGACCTATGAGGTTCAATTAAGGACATTACTATGTAAAGAAATAAGGAGGGTGAGAAATGAAAGCATTTAACAGATGAAACTTATGTATGTAATTATTCCATTTTACATCCTAGCTGAAGAGCTGTTTTTGAAAGAGATAAATATACTTTAGTATTACCTACATAGCTCAACATCATTGCAATTTTTCAAGTGTTTTCTATTCCCCCTCCTGTTCTGGAAGGGCCAGATGAGACAGGTGGTTTTGTTTGTTTCTTTTTCAGTCTTTTTGGTTATTAACATTTTTACTTATAAACCAGTTAAACTAAAGCTGTTTTGCATGGATCCGTGACCCCAAATCTCATTCAATGTAGAGAAGCTTAGCTGTTTAGGAAGATCAAACAAATCACACAAATCCAGAAGCATGTGAAATAAAGTCCACTTTTTCTTTTGAAAAGAAGGTTGAACTGCCTTAAAGCCATCACGCCTTCTGCTACCATGAGATTATTATGGTTTTAATTAAGACTTGTTTTCATAAAAGGGAATTTTTAAACTACTTCTACTTTACAGTTTAACAGGGGTAACAAAGTAGGAACTTCATTATTCTAATTGCATAACCCATCCAGGTTATCTACTGCTTTACCATTAGACCCAACACCAAGCAGTTGATATCAGCTCAAGAGATGAGATTTGCCTGTTCCCACTAAATACTCTCAAATTCAATGAACTATCTTCTTCAGATTACTTCAGTATTTTCACAGCCGTACTTAGCATTTCCTACTGGGGAGGGAGAGGCAGTCAGCTGCCACAAATGTAGCATCTTACAAAAGTAAGTTCTATGAAGAGATTTTTGAAACCATGAAAAAAACGTTAATCTGATAACCAAGTCTAAGAAAACCTATGCTTAATACATACATACTGTATTTATATAATAGCCATCCCAGATCTCTTTAACAGTTTAGAACACCACCACTGTAGGTATGCTGTCCTCTTCTATTTCTTGCCTGTTTCCCTTCCTCAGTCTTCCAATAACCATAAAATACTCATTTCAACTACATTTTCAAGTCCTGCTTCCTTTGTGATCTTCTACTGAAGACTGAAAACTACAAATGACGTAGACTATTTTCAAGAATTAAATACAGATTTACATCATGTAAGATATTTTATATGTTGACTTTGGGGAAAAAAAAACAAACACACACCACCACCTTAAGTGTTTGAAATAGTGGCAACCAGTTGCTGAAAGGCATGGGCTGCCAAGAAATCCACAAGGTTTTTTTGGTTTGTTTTTTTTCCTCATTTGAAGAGCAAAAGCTCTTCTCTTTAGCACTACGTAGACAGGAGTGGATGCATGGAAGGTATGACAGGAAAGGAGGCACACCATGTCCCAAGTCAACACCAAGCCTGCCCAAGCAGCAGATGACAGCTCCAAAGCAACATGTGGTTTATGCTCAGGAATGGAAGCAACTGGATATTTTGGTTATTACTGACCGCTGCTGTGGGATGGGAAGAAACAGACAAAGGCCAGCAGGGAATCTGGCACAGCTTCAAATCCACCTCTTCCCACCTCCATATAGGAAAGCAGAAACTGCACAATCTTTGGTGCTCCAGCTGCACTTCTCAGAGGATGGGGCCAGAGCCACACAGCTGTGACATGCTGCTTCCTCTTTCCCTCTTCATTTAACAGCTGCTTGGTGCTGGCAAAAAAAAAAAAAGTAGTACAGGAACAAACTGCTACAAAAAAAGGAGGTTCAATTAAAAGTTTGAGAACTACTGATACTCAGTGTGTTAAGCTTTAGCTCAAAGAACACAAGTACGCATTACAGATGTGCAGAAGCAAGCAAGCAAAGCCAGATTGATGACTTATCTTTACTCTTCTATCAGAAGCAACCTTGGTTTGAAGTGCTCCTGTAGCTCTTCATAGATGACTTCTATAACCAACATGCAGTGAGGTGGCATAAGCATCAATCACCTGAGCTGATCACTCAGGTTATTACAGGTTACAAGATTTCTGGCAAATACTGCATCAAGTCCAAAAAAAAAACAAAACAGATCACCCAAGAAGGCATGGAAGTTTGTTTGGTTTGGGGCTTGGGGGTTTTTTTGTTGTTGATTTTAGAGGTATTGAGGGTTTTTTTTTCCAAAGTCTTCTTTATGAGGAACCACTTAAAAGTATCACCTGATCCCATATCTTAAATTTATTTTCAGCACAGTACAGGCACATACCAGCTTTCTTGGTTTAGCACCTCTTGTTGTAGATTACTATGGAAATAACTTTTTTTGTAAAAAAGATTATTGCCCCCAGCACTTAAGATCTGATGGTTTCACAGCTTACTGGCTGCAGAAATTATTGTAATTTCCATTAACTAGCAGCATAAACTGGCATTTCCATAAACTACTGGCAACACACTTCTGTCTCACCACTTTTACTCCTGCTATGCCAATCTACTTTAGAAAAATAAACCCACTTCAAACTAGGTCTCACTGATGACCTCCTCTACTCTCTTGACATACAGTGAAGATCCAAGCCCAGATCTTAGAACTGCAGATACTCATGAAGTTTTAACTTTGTTACCCTTACATCTTCGGGACATTCAAACCAATGGAATTGTAAAGTTGGCATTTAAATATGTCTAAGGTTCACCAGTCAATTAACTATATCCCTGATGTCTTTTTTTTTTTCTTATTTTGAAGTCAAGATTTCTAGAAAGTGAAATTTAGTCGTGCTGCTGGCACACACAGAAGAAAACCAAAGGGAACAAGATCTTCTACCTACCTCACTTTCAAGTATGACACTAGTACAGAGATGCCTTACCTCTGAGAAAGGCTTTTATTTAGGAGTAGCCTATTAACAGGTTCACATGTAAATAACTAAATGTTCTGCACCAAAAGTATTACTTTAAAAGGAAATCTTGCATCTTTAAACTGGACAACTTAAGCTATTATTAGGATGAGTTCAAGTTCTTAAACAAATAATCAACCACCAGGACCAAGCAGGCAGTCATGGGCAGATGATGTTTTCCCAATAAAAAAGTCACAGTAACAAGAACTGGTATTTACACAATTACCTTTGCCTTCATGCAGCCCACTGAGATTTAGGCTGAGGTTTAGGATTCTAGAACTTGATCAAGACAGCTTTCTAGATACAACCTTATTGCTACAAAAATAGTGATGTACACCCCAAAAATAAAGCAAAGCAAAAGCAGAATAAGTCCAACCATTTTGCTGCATTTTTCAGAAAAACGTATTTTGTGCAAAAAATACATTAGTTTGGATTGTAAAATTAAGTGGAATTTTAATCTCGAAATCCCTCCAGACTCCCCATGTCAGATCAGTTCAGACATTTCTTTGTTTTTATTCAAGTAACAACAACTAGTAATGCACAGTATCATTTGAGTAATAACAATTACCACCACAATACCACACAAAATTTGGGACGTGTCAAAGAGATTTCAGGTGTCAGCAGAACTCTTTCCCCATCAGCTACTTGCTCTTGGAAAAAAAAATGAAGGAGAGTTAGGACTCGTTCCTAGGAAATTTAAACACAGACTACTACACAAAGTAATACTGCACCAGCAATGGGAACCTCCACAATATCTATTCCCACAAATACAAGACCTCTCTCTCCCTAGTACAACCCTCCTTTCTCTCTAGAGGGAATATGGCACTTTTTTTTTAAACCAAGCCCAGTAAACTAAGATACAACCAACTAGGCCAAAACTAAGACTAAACTGCAGAAGTTGTTGTACAGATACAATACAGCTGACGTATTTCTCTACCACATTCTAGTTTTTTACTACATAGTAAACAGACTTACAAGAAAACAAGTTTAACATTAAATCTCGTAGCAGATACACTTCTGAAGAAATAAACAGTAAAATAAAAGGGACTGGCCAAAATGAAAACAAAAGCACATGAGAACACCCAAGAGGCATGTTTTCTGATTTCATGCCCCTTGGCAGCTTACATTCCTTGCCATCTCTTTCTGCATAAGAGGGGAACATCAGTTTAATGGCTGAAAGTGATATTATGCTATCAACAGTAAATAACTTTCATCGCCAAGTAGAACTAGCTCTAAAGCAACATACCTGTGCATTAGGAACAAAAGGTATTAAAAATAAAGAGTAGGTGAAAACTACTACCAGGTCACTTGAGGTTTTATAAAGCCTCCTATTGGCTACCAAGAATTTATCTGGCATAGAACTTTACTTTCTCCCAGGCCTTTAGAGTATCTGTTCCTGGACAAAACTTCTGTAAATCCTCATCTTACATAAACCAGTTCACAATTAACATTCTTTGAGGAGGAAAGGGAGGACAGGGTACCTACAGTTCCTGCAGCCTTATGGGCCAGCTGTTCGTAGGTCACATTCTTTACTATTCAGAATCACAAAAAGTTGTTTCAAGCCTACAGAAAAGCATCATACTCAAGATTTCCGTTTTGGCCGAGTTTATTTTTCTTTTAATACTCAGTAAGAATTTTATTAAAATCAGCAAGTGCTGCATGCTTTGAACCAGAAAAGAGGATCAACGCTTCATTATACACCTGCAGAAAAGAGCAAAAAACTCATGGAAGACATTTTATAGAAAACTACTAATATCAAGCAAATTAACAAATCCACAGTGGAATTTAATTATTTCTACAGTCTTATCGTTTCTACAGTTACATTTACTTGAGTATTTGTTCTAAGTGGATTTAGAAGACTCAAAAATACACTTCTGACAAAAGAACACTTGTCCTTCAAGCTTTGTATTTCAAACAAGATTTTGTTTCAAAGGTTCCTCCATGTATTTTAGGTTCTAAAATACCAGGTTGAACAAAGAATATAACAACTTTCAGTAACCCTCAGTTAAAATGACTGGTTTTAGCCCTCTAAGATTCAACACCCATATTCCCTACCCTCACAGTAAAATCTCTCCAATGTTTCCCACTCAGGGCTAAAGCACATGATTTTCTCCATTCTTAGTCTAACTATCCCAGCAACTGAAAGAACCCAGACAAACTGCTTTGGGTAACTGGGACTGTTCTACACTGCATTTGTTGTTCCGTATTGAGGCATAAAGCAAGCCATCTTTGACCAACAAATCAAAGCTGTTCACTGCTTAGACTGTCATCCCTTCAGATCACAAAAATTACTTCGTTTCCTAACTGAATATTTCCTAATGCTTCATATTGAAATGCATTAACAGCCATAATTCTACCAATATGAACAGAAGTGGGGACACTCAAACTACAAATTTATAGCCATGACACCAGTTACCCTAAGCATAAAATGAAGTCTTATTTATTTAAATGTTGAGGTTCAGATATAAGTTCAGCTTTGAAAAATTTAAAAAATTACAGGCTGGCTGTGTGCTTCTTTGGAGCACAGTAACTTAGCTTGGCAAGAGTTTTCCTCAGCAATGATTAGCATTTACAGCTTAAGGGCTAACTCTGCTTGTTGTTTCAACCTTGACAACCAACTGTAAGGATATGCCACTAAACTGAAGCTTCCAAAAGCTCTTAACATTTGATTTTGGAGAAAATACAGTTTTACTACATGTTTTGAAAATAAAATCACTTTTTCCTCTTTTAGAAATCTATGATGATGCCAGACATATGCTTGTTTTCCAAACAACAACTGTTTAAAAGAAAGAACACTCTTTCTGATGTTCCTGCCAAAAATAACATTCTGTGGCTTAAAGAAATCTGACAGTAGGCAGTTCACTAAGTCGAAGGAAGAAGGGTTTTTACATTTGGCAAGGGTTTACATTTCACGTAACTTTCTTTGGGGATATGGAAGTGAGGAAGGTTTTTGTCGAGGTTTGTTGGGGCTCTGTGGTTTGTTCGGTTTTTTTTTACATGTCCAAGTATTTCACTCAAAAAAAGCATCTGTGGGTTTTACCAGAAATGACCCAAAGCAGAAGTGCATCACAATGTGTTTCTTTCTAACAGGGAATACTAGGACATAAAAACCAGAGTTTGAAAGGGAAGTAAAAGATGACTTCAGAAGAAATGTATAGGAGAGAGTTTGCAGCAGGAGGAAGCGGAACAGAAAATTCAAATCAGGAAGTAGCACACAGAGAACATTAATAGCTTCATCTTAAACACAGGACAGAGGGAGAAGTAGATGGATTTGGGGTTTCAGCTGCTGTTGTGACAGGCAGCAAAAACACTACCTGCCCGATAAAGGTGGTTATTTCACTGTTGCCTCAGTAGTTTCAGATTGAGACAGAATGGGTAATAGAAAAATGCAAATTGGACTGTGTACCGCATAAGGCATTTCTTTACATTTCATAAAGCCACAGTTTTAAGATAAGGGTTCAATCTGTTACAATATCTGACTTGCTTCATTAATTACTCACAGGAATAGTAACTGGACCGATTTACTAAGTAAAGTAAATTATTTAGTCAACTCGAAGCACCTAAGACAACAGAAGTTCTAGAATTTTTCCCAGTCGTGAAGCTTTACTTGACACTTTCCATCAGTTTTTCCCATTGAACAGAATCTTGCCATCATTCACCCAAGACAGAGAAACTCCTGAAGGCTGCTAAATTTGGTCCCACATCAAGCCAACTAGTCAGATAACACTTCAGCCAGCTAAGTGACCAAGAAGAATATAACCTCCTACACAATAGCAAGCTGCAGATCCATGCAAGCTTTGTGGCACTCAGAACTGTTAGTATGGCAACCAGAAAAACATTATCACAAAGAACGTACCTTCTCCAGAGGAATAGCAAGTATTTTTAGAAAAATGTCAGAATCACAGTAATCTTACAATAGTATTTCAGATGCAGCTATTTCAGCCTAATAAAAACCCTTAAGGTTAAAGAAACACAACTGCTTATTAGTCTGCCAACATGGAAGCTTTCCCTAGGTTCTGCAAATCCAGTAAAGAAATTCAGTAGCTAGACACGAAGGTCTGTCTTTACAGCATTACTAGCTCGAGCTATAGCTAGGTGTTGCTCCTAATCTTATCTATGTGCTTGTGAAGAATTACCCACCCTGAATCAAAGGATGCTTGAAATTTCAAGATAGTCTACAAAAGTATGAGCAGTGTTAGATGACAGAGGCAAGTGTTATAACAGCTACACTTCATTTGAGGGCTGGAAGACTGTACCTCAGCATGTTCTCAGACACTCCTCTTGAAGGCATTTGCACCTCATAACTTCAACATTCAGGTATTTCATACTTGCCATGCACAAGCTCTACAACTCTTTACTTGCTATCAAATGATCCCTACAGTGCAGATGTACAAGACCTGTAAGATATGAAGAATGGAGAGCTTCCAGAGAAGCAAGCTGAATGAGCTAAAGATGACAGGATCCCCTCCACCTAAAAAAAAAAAAAAAAA